>JARHVA010000924.1:1132500-1337500 GCA_037957365.1 Torreya grandis
GCCATTACCAATAATAACTACATTTAACCTTTCAGTTTAACACACAAAAAAAGCTAAATTACAATCATGTGATTTAGAGGATGATGGCTTAGTTTAGTGGATGGATGATCCATCCACAATGCTAAGCTTATATCCCTATAAAAATACAATTCATTTTCTAAACCCTATGAGTCTAAAACTATACACATAATTTATTTAAGCATTTGAAAATAAT
This sequence comes from Torreya grandis, assembly GCA_037957365.1. Classification (NCBI taxonomy): domain Eukaryota; kingdom Viridiplantae; phylum Streptophyta; class Pinopsida; order Cupressales; family Taxaceae; genus Torreya; species Torreya grandis. The sequence continues at coordinate 1,132,715 of JARHVA010000924.1, forward strand.
AACATCACCAACCTTCTCAACACTTTTGAATCAAAACTCAATGAACCAAAAATCCTTCTCTTCCTTGCTCTACACTTTCTCTTATCCTTTTAGTGCCTCATTCTCCTCTACTTGCCTCTTATCCTTAGTCTTCTTGCCTATCTCTTACCAACTCTATCTTACATTCAACTTTAAAACTCACAGTCAACATGCATAATATGAATTATTCATTCCAACAGAGACTAAAACACAATTAACTTATGTTAACTAAACTAAGGAAATCCCTAATCCCTCTCTCTCAAACTTTCCTCAATACATTAATCATTATATTTTTGTTTAAAATCTTGGCATGACCTTTTACATTACAATTCTTGTGCATCTCATTCAAAAATTCCACTTTTAACATTGTTGACAATGATAACTAAGACTTCTAATTTTAATGTAGTCTATGCATTATAAAAAATAATTAGGTTTAGATCATAGGTTAGTTTTTAGGATAATTAAATCTCTTTCAATACTTAGTAAAGATAATAACTTCTTGTCTTTTATAATAATATGACTAACACAAGGTCTATTATATTCTTTTATCCAAAATGGTAGATCAAATAATAATTTAATCCAGTCATAATAGTATTATAACAATATAATCATGTGTGTTATTACTAGATTATATAGACTATCTATGTCTTTGGTTATCTTCATAAATTAAGACATATATTGACATTCCCAAATATCAATGATAACAAGCTAATGTTTTAAAACATTGTAACGACATTATAGTTAGTTTTTATATAATAGTAACTAAATATTATTCACACATATTTACATTCCCATAATCATAAACAAACATGAGTAAAATAACATAATATAATCATATTGTAACATTATGCACTAAGTCTACATAAAATATCCACAATGAAATCACATATGATTTATTTCATATATAAGTACTAAACTGAACTAACACTCACTAACACAAAATATAATATCTAAATGCAAATAACTTCAAAAATTAATGCTAATAATCCACAAAATGTATATCACATGTACTATCTAATATGGTGTGTACATGGGTTCTAGCCATTCCTCTATTGTCCCCCAACACCTCTATCTATGTCATCCTCTTTAATGATTATCTCCCTCCATTATGCTCTAAGGGATGAAACTCTTATACATATAACTCATGAAAATAAAGTAGTTAGCTTGATACATCATGATATATATCATAAAACAATGTTGTAACAATAATTAACATGATCATAATGTAAAGAATTAACAATATTTCTAACTCATAGTAATGAAATCATGAAATAAAATTAACATATAATTGTCCCATAATAATATATGACTTATAGTTTAGTTTAAAAGTAATTAAACAATTAAACAACCATAATAATTTATGAATATTTCGGTAAATTAGCTTAGTGAGAAATTGATATGTAACATCATTCCTTCCTAAATTTGGTCATCATCCTGATGACTCTTATTCAAACAATAGTTTTGAATAAAAAATATTATTTAGAAAAAAAAAAGTATGAAACATCAAATCAATTAAATAAATGTGGAAATAGCCTATAAAACTCATCATAGTCCTTCCAAGTACCACTATCCTTAGATTATTAGTCCCACATTGAGACCTTACACTATGACACTTATCTATTATGAAAATTAAGTTTGTGAGTGTTAATTATATGACTACTTATACCATGACCACCTTGGGATCCAGAAGCTACAAAGCATTCTGATCTAATAAATGTGAAGGATCAGCTATATACTTTTTAAGATAAGATAATGGAAAACATTATGCAATAATTCTAGGGTTGGCATCAATGTAATCCTATACACTATAAGATTGGCTACTTCTAAAAACTCAAAGGGTCTCACATATCTTGATGAAAGTTTCACTGACTTCTTGATTTTAATCGAGCTCTTCTATGACTTAACCTGCAAGAATACTTTATCACCTACTAAAAACTACCTAGTTATTCTCTTCATATCAGCATAAATTTTTTGCCTATCATTAGCCTCAGGCAATCTTTGTTTGATTAATTTGACTTGATCTTCCATTTTTGAAAGCATCTTAGGTCCAAATACTACCCTATCTTCTAACTTATCCCAATTAATTGGTGTCCTTCACCTTCTTTTATACAGTGATTCAAATGATGCCATATTCAAAGTAGATTGGTATGAGTTATTATAAGAAAACTCAAATAATGGGAGGTATTCTTCCCAATTGTATTTTTAATCCATGTAGTACATATGAATAAGATCCTCTAACACCTGATTAACTCATTTAGATATCATGATCTGAGGATGACTTCTAGGCTTTAGTTAATTCTAATTTCAGCTTTAGTCTATGGGTGATATGTAGTACTAAAGTTTAGTTGTATACCTAAAGCTGAAATTAGAATTAACTAAAGCCTAGAAGTCATCCTTAGATCATGATCTGAAATGATCTTTTGAAATACATGTAATTGATACACTTCCTTTACTAATCTCTTCACAATATTAGGTGCATCATTTATAAAATTTCCTAGTATAAAATGTGTTACCTTGGTTAGTTTGTCAACTACAACCAAGATCATGTTGTGTTTTTTATATGATAATGGTAAACCTTGGACAAACTCCATACTAATCACCTACCACTTCTATTTTGATATGTCATGTGGTTAAAAAAATCCATCCAAATGCACTTGTTCAATTTTAACATGCTGACATTTTAGACAATGTGACACAAAGTCTATTGCATCTTTATTGATTCCCTTTTAAAAATAGAGTAGCCTACACTTTTACATGAGCTTGGTTACTCCTCAATGTCCTAAATATGGGGCATTGTGAAATTATTTTAAAATTGTACTCCTTAGATTCTATGTGTGTGTGTGTGTGTGTGTGTGTGTGTATCCTTCTATTATATAGCAAAAGACCATTATTATCTATTATGTATCTTTTGTACCCAAGATTTTGAACATTCTCAGATAAAGTTTTCCTAACCTAACTATAAATTTCATCTCTTGGTTATAATTTTATCACTTAATATCCAAAATTACTCCTGATAGTAACCACATCTGCTATGTACCTTTTATGTCTTAAGGGATCATCTCCTCTATTTTCCTTGCCTTTGATGTAATTGATATCAAATTCATAATCAAACAAAAAATCTAGCCAAAATCTTTGATTAACATTCAAATTATTTTGGGTGAATATGTAATTGAGTCCCAAGTTAGCAATATTAAGCTAAAATGGTTTTCCCAATAAATAATGTCTCCATATTAGTAAATCATGAACAATTGATGCAAATTTAAAGTCATGAGGGGCATTATTCACCTCATAAGGCTTCATCTTCCTTGACTCATAGGCTACTACTGCACCATCCTACATAAGGACTCCTCCTAGTCCATCCCTAACATATATGTAATCACTAAAAATTGACCATTGGGGTCAGGAAATCTTAACATTGGTGCTGAAGTAAGCCTTCCTTTCAATTCTTGAAAATCTAATTCACACTTATTTGACTAGATAAAACTTTGATTATTACTTTGCAGAGAGGTAATCAGATTAGCTATCTTAGAAAAGTTCAAAATAAATTTCCTATAATAACCCACTAATCCCATGAAACTCCTTATCTCATGGACATTCCTTGATGTTTACCACTCTATAATGGCTCTTATTTTAGCTATATCTACTAAAATACCATCTACTAAGATAATATGTCCCAAAATTTGCACTTTCTTTTAAAAAAATACACACTTGGATAATTTGTCATACAACTTGTGTTTTTGAAGATGATCTTCTTCATCCTTATAATATCTAATAATGGCATCAAAAAAGACAAAAACAAAATGATCTAGATAATCTTTGAACATGTTATTCATGAGATTCATGAATGTTGTAGGTACATTCATCAACCTAAATGGTAACACTGTAAACTCATTGTGCCCATATCGAGTTCTAAATGTCATCTTAGGAATATCCTCATATTTTATCCTTAACTAATGATATCCATATCTAAGATCAATCTTATAAAATATCATTGCTCCTCACATCTGATTGAAAAGATAATCTACTCGAGGTAGTGCATGATAATCACTTTATTCAATATTTTATAATCATTGCAAAGTAAAATAGTACCATCCTTATTATTGATGAAGACAACTAGTGCACCCCATGGTGACACACTCGTTCTTATCAATCCTTTGGAAAAAAACTCTTGTAGTTTAGCCTTTATTTCAACCAATTTAGTGGTTGTCATTCTATACGGTACCCTAGATTGAGGTTTTGATCCCGATATGATATCAATAGAGAAATCAAACTCTTATTTAGGAGGAAATCCTAGAAATTCCTCTAGAAACACATCATGAAAATTTCTAAGGAAAGGATAATCTTCAATTGATAGTTCCTTAGATTCCTCCATTTTATTTATCTTAATAATGAATTCTTGGCATCCTTTTCCTTGGGCCTTCTTGAGTTTCATTAAAAAAACATACCTAAGCCTTAACTATCATTTTGTGCCTTGGATTTATGTATAATTTATAGAATCATATAGACACTCGACCTTATTTAGATAGTAGTCAACCTTGAATTTATGCTTCATAAGCTAGTTGACTCATAGGATCACATCATATGACCCTAGTGGTGTTGCATATAAATCCACTAATATGGTGAATTTAGGCAACCTAATCTCTGATTCAACTAAACAATTATTAACTTTTACTTTAGAATCATTCTCATATTGTAATGACCATGTATTCTCCATTACTATAGCTTTTCTAGATAACTTATTTAGAATTCTAGGAGCTATAAAACATTTTGTATCCCCTGTATCTATCAAAATGGAAATTGGATGTTTAAACAAAATACCCAAAATTTCTATGGGTGAAGTTTGGAATTTAACTTACCAATTATCCATTTCTACATGAATACATTGATAAAATATTCTTTTCTAAGGGGCATAACCTTTGTTCCTCAACTTATCTTGGGTAATTCATGCACAAAATGGTCACCTCCACAAATAAAGCAACCTCCAAGTGGTCCTTTCCTATTAAACTATTAGTTTCCCTTGAAACCACCTTTGAAACCATTAGTTGGTTTAATATTACTTGAACCACTATCAAATCTAGTATTTTGACCCTTGAACTGACTCTTGGAATCTCCACTCCTTTGCTTCCAATTCTTCTTTTTGAAAGTTGGCTTAAAACTTCTAAACATTTTCTTAAACTTATCTCTGACTTCAGAAAGATATTTTAACTTGTGTTCCTATTTGACTACCTTCTTGAATACTTGGTTCATAAAAATCCACCTCTCCACCAATATATGTTTTTAATACCATGATGAACTTCTTAATCATAAACCTCTCATATCCCTGATATTGAGGTACGCATTTGAGATGCTTAGTGAACTATTCCTAGAACTCATTCACCAGCAAGTATCTTTGGTTAAGATTCAAAAAATATGTAATATTTTGGTTAAAATATAAATTTTTAAGCCACCATGATCTGAATAGTGTCACAAACTACTCCCAAGTAGTGGTGGTCTATTTAAGATTCATTTTCAACTTCTTGTTGACCCACCATATAACTAGTTCTCCAACCAACTAGTATGTTTCCCAAATAGATATGGAGACCTTGGAGTAGTTTTGAATCTCAAAATACTTCTCCATTTTATTCAACCATGCTTCAAATCCGTATCCCATAATATTTTCATCAAACTTAGGTGGACTCACCTTTTTCATATCCCTTACCAATTCTACATCTATACGTGCTCTTACATCCTGAGGTACTTCCTCATGTCTCTTCTCTTAAGGGATTTCTTACTCATCAAGATGATATTTAGGCATTTCCTAATTGGCTTCTTCCTCATTTCCATGAATTTCCTACTCTAGGGCTATAATTATGTCCCTAGTCCCATTCATGGCTGCAAGAATTTGATCCAACTTTGTTGCTTACGTAGCAACAAATTATTTAGGACCAATTAGAAGGTTATTATGATTGAAATTTGAATGAACCTCTCCAAATTATCTTTATTTCACTATTATTCTTTTTGATAACATAATAATATAAAAATGTTAACAAAATCATTAAATCCTAGAGTTTGATCCATAACTATGATACCATAATGTAACATACCCATTAGGATTTACTAGAATAATATAATAAAAAAAAATTAACTATATTCATGCATTATTTCATTATATTACACCACAAGAATATAATTATTGATATTATTGTATTAATTAAGTATGATAAACATAAAGTAAACATGTAAAATTTAATAGTTACTAATCACTAACATCACATATAACCAAATATAGCTGTATAAAGAAAGTAATTATATATGATCTAGCCATGGCTGATACAAAAATAAAACCATTGTTGTCAATGTAAAATGAGTAATTAATTACATTTTCAACTAGAATTATGTCTCAATAATAAATACAATAATAGATATAAGGCTTCATGGATCATAAGTCTCATGAACTCTAGTATCTCTGATAATATCGAGTGTAGTCTCCAATAAGTATTGTTATGATGAGGGAGATCATCATCCACGTGATTTTACACACTAACCATAGACCATTGATCCCCCTCAAAATCCCCTATATAGGGAATGTCCCTCCCTTCATGGGTGGGTAGATAGTGATGATGTAAGAATACTGAGAGACAAGCTAATACCTATGTGTTTTAAGATTTCTAATACATGATGTGTACTATAAAGGAAATACGTTCTAACATGATATCTAAAAAACATGTAAATCATACATATGAAATGCCAATGTCTAACTAAACATTACTTTGGCCAAATATTTCAAATGTTATTGATCTTTAGGATCAATGAAATTCATAGACACCACTTGATTGTATTGCCTTCATCTGGCATTAGTGATGCTAAATAAGCTAGTGAAGTATGTATCACTGCTTAGTACCAGCAATGCAAAATTTGGTTACTATTTATATAACCAATAGATTCATATATATTATTTCTACTAGCATGTATAAAACATTACACAATACAAGAATAATCTTTATGCATACATTTAGTCCATCAAATGTATGAATGAATATTTTCTACATTATTTATCACATAAATAATAATCATAACAAGTATAATTATAATACCAAATGGGTACAACATATACTTAGACTACATGATCTAATTTTTTAAATTAAATTTAAATTTAGTACAACCAACAATGTCATAGTATATCATATGTTTTACTCAATGACAAACATCATTCATAATTATTTAAAATATAGATTAACTCATAAAGTAAAAGAATATTCTTTCATTTATGAAACTTATTATTATTTAGGAAGGCTTAATGCATATAACTATAGTGTCCTATCCCTCATGATTCTATGATTAAAATTTTCTAGTTAGAAGCTATAATTATAAGCATGCATCCTAATGTATAAATATAATCTATATATGTCTATGAGAACTTTAGTTCTCGTATAGATATATTTTGTATATTTATGAACCATGCATAATATATATCCCATAATATATATGTTTTAATACATAATTCATGTTTTTTCATACTAAAGTATTCTCTATTTTTCTTTATAGAAAACTTATGTGATTAAAACAGCTATTTAACTTTGAATAAAAAGGAAACAAGATCCATATAGGGTTTTATACATTTCCAAAACCCTCTTTTTCCCCAAACTATGTCCTTAGATTGTATATGAATTATTGGAAGCTTAGTATATAACAATAGACCAAACAGACCTATACTTAGCCTTGGTTTATCCATTAAAATTTTATACTCATTCTGAGTTTCAATATGTATCCATAAAATAAAATTAACATCAAATACAAAATTCATAGACCTTAGCATAGTCAACTTACAAATAATTTTTATAAGATTTAAAGACTCCAATTTATTATAGGTTTTGAAAAGAAATCTAAACCTATATCCCTTCACATTAAAACTTAAATGCATACATAGTCCTCAAACATATGATACTTATTTTGAAATATGAATAAACACTCAATTTATATATCCTCCCTATCCATTAACACACAATTGATACATCCTTTCTTTTGTATTACAAATTTATATTATATTCATTCATTCATATATATACATAGTTCATAAGCATAATACACAATTTGTTTATTTATTTTTTCTCAATGTTCAATACATATTACCTTAATTCATTCAAATATATATACTCAGTCCATGTGTGTGTGTGTGTGTGTGTGTGTGTGTGTGTGTGTGTGTGTGTGTGTGTGTGTGTGTGTGTACCCTATTTATATTTCAAAAATACATAGTATATATATGTATGTATATATATATATATATGTATATATATATACATATATATATATATATACATACATATATATATATATACATATATATATATATATATATAGTTTTGAAAGGCAAGAACACACAGTTCATATACAACTATATACACAATTTTAAATGATTAACATACAATCGACACATATATTTATTCATTATTTCAAATGACAAATAACACATAGTCTATTAGGTTGTGGAGCTAAAAGCTTCACCAGGATGCAAACAGGAGAAGTTACGGAGGATGCAGTGTTGTAGAATCAGTTGCAGGAAAAATGGCGTCAGTCTAATCAGCTGACGTCGGTCAGATAGCAAGAGGAAGCAACCAGCATCGGTTACTAGTCAGCCGACATTGGTCATGGAGGAGCCGACGTCGGCAGCCTGTGCGAGAACAGGCAGTTTGCATGACGAATCTGGGAGAGTCTATTTTGAGACTGTTAGTTTGCATGTTGAAGGCTAGTCGTAGTCTTGAGTTGTGAGTCTAATTATTTTAATTAGGTTAGTCTAATTATTGTAAGCATGAGATCTATATATGGACTCATGGGTTGCATTGTAAATGTGTGCTAGAAAGCCATAGAGCTTTTAGAGAGAGCTAGTGTAGCTCCTCCTAGTTCCAAAGGGATGCTGAGTGTGTATGATCAGGGAGAGTTGCAAGGTCTACAAGGTCAAGGAGCTAATCCATCGGGGTACTGTTTGAAGAATCATAAGGACTTGGTGAGGCAAGGACAAGGGTTCTTCAAGGTGTAGAGATGTCTACATGGTGAGTAAGGTCTAGTGATTTGCAGGTAGCAGAGAGCAGGGGATCTACTTGGAGTACAGTTGTGTACTTGGTGAACTGGTAGCATGTTACTGACTGGTTGGAGAGGTGAACATCAATTCTATATTGGAGTTGATTGTTTGGATTGAGAGAGAGAGGGAAGAAGGTCTTGAGGTGTGGTGAACCTTTGAGGTGGAGGAAGAAGTGGCATCTTCCTTATTGTATATTCTTCTATGTATATAATACAATTGTGTATTGTCTCTTAATTCCTGTGTTGTTTCATATTTCTAGTTACTTATTGATTCTGGTATAATTCTGTGTTTAGTTGCTAATATAAGAAGTAATCACATGTGTTCTAATTGGTAGAGTAAGATCCTGACTCAGTAGGGATCAGAGCATGTTTATTGTTCTGGGGGGTTTCCCTGACAAGTGGTATCAGAGCTTCAGGTTGGGTTACTAACAGGTGGTTTTAGATCTAGTAGTGTTTGTTGATTACAAGTTGCTCACAGGGGTTTTTGATTGAGTGGGAGTATAGAAATGGCAGAAGATAGTAAGCTATGAATGGAGAAACTGAATAGCATGAATGGTCTGATTGATGGAAAGAAAGAGCAGGTAAATAAAGATTGTTGGTTGGTTACAGATCAACAGGGAAGAGCAGATGTCGTAGGAGATGTTACACAGGATGTTTTGGATAAAGTGGAATCTTGGTTCACAGATTCTTTTGCCTCTTTCCATGCAGTTTGAAATAGAGCATCTTTTCATGGGTATGACTTTGGAGAGATTTATTTAGGAGATGGAGAGCCTTGTCAAATTATTGATGAAGGGGAAGTGAAGCTGAAATTGTAGATGGATGACACACTATGGTTGAAGGAAGTCATGCAGGTACCAGTCTTAGAGATGAGTCTAATTTCTTCAAGAAATTTGGGTGATGAGAGATGCACTGTAACTCTCATAGTGGATACACTTGAATTAGATGGTGGTAAGAAAGTAGGTATCCTTTATCTATCTACTTATATTGTTGATTCACCTTCTGTTGCAGAGATGTGGCTTCATGGGCTTAGTCACATATGTAGAAGGAGAATGCAGGTTTTGAAGTGGAAGATAGATGTTTTTGACAAGCTAAAGAATTGGAAAGCCTTGGTGTTCATGGAGGAGATGATGGATAGAGATCAGGTGAGAGAACTAAATTATTCTGAGTAGAGCAGGGTTGATTTGATTAGGATTTTGATCCATGGAGAGCTCGCGAGTAAAAAGTTATCACTCACAAATGAATACAGGTATCGGCATCGGTCATACAGTAACCAACATCGGTAATAGGAAGACTGACATTGGTCATGAGGGAATTGACGTCGGCAGAAAGGATACCAGCGTCGGCTAGGGAAATGACGTCGGCAGTCAGGGTCAGTGCAGGGAACCAACATCAGTCGAGAGTAGACTGGGAGATGGCTGAGATCGGTCACTGGAACGGATATTGGGCAGACAGTAAGTCTCAAACGCTCATGTGGAGGTCAAAAAGGGTAAGTGAACCTCATATTCATTGTTCACCTTCTTTATATTGCTTACTGATGGTCAAGAACCAAGAGGATGTGAAGAGGTAATGCAGGTAGAGTCCAAATACAGTGGGAGCTTGACATGGATGAGGAGTGTGAGTCTTTGGAGAAGAACCAAATAGGTATTTGTTGGTAGAGTTGTCAGCTAGAAGAAAGCACTGAGAGATGAAATGGATTCCCATTTTAAAGAAGAGAGTGGATGGATACAAGAGACAGAAGGCCAAGGCATAAGGTCTTGAAGAAGCTGCAGGATAGTGGTACAAGTTTTGACAGGTGGATGACTAAGCATGGCTTCAGTCAATGTCAGTGTAACTATTGTGTTTATCTTACCAGGTAGATGATGGTCACAACATCATTTTGTTACTGTATGTGGGTGATTTACTAGTAGGTTTGTACATACAGGTATTTGCTAAGCTAAGGGTAAGGTTAGTTCAGAGGTGTGTAATGAAGAATTTGGAGCAGTGAAATTCTTTGGCATAAGAGACATGGAGATTTTATCTCCAGTGGGAGCTGATGTGAAGATGGTGTTGGTGAGGTTCATTACATAGGATGCAGAATCGGTAAGCACACCAATGGTTGGACAGTTCAAGCTTAGCTTAAAATAGGGTTCGAAATCACATGAGGTCTAGTGTAGGCCTAAATTTTCCCAATCAGTGGAGGTTGTCAGAAAGTATGGAGCCAATTCGGGGAAGGAGTACTGGAGGGCAGTTCAGTGGGACTAGCAGCAGGGATTCTTGTTATGTAGGGTCAAGTTCTTCACTACATGGATGTGTAGGTTCGTATATGGCAGGTTACTTGAATGACAGGTATAGCATCACAGTTGCATGGTGGTTGGTCTTCAGGATGGATCTTGAAGAGGGATACAAGCCAGGGAATAATTTAGATGGTGTACAGGTATAGGTACAGGTGTAGCTATTTATCTCCAAGTGGGAGATTATTAGGTTGTGGAGCTAAAAGCTTCACCAGGATGCAAACAGGAGAAGTTACGGAGGATGCAGTGTTGCAAAATTAGTTACAAGAAAAATGGCGTCGATCTGATCAGCTGACGTCGGTCAGATAGCAAGAGGAAGCAATCAGCGTCAGTTACCAGTCGGCCAACATCGGTCATGGAGGAGCCGACGTTGGCAGCCTGTGCGAGAACAGACAGTTTGCATGATGAATCTAGGAGAGTCTATTTTGAGACTATTAGTTTGCATGTTGAAGGCTAGTCATAGTCTTGAGTTGCGAATTTAATTATTGTAATTAGCTTAGTCTAATTATTGTAAGCATGAGATCTATATATGGACTCATGGGTTGCATTGTAAATGTGTGCTAGAAAGCCATAGAGCTTTTAGAGAGAGCTAGTGTAGCTCCTCCTAGTTCCAAAGGGGTGCTGAGTGTGTATGATCAGGGAGAGTTGCAAGGTCTGCAAGGTCAAGGAGCTGATCCATCGGGGTACTAGTTGAAGAATCATAAGGACTTGGTGAGGCAAGGACAAGGGTTCTTCAGGGGTGTAGAGATGTCTACATGGTGAGTAAGGTCTAGTGATTTGCAGGTAGCAGAGAGCAGGGGATCTACTTGGAGTACAGTTGTGTACTTGGTGAACTGGTAGCGTGTTACTGACTGGTTGGAGAGGTGAACATCAATTCTGTATTGGAGTTGATTGTTGGGACCGAGAGAGAGAGGGAAGAAGGTCTTGAGGTGTGGTGAACCTTTGAGGTGGAGGAAGAAGTGGCATCTTCCTTATTGTATATTCTTCTGTGTATATAATATAATTGTGTATTGTCTCTTAATTCCTGTGTTGTTTCATATTTCTAGTTACTTATTGATTCTGGTATAATTTCGTGTTTAGTTGCTAATACAAGAAGTAATCACATGTGTTCTAATTGGTAGAGCAAGATCTTGACTCAGTAGGGATCAGAGCATGTTTATTGTTCTGGGGGGTTTCCCTGACAAGTGGTATCAGAGCTTCAGGTTGGGTTACTAATAGGTGGTTTTAGATCTGGTAGTGTTTGTTGATTACAGGTTGCTCACAGGGGTTTTTGATTGAGTGGGAGTATAGCAATGGCAGAAGATAGTAAGCTACAAATGGAGAAACTGAATAGCATGAATGGTCTGATTGATGGAAAGAAAGAGCAGGTAAATAAAGATTATTGGTTGGTTGCAGATCAACAGGGAAGAGCAGATGTCGTAGGAGATGTTACACAGGATGTTTTGGATAAAGTGGAATCTTGGTTCACAGATTCTTTTGCCTCTTTCCATGCAGTTTGAAATAGAGCATCTTTTCATGGGTATGACTTTGGAGAGATTTATTTAGGAGATGGAGAGCCTTGTCAGATTATTGATGAAGGGGAAGTGAAGCTAAAATTGCAGATGGATGACACACCGTGGTTGAAGGAAGTCATGCAGGTACCAGTCTTGGAGATGAGTCTAATTTCTTTAGGAAATTTGGGTGATGAGAGATACACTGTAACTCTCATAGTGGATACACTTGAATTAGATGGTGGTAAGAAAGTAGGTATCCTTTATCTATCTACTTATATTGTTGATTCACCTTCTGTTACAGAGATGTGGCTTCATGGGCTTAGTCACATATGTAGAAGGAGAATGCAAGTTTTGAAGTGGAAGATAGATGTTTTTGACAAGCTAAAGAACTAGAAAGCCTTGGTGTTCATGGAGGAGATGATGGATAGAGATCAGGTGAGAGAACTAAATTATTCTGAGTAGAGCAGGGTTGATTTGATTAGGATTTTGATTCATGGAGAGCTCCCGAGTAAAAAGTTATCACTCACAGACGAACACAGGTATCGGCATCGGTCATACAGTAACCAACATCGGCAATAGGAAGACTGATGTTGGTCATGAGGGAACTGACGTCGGCAGAAAGGATACCGGTGTCGGCTAGGGAAACGACATCGGCAGTCAGGGTCAGTGCAGGGAACCAACATCAGTCGAGAGTAGACTGGGAGATGGCCGAGATCGGTCACTGGAACGGATATTGGGCAGACAGCAAGTCTCAAACGCTCATGTGGAGGTCAAAAAGGGTAAGTGAACCTCATATTCATTGTTCACCTTCTTTATATTGCTTACTGATGGTCAAGAACCAAGAGGATGTGAAGAGGCAATGCAGGTAGAGTCCAAATACAGTGGGAGCTTGACATGGATGAGGAGTGTGAGTCTTTGGAGAAGAACCAAACATGTATTTGTTGGTAGAGTTGTCAGCTAGAAGAAAGCACTGAGAGACGAAATGGATTCCCATTTTAAAGAAGAGAGTGGATGGATACAAGAGATAGAAGGCCAAGGCATAAGGTCTTGAAGAAGCTGCAGGACAGTGGTACAAGTTTTGACAGGTGGATGACTAAGCATGGCTTCAGTCAATGTCAGTGTAACTATTGTGTTTATCTTACTAGGTAGATGATGATCACAACATCATTTTGTTACTGTATGTGGGTGATTTACTAGTAGGTTTGTACATACAAGTATTTGCTGAGCTAAGGGTAAGGTTAGTTCAGAGGTGTGTCATGAAGAATTTGGAGCAGTGAAATTCTTTGGCATAAGAGACATGGAGATTTTATCTCTAGTGGGAGCTGATGTGAAGACGGTGTTGGCGAGGTTCATTACACAGGATGCAGAATCGGTAAGCACACCAATGGCTGGACAGTTCAAGCTTAAATTAAAACAGGGTTCGAAATCACATGAGGTCTAGTGTAGGCCTAAATTTCCCCAATCAGTGCGGGTTGTCAGAAAGTATGGAGCCAATTCGGGGAAGGAGTACTGGAGGGCAGTTCAGTGGGACTAGCAGCAGGGATTCTTGTTATGCAGGGTCAAGTTCTTCACTACATGGATGTGTAGGTTCGGATATGGCAGGTTACTTGAATGACAGGTATAGCATCACAGTTGCATGGTGGTTGGTCTTCAGGATGGATCTTGAAGAGGGATACAAGCTAGGGAATAATTTAGATGGTGTACAGGTACAGGTACAGGTGTAGCTATTTATCTCCAAGTGGGAGATTATTAGGTTGTGGAGCTAAAAGCTTCACCAGGATGCAAACAAGAGAAGTTACGGAGGATGCAGTGTTGCAGAATTAGTTGTAGGAAAAATGGCATCGATCTGATCAGCTGACGTCGGTCAGATAGCAAGAGGAAGCAATCAGTGTTGGTTACCAGTTGGCCAACATCAGTCATGGAGGAGCCGACGTCGGCAGCCTGTGCGAGAACAGGCAGTTTGCATGACGAATCTGGGAGAGTCTATTTTGAGACTATTAGTTTGCATGTTGAAGGCTAGTCATAGTCTTGAGTTGTGAGTCTAATTATTGTAATTAGCTTAGTCTAATTATTTTAAGCATGAGATCTATATATGGACTCATGGGTTGCATTGTAAATGTGTGCTAGAAAGCCATAGAGCTTTTAGAGAGAGCTAGTGTAGCTCCTCCTAGTTCCAAAGGGGTGCTGAGTGTGTATGATCAGGGAGAGTTGTAAGGTCTGCAAGGTCAAGGAGCTGATCCATCGGGGTACTAGTTGAAGAATCATAAGGACTTGGTGAGGCAAGGACAAGGGTTCTTCAGGGGTGTAGAGATGTCTACATGGTGAGTAAGGTCTAGTGATTTGCAGGTAGCAGAGAGCAGGGGATCTACTTGGAGTACGGTTGTGTACTTGGTGAATTGGCAGTGTGTTACTGACTGGTTGGAGAGGTGAACATCAATTCTGTATTGGAGTTGATTATTGGGATTGAGAGAGAGAGGGAAGAAGGTCTTGAGGTGTGGCAAACCTTTGAGGTGGAGGAAGAAGTGGCATCTTCCTTATTGTATATTCTTCTATGTATATAATACAATTGTGTATTGTCTCTTAATTCCTGTGTTGTTTCATATTTCTAGTTACTTATTGATTCTGGTATAATTCCGTGTTTAGTTGCTAATACAAGAAGTAATCACATGTGTTCTAATTGGTAGAGCAAGATCCTGACTCAGTAGGGATCGGAGCATGTTTATTGTTCTGGGGGGTTTCCCTGACATAGTCAACATTTTGACAGTCATCAGTTATGTATTTTTACCCTAATCAACTTCATATCAAACTAATAACATAGAAATACTTTGTAACTCATCCATATACTCTCATGGTTTTGAATGACAAATACCCCTAGTTCATATATATAAATGTACCATGTTTCTAATTTTTATAAGAATACATAGAATATAATTATATATATTCACTATTGAATGTTAAACATATACATTCAACATATATACATGATAACACCAAATCGAATATCATCTTATATATATTCAAATTATCTCTAATCAATAGTATTCACATTTTCCTTAAATAAAGACCTATTTGAACATCTATTCATCTCAGACAATATTTTTATCAATGATAAACACAATATTTTTTTATTATATCTACATACTCAATATTTTGATAACCCACATGAATGAGTATGTATATATGATATGTTTATAATAACAAATCTTGGTCTTTATTTTTATATCAAACCATCTTCGTAGGTTCTAATTTTCATAATCTAGGACATTATGTCATTATCAAGAATAACTTTATTTAACCCTTCAGTTTAACACATAAAGAAATGTAATTTTCAATCATAATATTTAGAGGATAATGGATTAGTTTTTTGGATGGCTAATCCATCCATAGGTCTAAGCCTATATCTCTATAAAAAGACAATTCATTTTATAAACCCTAGGAATCCAAAACTATACATAGATTTCCTATAAGAATTTGAAAATAATAACATCACCAACCTTATCAGTGCTTTCGAATTGAAACTAAATAAACCAAAAATCCTTCTCTTCCTTACTCTACACTTTCTCTTCTCCTCTTCATGCCTCATTATTCTCCTCCACTCACCTCTTATCATTTTTTCCTCACTTATCTCTTACAACACAAGGTTGCATGTAACTTCAAAACTCACAATCACCATGCATAATCCAAATTATTCATTCCAATAGAGATTAAAATAGAGTTAACTTCTATTAAATAAAATAAGGAAATCCCTAATCTCTCTCTTTCTCTCTCAAAATTTCCTTAATACATTAATCATTATCTTTGTTTTTAAAATCCTTGCATGACATTTTATGTTATAATCCCCATGTATCTCATTTTAAAAATTCCACTTTTAACATTATTCACAATGATAACTAACACTTCTAATCTCAACGAAGTCTATGCATGCTAATAAAGACTTAAGTTTAGATGATATGTTATTTTTTAGGATAATTCAATATCTTTCAATACTTAGTAAAGATAATAATCTCTTATATTTTATAATAATATGACTAACACAAGGTCTATTATATGCTTTTATCTAAAATGGTAGATCAGAAAATTATTTATTCCAATCATAATAGCATTATAACAATATAATCATTTATGTTATTACTAGATTATATAAACTATTTATGTATTTTTTATCTTCATAAATTAAGGTGTATATTGATATTCCCAAATATCAATGATAACAAGCTAATGTTTTAAAAAATTACAAAGACATTATAGTTAGTCTATATATAATAGTAACTAAATATTATTCACACAAATTTACATTCTCATAATCATAAATAAACATGAGTATAATAACATAATATAATCATATTGCCACATTATGCACTAAGTCTACATAAAATATCCACAATGCAATCACACATGACTTATTCCACATATAAGTACTAAACTAAACTAACACTCATTAATACATAAAATCTAATATCAAAATGCAAATAACTTTGAAAATATACTAATGCTAATAATCCACACAATGCATATAACATGTACTATCTAATGTGGTGTCTGCCTGTGTTTTAGTTGTTCTTATGTCATCCCCTAACACTTTCATCTAGTCGTCCTCTCCAATGATGCTCTCCCTCTTTCATGCTTTGAGGGATGAAATTATCTTTGATCCAACTCATGACAAGAAGGTTGTTACCCTGATATATCATGATATATATCATAAAATAATGTTTTAACAATAATTAACATGATCATAATATAAAGAATTTGCAATGTAACTAACTCATAGCAATTAAAATCATGAAATCAAAGTAACATACAACTATCCCATAATAACATATGACTTATAGCTTAATTAAAAATTAATAAATAAATTTAACAACCATAATAATCCATGTATATTTAGGTAAATTAGCTTAGTGAGAAATCAGAATGTAATAGTTGCCTAGTGACTACTTGTACAAAGGCATTCTCTTTAGATTGCACATTAATCATTTTTACATTGTACATTGGCCTCTCCTTCCTTTATTTCTCAAGCACTAAATAATCTTCTATTTGGGGTTGGCCTTCAAATCTATTGTATACATAGTATATTTGTCTTTGTGAATTAGTAGGATAATTCCTTGCATAGTGAGTGTACACTCCACATAAATAGCATTGAATAGGAGGTTGAGTTTTGTGATTTTCATTATTACAACATCCTTGATATCCCCCACAATATCCTCCCCTATAACCTCCCCTATATCTACCTTTGTTTTTTTATCCCCAAACCTGTGTCTACTATCCAACATACCCTCATTTTTTACTTTATTATGAATCATAGCCCCCATATTGGTGCTAAGGGTAACTCAAAGACCAATTTTTATAGTTGTTACCGAAGGTTTGTATTGGTCCAAGGCTAGTAATACTATCCAGAATATTGATAACATGGAGATGATATATTATTCCAACTTGCCAAAGCCTATGGTTAATACTAGGGTAATTAAGTCATCTATTTGGGACTACCTAGAATCACACTTTTCATCTCCACTTCTAGTCCTATAATCACCTACTCCCAATTGGCATTTGATGTGTTACCACTACAAAGACATTCTTAGTAATATCTTCCTTCAAATCTTGTTGCTCGACAATTATTTTTATCATGGTTAGTGAACTTTAAAAAATTACAAAATAAACCTTGTGATTTTTTTATGTAGTGTTATATAAAATGACACTTTGAATTTGCATGCCCTACTACCCTGCATATCAAAAAAAATCACTTTTAA
This sequence comes from Torreya grandis, assembly GCA_037957365.1. Lineage (NCBI taxonomy): Eukaryota > Viridiplantae > Streptophyta > Pinopsida > Cupressales > Taxaceae > Torreya > Torreya grandis. The sequence goes on from JARHVA010000924.1 coordinate 1,151,294, forward strand.
GCCTAGGATAATCATTTCTATGATGTCCTCCTATCTGCATTTTGTGCACCATAAGCTTAGTTTAAGCTTATCTTTTTCATGCATCTTATCCACTCTTCTCATAAATGCATCTATCTTGGCCTCAACCTTAGAACTAGATAAGGGAACACCCCCATAATCATCTATTTTCTTTACTCGCAAGGTAAAAAATTGAGCATCAACTTTTCCTAGGTACTGAGTCTAGACAATGGAAAATATAATTACTAGTTTCAACCCTTATACGAACCAAGTAGCCTTATCTTTGTCTTATATAATGAATTTAATTATGTTTATGACTTCAAAAAATCTTTGATCATATTTTACAATTGATTTACTAGATTTTTTTGAATCTCCTTTAAATCTTGGAAATTTTGGCTTGTACATTTTCTTTACCTTAAATTATGTTACTAACATATCTCTAACTTGCATAAAGTAAATGGTATTTACATTTATTTTAAAAATGAACTCTAAGGCTCATCATGATAAATCCCCTATGAGTTCACACCACTTAACATCATCATAGGTTACCCCTTTTACATTCCATTTCATGTTTCAAGTTACCAAATACTACTCGAGATATATAGACCCATTATATTATATTAATGAAATAAACATACCTACATTAAACACCACAATTATCACACTTTTAACTGGTACACTAGGTTATTTAATAATAAAAACCATTATTGAAGGTAGTTTTGCATTGGTGACTGTGACTTTATGTGATTGTGCACTATTAACTACCACTCTGGCCTTCTGCATATTAGTATTTCTAGGTGTCTTAAAAAGGAATTATGCTTCTTTTATGTTCTTCCTATATAATGCCTTCTTTGTCTTTGGCCTTAGTTTTCCAAACTTGTATGTAAAATAATCAAACCAATATGTATCTGCTTCATCTACTACACTTCTTCTTTATAATAATAAATTGGGCTAGTTGGATGCATACTCTTAAAATGAATGACTTCTAGTTTGAATTTATTCTAACTTTGAACTTGAACCTATGATAGTTATGCATTTGAATCTAGTTTATTCCCAAGATATTTCCTTCCTAGGTCTAGATAAAAACTCTTTCATTAAATGTGATCTACTTCTACTATCTAGTTATTTTACTGCTAGATTGCCTTATTCTTCCTACTGCACTATCTCCATATCTACATTATTTACATTTTATTCTTTCTCTTCATGGGGACCTTCTACATACTCTACACATCATTTTATTCCAACATCTTTAAAATCATCTCTTTACATATTTTCAACTCCATCATCATCTACCCTATCTCTATTCTTATTCATAGTTAATTCTAGATCTCTTACTTTATTTCACCATCTTTTTTTTATCATAGTTCCCTTTCTAGTCCCAAAATTTTATTTGCACTCTAAGTCTTCTCATCTTTAATTTTCTAGGATCAAATTCAAATTTTCTTTTACTCAATTTCACTTCATTTAATTCATCCTAGATGTACCCCCATGGTGCTCGAAGTGACTACTCCATGTTGGATGGAGTAGGAACCATGGCCTTTTCCATAACCAAAATTGTTATCAATGTAGGTAGTCACCAAAAAATTCCCCTTCTTCCTTGGATAAATTGGTCTTATGTAGCTTCAAAATATATGTATCCTTTTACAACAAATTTGGTAATATAACCATCAATCATAGTCCTCATCCAATAGTCTACTACTCGGGTCCATTTTGTGTCTAGGTTATGCAGTCTGTCTAACTTCTCTTCTATAAAAACTATAAGTTTTATCCTCCTTAGGATGAATAAATAATATTCCACCCTAGATATCCATGCATCTAATAATCTAGGAAACTCAAACCAAAATATTTCATATGTTTCCCTATAGATATACTCTTGGATAATCTCTTTCATAGTTTCTCTAACTCTCGCTTCTTCTTCTACAAAATTTTAGATTCTCTCATCTAGCCATATCTTTATATCCCTTTGTCCTAGTAACCATCTTAACATAATTCATCCAAATGGCTCCACACTCATTGAACCATTGTTATCATGAGTTATTGAAAGACTCTAGAATATGTTAGTACAAGGATAGCTTGTGTAGTACATGAACATAGATAAACATGGTATATACTTCATAATTCTAGATTGTTACTTGAAAACATAGATATACTTATGAAAGGCATAATCATAGAAACAACAAATATAGAATAAGCTAGCATGTGCTAAATAAATGATAGAGTTTAAAGTAAAACAGAGTAATCACTATGAATAGTACAATGATAAAATATAATTAGAAGAGCCATAGTAGGATTATTTTGTTAATCTCTATCACACATTGGAACCAAATTCCATTACATCTGAGCACTATATAAAATATTTCAAAGTGTTTTCTCTTTTTACTCTAGACTTTTGAGATACTAAAAATGAAATATTCTTTGAATTATTATACTATTTTTTAAGCTTACAAGTTCAAATACATATAAAATACTATAAAAAATACAAACTCATATACTTTGTATATGTGTCCAACCAATTATACTTCATGGTTTTGATGACTTTGATCCATACCCAACACCTAAGCAATCCAAACCTTGTCTACACATTTTCTAAGGTATTTTTCCTTTCAATGGCCTATAACTAAATAAATACACCTTTTTATACTAAGTCATCCAATTTGATCTTGGTAGAAAGTATTAAACACATGTTATAAAACTAAGTTGGCCTAGCTAACTTAGTTTGAGACCTAATGGTAACTTTTTCCAATTAAAGATATCAAGTTTGATGAACTTATCAACTAAAATTTCAAAAGGGTTAAGGCTTATCCATTATTATAAATAGAAAGCTTATTTCAATCTAATAGAGAGGAACATTTATTTTCACATCATTACAGTTCATAATTCTACTAAATCTACATTCTAAGGAGCCATTTCTTAGATTTTGCCTTGGATAGAAGACTACTTATCTTGTGGGAAGCTTTAGATGTAAATTAGAAGTATTTTAGCCTAGATTTGAGTTCTATAGTGTGATCCATATAAAGCCACAATAACCTCTTACAAAGCAAAATTGGCCAAGGGAGAGATTGGGAATCGACAAATTCACTCAAGGTAAGTATTTTCAACTCTTGTTATTTCATTTGATAGATAGATAATATATAATTAATATGTGTTATGGATGTATAAATTATTACTTAGATTACCTCTATATTTAAACTTAATGTAGATATAGGGTTTTCTTTTCTTTTCATCATCTATTTTGGGCGATATAGGTTCCCATTTGCCTACCATGATTCATTGATTATTTTTTTTATGTTTTATTATCCCCATTTATTCCATAAGGTTTGGTGAGCACTAGATTAATTTTATTTTATGTACTTAGACCTAGCTAGGATTATCACATTGTGTCATTTTCCTAGAAGCTTTAGAACCCTATCCTTTTTTTGTTTTATGTTAAAATATCTCTTGGTTAGGTTTAGTGGATCCAATTTGGTCATGCTTCTGATATAAACATGTATTGAAATAGATTCTAGTTGATTACCTTATCTGATCTTGGATTTTACTACAAGATAAGTTGTAGATCTATATTATTTTATTTTAAACATTATGGTGAACCCAACATGAGTCTAGCCATTACATTTTGAATTTTTAATCTTAATTAACTAGATCAGGTTGGTTGATCTATTCTTAACCTCTATTTATATATTTAAGAATTATAGTCAATTAGATCACACTAGTCGATCCAATTTTGCCTTCTATTCATAGGTTTTCTCTAAAAAACTAAAGTATGCTAGTCAACTTAATTATTTTTTTATTTTCTAAATTTTTTAATTTCATTCAACTAGATCGAGTTGGTCAATTTAGTTTAGCTTAAAAATTTATACATTTTATATTTTAGAAAACTAGATTAAGTTGGTTGACTTAGCTTTATTTTAAAATTTTCAATTTTTTGTTATCTATAGATTAAATCGACCTGTTCAATCCCATTTAATCTCTATGTTTTTTATATTTTTACCTTTATAAGGGCTCAACCAGATTTAAAAAATAATCCAGCAATCAAATTTTTAGAATTATCAATCAATTAATGTGATTAACCTGGTTAATCTAGTCATATTTTATAATTTTACTCTAAATAAGCTTTGTATTTCAAAATTTTGTCAACTACTTCAATTTATCATTTCTATATTTCATTTAAATTATTTAGAATTTCAATTTTTAGTCTATACTTACCATTTTTTAATTATGCTAAACTATACCTCACACTTATCTAAGTTGACCTAGCCAGCTTAGTTATATCTTAGTTTACTTTACTAGACAAACTAGATCAACCTAGTCAACTTTATTTATTTTCACAACAGACTAGATTATCCTTCCAGACTTTGTTATATTTTGTTTGTAAACTAGATCATCCTGGATGATCTTTTGATGTGTTATTTATTTTTAGCATAAATAAGCCAATTCACTTTAATTTATTATTAATTAACCTCACATTTACTTTGAAAAGAGTTGGCTACCTATTTTTTTACTTTTTGAAATGGTAAATTGGTTTTTGACAATTTATTTTCACCTTCATTTTCACTTTGTCTTTATTTTCCTAAAAATTATGTATCAATAGTTTTAAAACTACTTAGTTATTTCCATAAAGGGATACATGATTCAGTTTACAATCCTTGTCTATCATTTATGGATATTATGGTGTGAGGCAATTTACCCAATATGAATAGCCATAATATAAAGATAAACACAATCATTAATACCCACATACCTAATGATAGTTTAGAAATGCCTAGGATCTCCCTTTGAATTGAACCATAAGAATCCAACCATTCATTTTATTTTATGGTGCATCAGTTAGTGGTTAGCACCAATAAGCTACCCCTTAAAATTAGGTTTAAGGGACTATTGTATGGCATTTACTCCATATTTAATTCTCTAAAACATTAGATTGTCACTATCTAATGGATAATCAAGTATCTTTGGAAGCCTAAAAATGAATCAAAACCTTTTATTACAGCTTCTTGATCCTTTTCCAAATAATTAGTTAGCATTAATAGTTATAAAATTATAGTTTTTGCTTGTTTTTTTCTATTCTTAGTTGTATTACATATTGTATTGACTAGTGTTACTATAAATTTATAGTATGTGATAGATAGTCTAATATTTTATCTATTTTACTACTACCTTAAAAACTACACCATTCAAATATTTGTTAAAATTTATTCAAATTCAACTCGACCAACATGACTTAGTATAATTCTATTTTTCATGTCTGTCAATTAGGTTGACCAAATTGACTTATTAGGTTTTCAAACCATTTTGTATTTTATTTCTTGTCAAATGAATTCAACCAACTAAACTTAGTAGGCTATCAAAAAATTATATTTTTGGTGTATGTCAAACTAACTCAACCAGCTCAACTTAGTAAGATTTTAAACCATTTTGTATTTTTATACCTATAAAAATAAGTTGACCAACTCAACTTAGTAGGCTATCAAAAAACTATGTATCTTCCTACCTATCAAACTAAGTCAACCAACTTGATATAGTAGTTTTTCTTAAATTTTTGTATCTCCATACATATCAAACTAAGTTGACCAACTCAATTTATTAGGTTTTTAGAAATTTTTGTATCTTCCTACCTATGAGAATAAATCAACTAACTTGATTTAATAGGTTTTCAACCACTATTCCATATTTCTTAAAATTACACTAGGTTAACTAAGCAATCCCATTTCTCTTGGCTGACTTAGTTGAATATATCATTCTTTCCTCCTTTTTAGCATTTTAGCTTGTTGTTCACTTTATCACTTTGATTATCATCATGAAATCACCAAATAATATATTCCTCGATATCCTCAACCCATTTTGATTATAAATGGGTGCTTGTTTACTTCTTACCTTATCCACCTAAGAGGATGTCCCCTTGTGTAATAAATACTCATGTCTCTTATCTAGGTCAATGGAATGCAATGTGGTTAATATTACTCAAATTGATGATATAGATGATCCTTGATTTATCTTTATTTAGGATTATGTAATGTAACCCTAAGGTTGATAAAGAGCTAAGCAATAAATTATGGAATAAAATACTATATTATCAATAGCCAAGGAGTACTTAGCTATAAAATATGACTAAGATAGACAAGTGAAAGCTAGGGAAGTGATACAAGAGTAGTACAGAGTGTTTTTCAGTAGAGAACATGGGTCAGAACCCTCTTTAGACAATAGTGTGGCCCTCTTTTCCAATAACACACTATGTTATTAACATTTTTTGTTATGATAATGACCCTATATAGGTGAAGTAGTGAAATTTTTAGTAGACCTTCATATTATTTTAGGAATCCTATGCTTATATGACTAAGACCTCGATCATCATTTATTCTATGCTTTGACTAATTTCACTATGAAACCCTAAGCTTCCATGCTTAATAGGTTTTTTATCAACACAAGTAAAATAAAAGTGGAGTTAGTAGGGTAGGCTAGGTGTGACCTCATCACCCATTGTTGAGTGTTGCATACATACCACTACCTCGAAAGGTGATCAAGCCCAATGTACTTCTCCCAATATAAATGTTGGTGCAAGTGAGAGTGATGCTAGTATGTTTGAGTATGAATGTTAATTTGAGTGATTTTGAGTGTGAATTGAGACTATAAACTTGAGTAAAACTAAGATTTGGGATATTATAAATGGATGTATATAAAAATAGGGGTAAATAGGGATCAATAACCTTAATTTTCACAACTACTTATGAGCTTATTCATGAGAATTTCCATCTAGGGTATAAATCAATGAGATTGGTCTTTATATTGTGTCATGATGATTTTCAAGACATGAAATGAGTCTCAGTCAACCTTAAGATACTTTATGAGTGTAAATATATATGTTGCATTAAGGGAAGATAAGGTTTAATAGTGTTACCCCCTTTACCAATAACACACTACATTATAGACTAATAGGACCATGTTATTATCCAGGTGGATAAATTTTGTGAAAACGTATCTAGGATGCCTAGGTGATGGCTCAATGTGACTCTTGGTATATTTAGGCATAAGATAGATGCACAAAAAATCTATAAAAGTATCAAAAGAGGCCCTAAGATAATTTTAAGGCTAAGCTAAGGATAGGGTGGTCTCAACTGACACTCATTTCATCAAAATGACATTTTATATGATTACATTTTCCCTCCATTTATTCTATAAATGCAATAAAGTGTAATTTCTATGATAAAATAAAGAAAAACATACCTGGAGTTACCTATGAGGTGAATCCCATGAATATGTGTCTAGATTTATGAACTATGATACATTGCATGTCCTAAAAATGAAACATATATGAATTAGTCCTTGAGAAATATCAAAAATAAAGACAAAAATGAGTAAATAAAGGTAAGAGAAAGGAAAGGAATGAATACACCTCACTAGGTACATGAACCAATGTAAAAACCTAGTGAAATCCCATGTGTGCATGTAGATGGTGATCAAATGGTGAATAGCTTATATTGGGATGATGGCTTGCCCAATCCCCATATGTGGGTGGCTCAAGAACTCAATATGGACTTGAATCCATCATTTCCCACCCTTATTTGGTCAATTATAATATATGAATAATTTATATTAGACTAATGACTTGTCTAACCCTCTTATGTAGGTGGATCAAGAACTCAAGTAGGTCATGACTCCATCATTATGTAGTGTAATAAATTGAAACTTAAATTGTGTGATGAATATATAAAATATATCTCTATGTCACTTGAGAATTTTGAAATGTAAAATGGATTAGGGGCCACTCTTGAACTTGGGTATGTAAAATGGATTTGGGACACTCTAGAATGCCAACCACTACATATAGAATGAGGCCTTGATCTAGTGTAATCCTAGTTCAAAACTGGTGTATATGGTGTTTATAGTATACAACATGGAGAATGACATGGGGTTGACATTCCATATAAGAGAATTTGTGCAAAATTGAGCATATGGAAAATAATGTGTCATATATATTGCCCCCAATTCTGATATCTATACATATAGATTCTAGGCTGAATTATAATAATATATGTATGTATATCTGAAACTAAAATAAGAGTGATCATGTTACATGTGATGCCCAAAATCTAAATAAACTTGTGTAATTCTATATGAAAAATTAATATATACTGAGTATATCTAATAATATGTGATTGAGATAATGCAAATTTGAACTATGCATGTTGTACCTTTCTAATAATTCTATAATTTTATGTTTTTGAGGCTACTAGATAATAGTGCAGTAGGTGGAATATAGCCTACTATGTTATTGTTATTATACTACACTATTATCTAAAAGTGTTATCTCTAGGAAAAATTGAGATTGATATGTGTGTGATTGTATTCTATTATATTTTTTGATTTTGAGCTCTATAATCTATCTATGTATTGAAAATTGTATTTTTAGGAGAACTAGGATGGCCTAATCTTTGTGAAAAACCCTTGTGAATGCCCCCTCTTTTGAGGGAAATTGTTGAACCTTTTTAATAACTATCCTCAAAAGAAAATATATGCATCATGTATGTTAGACTATAAATATACGATATCTACATGATATACCAATATAATGTGTATACATGAAATTGAAAGGGAAAAGAGATTGATTGTAAGTTGGAAATGTATGATGAATGTTAAATTTATCATTCACAAGGTTTTCAAGATAGATATAATAATGTAAGCATGTATATTAACGTCAAATATGAATATAATTTGAGTAAAATACTTGGGGGTATGGGGCATGATGTCCATCAAGACACCTAGGAATGAAAGGGAGATGCATGACGTCCCTCATGACATTGCATATTGGTTGTGAAAGTAAAAATCAAGAGATAAGTGACATGACCATGATGCATACATGAAATCATACATATAAACACATGAGGCATGGAAAGTAGGGAAAGGAACCATAATACAATGGACATAAGCACACGTCACTAAGTCTAAGAAAAGGAATACATACAAGGACATGTTTAAATGTCTATATTAAAAAAATACCATGCAAGTTTTGGTTAGATTCATATGGAAGGACATGCTCAAATGTCCACATACATAATCAATAAACATACACAAGGACATTGTCACATGGCCAAAGCATAAAATCAATGAAAAGATAATGTCATATTCAAATTCCCTAGAGTACATGTAGAAGCAAAGAGACACAATAAAATCTAGACTAGTAAAGTTAAAAATGAAAGTATGCAATAATCATGTGGTATAAATTTGTATAAGAGAAAATATGTACATAATTTGAGTCCATAGTAGTAGTAATTAAAAAATTAGTGTAGTATAGGATAATCAATATCAAGGTATAATCAATGGTATATTGGTGATATAGAGTATAGAAAGACATAGCTTAGTAAATTAGAAGTTGTGTATCATAATTCCCCCAGTGGGCTAATATATCAATGTTGAATCGAGGTATATGTGTATGTGCCCCTGATGGGTGGATAGTAACAAATTTGGATCTGTGTAGAGGACCATAGTCTTGTAGTATTCTATGAACACTCAAAGGGAATAAATGAATCATGTATGTATGATAAAACCAACTACACTAACATAAATATCATATGTCGTACCTGGTAAAATAAAAGGAATGTAAACATGGAAATGCATACAATCTAAAATCTGTATTTTCTTAGCAATATTTGAATGTTTTGTATTTTTTAGCATATTATATGTTTTTTTTGTGTTTTCTAAGCATATAATCTATGTAAAAGCAATATGAAAGAGAGAATATATACAAGTAATACCAGAATGAAAATGAAACTATTTAAAAGGAGAGTGCTAGGGATAATAATCTATGTATTAGTGAGGAATGGTGATAAAATCCCAACATGTCATCGATGGGTTGCCTCTATGTAACATATGTGGCATCTTAAATTTCTGAATGGTTTGTACCATAATAATTTGTTTTTTTTCAATCTTCTTCATTTTGATTAGCAATGTCTAGATTATTGATTAGGATCTTGCCATATAAAATTGTATCCACCATAGGTATAGCTTGATTTTGTAGTTCTTATTAGGAAGAATCCATATTCTCTCCAAAATTTATAATAATTTCACTCTCATGTAAAAATGATATGTAACCTTTTCTTTTGTCGAGTGTTGATCTTATTTTTTTAACCATGAACTTCCAAAGACAACATTATAAGAACTTAAATTTATAATAACACAAAAAGTGAGAGAACATTATTTTAATACATTAAAATTTTAATTGAATTGACCCCAATAATTAGATAGAATCATGTGTTATATCTATATGTGTAGAGTTCTTTCCAAGAGAGCCAAGAAATAATAGTGAATAAAAGTTGATTGGTTAATAATCCATAATCTTAACATTTGTACATTGTTTGCCATCTATTTAAGTTATGATAGTGAAAGGATTTTGATATGATGGAGGGCTTTTAGTTTCCCCTTTTACATCAACCTTTGAATATTTATCTTTTGTATGTATTTATTTATTTGAATACTCTATTGTTAGAAACCCTCTTTTTAAGAATTATTGTTTGGTTAGCCTGATTCTAAATGTGCAACTTAATTTCTTGCTCTTTTTATAGCATTACCTTTGCATCTAGATCTTTTGCCTTGATAAATTATATCTATGAATGATTTTCCTTATTATGTTCCATAAATACCAAACCTTGTTGACCAAAATTATCAACTACTAGAGTAAGATTAGTGATGCCTTGAGCATTTTTTCCCAACCCTTGACCTTGATAATCATACTATTGTAGATATTTTTGACCAAACCCATACTACTTTGAAAGTTGAGCCTAATTTTAGAGAGGTATATTTTCATATTTTACTTGATTTACCCATGCTTTTTATATGTTTTCTTACTGAGTTGGATTTTGGTAACCATTGTTGCACTATTTTTGAAGTTAATCCTTTTTGAAATTGTATATGTTCTATTGTATGTTGTTTGGATGATGTGTCACTTTTTGAGTCATACCTATCAGGTACCTATTTTAATTTCCTTTTAAAATTTAAACATTAATTAGTTTTTTGATCATGTATTATATGGTAAGCACAATAATATATGTATCTCCTCACTAGATGTAGATGAAGTAGGTTAGTCAACTTAGCTTTAATCATTTGCCTTAAAATGTCACTTGAACTTATATTTTATCTTTGAGTGATTTTTGAATCACTAGTTATAGATGAACTTTATTGTGATTTTTTTTTGATGTGAACATTTATTTCCACAAATTAACTAGATGAATATTCATATACATGATTGACACTAGTGTTCCCTAGAGGCTTTTATCTAGTAATTTAATTTTTTAATACTATAATATTTTCATGTAACAGTTGATTTTGATTTTTCAATTTTGAATTTAAATTAATCATACTAATAATTTAATCCCTTAGAGTATCACAAGTGAAAACCCTAGTTGATTCTAATTGAACATGTAAGCACACACTTCAAAGAGGGGATGTGGGAAGGAAAGGGTTTAAAGAAGGAATAGTTTAAATATATGCATTAGGAATAGTAGTATAGGCTTCCTCACCTTTTGGAGGAGTGATAGAAGGGACCTAGTTAGAAAGAAAGTAGATATCACCCTCTTGGATGATGGGAGGAGATGGAGATTCTTTCTCATCCATGAATAGGAAATATTCTAGGGTAAAACATATCAGGTCTAAAAACCCTAACACAACCACTAAAAATAGGAAATAAAAGGATTAAAACTTTAATAACATTTGGGGATAGGGTTTTTTCATTGTTTAAATTAATTTGAGTTCACCAAATGGTTTATCTTTTTTAGGATTATAGAATGTAACCCTAAGGTTGATAAAGAGCTAAGCAATAAGTCAAATAAAATCAGTAGCCAAGGAGTAATTAATTGGAAACAATGACTGAGAAATATAAGTGGTGGGTAGGGAAGTGATGCAGGAGTAGTGTAGAGTGTCATCAATAGATAATAGGTGTCAAACCCCTCTTTTAAACATAACATGGCCCTCTTTTCCAATAGCACAATGTGTTATTGACATTCTATGTTGTGATAATTACCATGTGTAGGTGAAGTAGTGAAATTTTGGGTATACCTTTGCTCTATTTCAAGAATCTTGTGCCTATATAATTGAGACCTGGATCATCATATATATTATTCCTTGATTTATTTCAGTATGAAACCCTAACCCTCCATGCTTTCTAGGTTTTTTATGAACACAAGTAGAACAAGATTGATATTAGTATGGTAGGTTTGGTGTGACCTCAAAATCCTATGTGTTGAGTGTTGCCTACATACCAATACCTAAAAATAGGATCAACCCTAATTTAGTTCTCCCAATATAAGTGTTAGTGTAAGTGAGAATGATACTAGCATGACTGAGTATGAATTCTAATTTGAATGTTTTTGAGTGTGAATTAATATTAGAAAGCTTAGTACAAGTGAGTTGTGGGTTGTTGTAAATGGATGTATGCAAAAGTAAGGATAAATAAGGATCAATAACCTTAATTTGTAAAATTATTTCTAAGTTTTTTCTTGAGAATTGACATCTAAGGGATAAATGAATGAGAGTGGTCTTTATATAGTGTTATTATACTTGTTGAGAAATTAAATGAGTCTAGGTTAACCCTAATATGCTTCAAGGAGTGGAAATATGTCCATTATGGGAAAGGTAAGCTAAGGGTCTATATCATTTCCCCCTTTGACAATATCACACTATGTTATGGACTAATGGGGCTGCATTATTGTCCAGGTGGTTAGCACATGTCAAAAAGGATCTAGGATGCCTAGGTGGTGTCTCAATGTGGATGTTCATATATCTGGGCATAGGTTAGATGTGCATAAAAGTTGGAAAAGGATCAAAAGAGGCCCTAAGATAGGTATAGGTCTAAGATAAGGATAGTGTGGTCTCAAGTGACACTCAATTCATCAAAATCACATTTTAGAACTACAATCCCAATCTAAATGGTATCATTTCTCAAATACCTTACTTTACCATTGGAGAAATTGATATTATAGGAAACCTTCCTATAGGAAATGTTCCCATAGGAAACCTTACTCTCACTAATATAGGGGTTACCCCTCCAACAAATACCAATATTCCACCTCCCACTACTAAGATTCAAAACATTACATATTGATACAACTCAAATTTTTGTTCAAATGGTTAAACAAATGAATTTTATGAAAAAAACTAAAAATGATCAAATGCTCCAAATGAAAAACCATATATTAAAAATGACAAGTCAATATCTTATTATCATGCCTCAAAATAGTCATAATTTTATTCCTCCTATTAGAGATGATAATAAAAATATCATTCAACCTATTATGCATAACAAAATGCTTCAACAACTATAAAATGAACCTTTATCTCTATTCATAGTATCCATTGATATTGAAAATATTTATCCAACCATTAAATATGATGGAACCAAAGACCCTTTTATTTTCCTTAAATCATTCAGTAATATCTATATGGATTGGGTCCAAACCAATATATATTTACCACCAAACTTCTTGGTAAAAATCTTACAAGAGATACTCTAGAATGGTATAATCAATTTCCCCAACATTCTATATGGAAGTTAGATGATCTTTTCAATGTTTTGGTATAATAATTTTAATAGAATAATCTTCTTAAAATTTGTCTTAGTCATTTTATCAATGCTAAATAAGTACTTTTTGAAGTTGCCCATACTTTTATCAAAAGATGGAAATCACTAGCCCATAAATAAGATCATGACGTGAGTGATGATAATCTCTCCAAACTATTTATTACTACCTTAAAACCTTACCTTCAATAAGAGGTTCAAATTTTTTCCCTTCAAAACTTAGAATAAGATATTGACCAAGCCAAAAGATAAGACTTCCTTATGAACTGATTTTAACCATATCATAATTCAGTGAAGGAATCTTTATAAACTTCAACTAATGTAATCAATGGAAAATTCCCTCTAATCAAAATAGGAGCAATCAAAATCAACATTCAAACTCTGTTCCACCCACCCTTGATGGTATTATAAATGAAAAGACTTTTAACTCCATCTAAACTTTTCATCTATAATAATATTGCTCCTCTATCATGGTATGATCCAAATATGTTTTATTAGTTTCACATTGACATAGGTCATTATCATGGAATATATCATGGACTTATAAAAAATTTAGTTTATTTTATGTTAATTAATACATTTGATTATGACAATATGATTAGACTCTAATACCTTGATTATATTAAAGCTTCTCAAAAGATAAATTTTGCCAAATCTACAAATTTAAAATCTCAAAAATATCTTTCCTCAAACACCAATACACAACATTAAAACAAATATGTTTGTGCCATTGATTTTGATTATGATCATTAGTATTATAATTTTGAATATGTGAATGTGGATAAAGTCAAATATCATCATAAAACTACTCACAAAGATCTTGTAACCAAACCTAAGAAACCTTCTACTAATTATCAACTACTTAAATACACCACCACTTTTCCACCTATATCTTTTGAACCATACACTAGTGATGATCCACCCTCACTAATGGACCCATAAATACTTACAAAAACTACTCCACCTAATCAAACTAAATCTCATGCTCATCCTTATTATAAACTCCACTAGAATTTCTTAGACGAACTTAATTTTATGCCTTGTAAAATTCCTCTCATGAAATTAGTGTGAACTTCTCCATATCATCACAAGTTTCGTATACAACAGCTCCAATATATAAAATATCCTGCATCTAATAAATTTGAATTACCTCTTGATACTCATCAACCTACATTGGAACATGTTATTGAAACAATTTCATCTACCAAAGCTTTTATTGAATTTCTATAATAAGATATGATAAATGATGAAATTATATTTTGCACTAATGACCCACCCCTCTTTATCAAAATTGACATCAATAATACTTTAAATTGAAAATTTTTTGTTCATGAAGTATTGGGTATCATTGTCACCTCTATTTGATTAATTCAACAAATAAAATATTATAAAGAAAACCTCAAACAATCTTTACTCACATGTCATGGATTTGACAAAACTAACCAAAAACCACTTAGTTGTATTTGGATCCCTCTCACCTTTGGAACCAAGATAATCCACACAAAACTTATGGTACTTGATCTTCACTTATCTTAAAACATGATTTTAGGATGAACTTTGACTCATTGCTTGTGATCTATTACATCTTCTAGTAGCCATTGTATCAAATTCATACATAATGAGATATGTTACAAACTTGAGGTTGATCCTAATCCCTAGAATATCCAACTTCTAAATCCCAAATCTCAATATCGTATTCTTACTATCACCCATATCAATAGTTCTCTTCTTGAATTTGTCAATATTTATTTAGATTTACATGTAACTCTCATAGATTTAGATGATGATGGACCCAATAAACTATAAAACATTTACAATACCACTTGATTACCTCCCTATATTTTATAATGGCTCTCCCTTTCTCTTATCCAAAGAGATAGAACCATCCCTTTAATAGATGATACCAATAATAGACCTCCCCCATGTAATGTACATGAATACTCTTACACCAAATATGATCACTTGAAATGAATATGGGGTGGCATAGCATTTTCAATAGCCCTTAACCATGTCTCCTCATAATTCTAGTAATATGGGTGTTTCTACTACTGATGTCCCAATTGAAATATATACATGTGTTATATTTGTATCCTATGATGACACCTACATTATGGTGCAAACTCAATCCTAAGATTTAGATGTATAATATTTTAGTATTTTTTTAGTTCATTTTCTTAATAAAAATTAACTTACTAAAAATATAAATGATATAGGGTTTAAATAGGAATACCTATGATGGGGGATGTCCATTTTTGATCTAGCGAGGTGGGAGATCCTTTTGGCTAGGAAGGACTACCTGCATAATAAAGATAACTTGAACAACATTAGATTAATAATATACATGGGTGGATTACCTGATACAAGATTAGTTCCAAAAAGTGGTACACTTCTTTAGAGGGATGTCAGTCCACTACTTTACATAATCAAGTAGATAATATAATGAAATAAATTATAATAAACACCACATCATTCTTATATGTAATGACAACCCCATGTCATTCTCCATGTTGTATACTATAAACACCATATCACTAGTTTTTCACTAGGATTACACTAGATCAAGGCCTCATTATATATGTATTGGTTGGCATTCTAGAGTGTCCCAAATCCATTTTACATACCCAATTTCTAGAGTGTCCCCTAAGCCATTTTATATTTCAAAATTCTCAAGTGGCATAGAGCTGTCTTTTATAGATTCATCACACAATTTAAGTTTTAATTTATTATACTACATAATGATGGAGCCATGACCTATTTTTTTAGTTCATTTTATTAATAAAAATTAACTTAATAAAAATATAAATGATATAGGGTTTAAAGAGGAATACCTATTATGGGGGATGTCCAATTTTTATCTAGGGAGGCGGGAGATCCTTTTTGGCTGGGAAGGACTCCTTGCATAATAAAGACAACTTAAACAACATTAGATTAATAAATACATGGGTGGATTACCTGATACAAGATTAGTTCCAAAAAGTGGTACACTTCTTTAGAGGGATGTCAGTCCACTACTTTACATAATCAAGTAGATATATAATGAAATAAATTATAATAAACACTAGATCATTCTTATATGGAATGGCAACCTCATGTCATTCTCCATGTTGTATACTATTAACACCATATACACCATTTTTACACTAGGATTACACTAGATCAAGGCCTCATTCTATATGTAGTTGTTGGCATTCTAGAGTGTCCCAAATCCATTTTACATACCCAAGTTATAGAGTAGCCCCTAATCCATTTTAAATTACAAAATTCTCAAATGTCATAGAGCTATATTTTATAGATTCATCACATAATTTAAGTGTAAATTTATTATACTCCATAATGATGGAGTCAAGACCTATTTTTTAGTTCATTTTATTAACTTACTAAAAATAGAAATGATATAGGGTTTAAAGAGGAATACCTATGATGGGGGATGTCCATTTTTGATCCAACGACGTGGGAGATCATTTTTGGCTGGGAAGGACTACCTACATAATAAAGATAACTTAAGCAACATTGGATTAATAATATACATGGGTGGATTACCTGATACAAGATTAGTTCCAAAAAGTGGTACACTTCTTTAGAGGGATGTCAGTCCACTTTTTTATGTAATCAATTAGATAATATAATGAAATAAATTATAATAAACACCATGTCATTCTCATATGGAATGGCAACCCCATGTCATTCTCCATGTTGTATACTATAAACACCATATACACCAGTTTTGCACTAGGATTACACTATATGTAGTGGTTCACATTCTAGAGTGTCCCAAATCCATTTTTACATACCCAAGTTCTAGAGTGGCCCCTAAGCCATTTTACATTTCAAAATTCTCAAGTGTCATAGAGCTATCTTTTATAGATTCATCACACAATTTAAGTTTCAATTTATTATACTACATAATAATGGAGTCATGACCTATTTTTTTAGTTCATTTTATTAATAAAAATTAACTTACTAAAGATAGAAATGATATGGGGTTTAAAGAGGAATACCTATGATGGGGGATGTCCATTTTTGATCCAGTGAGGTAGGAGATCCTTTTTGGCTGGGAAGGACTACCTACATAATAAAGACAACTTAAACAATAATGGATTAATAATATACATGGGTAGATTATCTGATACAAGATTAGTTCCAAAAAGTGGTACACTTCTTTAGAGGGATGTCAGTCCACTTCTTTGGGTAATCAAGCAGATAATATAATGAAATAAATTATAATAAAACATGTGATAAGATTATGAAATTAAAATGAAATAAATCAATCTACTACATAGATATTATAAAAATGTTCATTCCAATATGTTATGGCTAAGTCTTCTTATTCTTGGATTACTTCTAATTTCTCAGTGATGTCTTCTAGAGTTTGGGGCAAAGACAATTGTGCAAATTCCTAACTCAAAAGAGATGTGACTTTGATCAGCAAATAATGGATGAGGAACTATGGTTAATTCATGAATTGAACCAACATCATGTATAACACCAAGTAAGGTCATCTATAGATAGTAATGCATGATTTTAGGATTTGAAAATAGTAAATTAGAAATACTTAAGACATTTAATATAGTCTTGGGTTATAGATAGAAATAAAAACACAAAGATCGATATCGATTGACTCATAATCAATATTGATCACGTAATTGATGTCGATCCAAAAATAATCATGGTCAATCTTTATAGTGAGTGTTGAAAGACTCAGTACGGGGCCTAAAGAGGGATTTAATAAATTTTTAAAGGCTCTTAAAGGCTTTTGGACTGGTCTTTAGTTTATATAAATAGACTTACGATAGTAAATAGAATGTAAATGAACCATATAATAATATAAATCAATTAAACATACAACATACTTACCTATAAGAAAGCTTCTTGTGATACAAAGAAATATCTCATTGATAGGGATGTGTTTGGCATTGGATAGAGTATGAACATATTGAAATAGGGATGGCTCTCTTCCATAGTACTCCAAAGGAATTTTTTTAGTGTTCTAATATGCAAAAATCAAGATCCTTGACCTTGAGGCTAGGTTGGCTATAAATTGATGTCGATCCTAATAGGATTGATGATGATCTTGGGAAACATTACCAATTTAGTATAAGTTTGAGCTTTTGGTTCTAACAACTAAAGATCATGGATTAAACTTGGTCTAAATTGGTTTTTAAGGGGGCTCAGGTGTGGATAGGTTGTTAGAGAGGTTAAATAACTTACCCTTAAAAATCTTGGGGAGATTTTACTAGGATTTAGGGATGGTTAACTAATTACCTAGATAAAATGGTAATTAACTAGATTATTTATGCAATGTTAGATGGTAAAAGTTAAAAATATATTAACATGCATAAAAAAGGTAAGGAAGGGGTAAGATATATATTTGTAAAAAATGGTGTAAATTTATAGTGTCTAAATTTTCCCATTTTTATTGAGTGATTTGTGATAACTTGTCATGAGATAAAAACTAAGATGGGTCAATGCCCTAGGTTTTAATGTGAGGAGGTATTCCCCCTCAAACTAGGAATCAATGAAGGATAATTAGGAAGAGATGAGTTTTAAAATGAGATGGTAATGGCTAGGTTAGATATCAAATGAGCATCAAATATGTAAGGATAAGCATGAAGTATAATTTTGAAATAATAAGATATAGGATATCATGAATAGGAATACCCCAAGGTAAACAAATAATGGATTACCAAAACTAAGAATGTGCAAGATCTATCAAAGGTAGTCAAAGGTAAAAGGATAAGATTAGCTAACCAAAGCATCCCATGTGCTTGGTACATGTGCACTACCTAGGGATATAATACTCTCAAGATAAGGTACACTTTTAGGATCCATAAGGGATAGACATTGAAACAAATGTAGACCTCTCAAAGGCTATGGGACATTAGGGGGCCTATCTCCATAAGCCTGTAATGTTGGCTAATAAAGGATAGGATAATTGTAACAAAGGATAACTTAAGTGTCCTTCAAATAGGGATATAAGGATGCAAGAGATTTTCAAGGAATGCAAAAGAGCCTAAAATATACTAAGTTGCCACCAATATAATGGATCAATATTGATGAATAATAAATTAACATCGATCATGGAAGAATCAACATCAATCAAAAAAGGCTATAAATAAACCAATGAACAACTTTGACACTCATTTTACAAATGAGATCATGCAATTTGAGCCAAAGCCAAAAACTTTGACACTTATCAATGGATTGAGAGAGATATACACAATGGAGGTTAGAAAGAATGGATGATGATGATGGTGAGTGCATTAAGAGGTAGGGGTAACTTAAGGAAAGGTTTTAGGATTGTTAGGGTTTTATAAGGATTGACATCGATCTTAAAAGGATCAATCTTGACTCCCTAATGATTGACCATTAATTAGTTAGGGATCAATGCTGATATTTTGATCATTAACAATCAATAACCAATCATGAGTGATCCAAAAGTGTCGATGTTAAATCCTAAGGGGTAAGAAAAACTTAAAGGATAAGATTAGTTTTTAAAAAACTAAATGAATCTAGGGGATTATGAGATTTTAGGAATATGTACTATTGATGATGCAATACTAAGTACCACCTTTGTTGAAGTGACTATGAGAGGTGATGGGAGATGTAGATTGGGAACATATTAAGATGGTTAGCTTAGGAGGGTTATACCAATATCACTAGATATACTAAGATTAGAGTCTATTAGTGATACTTCTAGAATGATGGATTCCAAATGCAAGAACTTTCTATCTCTTGATAGGGGAAATGACCATGACTTTAGAGGACATTTATAGGATACTCCCACTACTGATACAGGGGACAAAGATCATCATAATGGATGAGAGAGGATGGGAATTTATATTGACATGATTATATGGGGATGATGTTTTAGATATTGGTTTAATAACAAGAGGATTCCATTTTAAGGCTTTATATTATTGAGCTAGGATGGGAGATGGGTGATGACCATGATAATGTTAGCCATCTCTTACTATGCATTGTCAGACTTAGGTAGAGGGAGGTTCTCATGGATCCTAATAGGGATGTTTGCCTATATGTGAGAGCACAAAATATTATTTTCATGGGCTCCAACATTAATAGCATATATATATATAAGGAACTATGTGGGTAGAGGATGTAGTGGAATTAAAGACTAGATGTTAGCTATTTGTTTTAGTATTGGGCATATGAGCACATCTGAGCAGTGTATCCACTAAGGATACCATAGATGGGTTGGCACCAATTTACTTTTAGTGGTGGTTTTTTATGGTGGAGAGTTCACATGGAGATGGAAGAGTGAGGTATTTTTATTTTTATAGATAGGTGTTAGAGGATTTTGATGAGGATGAGGTGATATAGAGGCTTGATGTCAAATTCCTAACATGGCCAAGGATAGAGATAGAGATTGTGGTCTGATAACAAGCTAGGTGGTTGTGAGGGAGATACCTAGATCACATGGATATTTTTTATTTTATGCATGTATGATGATAGTTTTGGATATGGTAGAATCTACCTTATGCAACTCATGTATATAAGAGAGATGAATCAGAAGTGGAGCTACCTTAGCCACAAACTATAGGACTAGAACTACTAATAGAGTAAGAGCTAAAGGGGATAGGGATAGATGATGATAGAGTGATAAATTCATATTTATTATGGTTGGTTGATCATCATGGAGGGGGAGAGGAGAGGTTGGTGTGCCAAAGATGAGAGATGGAGGATGTGGAGATGGGGAGGGGGATGGGGATATACAGGCTATTATGGCAGAGAGGGATGTGGCTAAGGAATAGTATTCCAAAGTTGTTTTTGAGTGAGAACATTTACAAGTGTAACTAATATATATATATGGGTGCTATGACATATTGTATTAGAGTTATGATGAGGCATGCCTAGTGCAGGATAGATATTGCAAGCAGTACAAGAGGCTCTAGGTACTAGTAGGTGTAGTAGGGGGAGCAGTATTAGGGTCCACTATAGGAGAAGGGGGACATGATAGGATGAGGGAGTCTATAGTTAATGTGATCCTAGATAGATATTAGGATGTGGTATTAGAGCTATGAAATTATGAGAAGATTACTATAGACTGATTGCCATAGGTTTCTAGATATGCTAGCCACATATCTAGGAAGGGTTAAACTCTACAGGGGGCAT
Source organism: Torreya grandis (assembly GCA_037957365.1). Classification (NCBI taxonomy): domain Eukaryota; kingdom Viridiplantae; phylum Streptophyta; class Pinopsida; order Cupressales; family Taxaceae; genus Torreya; species Torreya grandis. The sequence continues at coordinate 1,172,982 of JARHVA010000924.1, forward strand.
AGATGACTATAGTTAGTATGGAGAGTGTGCCATAGGGGAGGGATAGGAGGGATGGAGGAAGATATAGATGGGATAGAGGAGGAGGTAGGATGGATATCCACCTAAGCTAGATCTAGTTCACTAAGTAGTCATGTATATGACTAACTCTATGGATTAGCCTTTGTACATATTACACATTATGACACTTTATGATGTATGTTTGATTTTTGGATATATATTCATGATTATTTATTATTCACATTTATTACATAAGCTTGTGTTATATGATTATGGATTTGGATTGTGTGGATTACATTTATATAACATTTGATTTTAGTTGCATCATGGATTATATTAATTATACAGTGTTTTCATGGATTATGATATTTATATTAAGTGAAGTAGATTTTAACTTGATTATGGATTCATATGTGTGTGTTTTAAATGGACTGATAGTTTATTTATGGATTTTTAATTACATGTGATAATTTATGGTGATTTATGGATTTATGACATATATTTTTATGGATGTTATATTACAGGGATGTTGTTTATATGGATTTTATTTTGTATTATACTTACTTTATTATATGGATGGGATTTTATATCATGGTTGATTATGGATTATGTAAATTTTACATGACCTAAATGTTTACATAATTGATCAAGGATGCATTACTTATAATTGACCAGGACCTAACTAATGTTAGGCCCCTTGTTGCTTGTTGCATATATGCCCTTTTATCCAATGTTAATGAAATTTATTAACAATATCTTGTCAACCAAATTAATAAATCCTTAGTTTTAAAAAAAATGGGATTATAGGAATGGGGGAAACACTTAATTCTCCATAAATACACATGTTGTTTTATGTTTCAGTATTTTAAACTTTAAGCTAATCCATGGATATATGTAGACTAATCAATGCAAGAAGTATAAAAATGAAATTTGATCAATGCTAGAAGATTTTATTGAATATAATTTTGGTTTCATATATTTTTACATGATTTAATCTTAATATTAAATTGATCAGTGTGAGAAGTTTCCTAAATAATAGGCACATAGCCATCCTTCAAGGGAGTGGTCTAAATGTTTATATATATGTATCTTAGAAGTTGTCCTTCATGGGATTAGTCTACAATTTTTTTTTCTTGATTTTGATAATAGTTGTCCTTCAAGGGATTAGTCTATCTTTTACTCTTTTCTTGATTTTGATATCCCAAAGTTTTTTGTTATGGATTAAAATTAAGACATTTTTATAAGCCAATAAATAAGGTCCTATGTCATTTATTTTGAATAAGATTTTAGGATGATGGATTGTTAGGAGATAATTATTTGGAACTCTACTTTATTTCAAATGGAGCCAATATATTTAGAACATGTTATGAACAGATCTGGGGTGTTCATATTTAAGGATAAAACTAGTATACTATCAAAAATTCACATAATTATTGATCATTATGGGGTCTATTTTTAAAGGTAGGGGATAAGATTTTAGGAGAACTTATGTTGACTGATTTTTGTAATAGGATAATTAACAGTAGAAAGGATGTAGATTTAAAGCATTAAGAGGCTCACATTCTAGTTTTCCATCAAGGGAGGCCAAAAAATATTCCCTAGATCCATATTTATGAGTGATAACATAGGGTCAAAGATAATTAGGATAAAAAAATCCCCATTTACTTCTTTCCATATTTGTGACATGCTAATTTTATTTAAGGACAAGATCACCAATATTAAACTCTCATTCCTTTAAATATTAATTATATTCAATTTTATTCATTATTGAGATACATGAAGGTGATCAAGGGTTATTGCTCAATGCTCATCTAAAAGTTCCATCTGTGTTAATCATTATTGATGATAATCCTCTTCAAAAATGACATGTTTCAAAGATATTTGAATGGAAGGAATTTAGACTTCTAGGTAGAGAGCTAATTCAGTACTATAAACCAAAGAAAGGGGGTATTCCCTGTAGGTGTTCACATTATAGTTTGACAATCCCACAAAGCAAAAGGTATGTGAATATTCCAATCCTTTCCAACCTCATTGACATTTTTGGTTAACCTCTTGACAAGTGTTTGTTCGATGATTTGGCTTATCCATTTGCTTTTATATAATAAGGTGACGTGAAACTTAGCTTAATGCCAAAGGAATCTCACAACTTTTGGACTTGTTTATTTTTAAAAGATTTCCCATTATTTGTAATTATTTTATGTGGGACACCAAAATGACATATGATGTGATGATTAATGAAATATATAATCTTATCTACTTTATTTAAATTAAGGGGAATGTCTTCCACCCACTTTAGTGAAATACTCAGTAGCAGTAATGATAAAGTTATTTCATTGGGAAGATTTAGGATTAATTTGCCCTATAAGGTCCAAAACCCCATTGGGAGAGATTCCAAAAGTCTCTGGTTACTTTTAATGCATGACTAGGGATATGGGATAAGTTAGTGTGTTATTGACACTTCATTAATTTCTTGACATACTCATAACAGTCTTGATTCATAATGGGCATTAGTATCCTAACCACATAATTTTCTTGGTGATAGTCAAACTACTAAAATGGCCACCATAGATTCCATCATGAATTTATTTGATTATGAGACTTGATTAAAAATTATGGTGACAAGAAAGTAGGATACAATTTAACCCTCACCTATAAATCGCACCCCCCTGGTATTACATACTAGGAATTTTACTATTGAAAAGCACACTTAGCATTTTTGGATAAATATGGAGGGATGATACCTTTAGATAAATACTCAAATATCTATGTATACCATAGATCCAAATGGTTTTATTTTATAGTATGGATAAAAGGAAGATCATTTTTTTTATAAGAAGGTTGATTGACCCTATGAATAGACAAATAATTTAGAGTCCTAGGAGGATTATAGGATGAAAGAGGTGAAAGAAGCCATGGTATAAGCAAACTTATTAGCTGATTAAGAATTGGTATAGATGACATAATGGTTAAGGGTGGCTAACAATTATTTTTATAATGTCTTATACCTCTAGAGGATGTTATTCTTATACTGATATATGCCAGTTATTTTATTGACTACCAATTAGGAGTCACTAAAAATACAAAATAATCTAACTCGTAGAGATAAAGTTATTTGGAGACCTATAATTAATGCTTCATATTCTTCCATATTATTAGTAAATTTGAAATCAATATTAAAATATAGGGGGATAGGAATTCCTTCAAGTGGTATTATAATAATCCATGTTCCCCCTCCATATTTGCATTTAGATCCATCAAAGAACAATGTCATTTGATATTCAAGATCTTCCTAGGATGTGGAGGTTATAGCTTCATCAGGGAATTCATAACTAGATAGGATATTATTAGCAAGGGAAACTTTAGCAAATATATTGGAAATGATCTACCCCTTAATTAACTTTTGGTTAAGGAACTTAAGATTTAATGAGTAGCATTATCCATCTTGCCATCTATTGATTTTGATAGGGTTTTGAATGTATGAACTTAAGGGGATCAGTATTGGTAATCACATAAGTCTTGTGATTAATAAAATATTGATGAATCTTGGAAGATACAAAAACTAGGCCCAAAAATTGACTTTTAATGTGTGTGTAATGAGTTTCATACTCATCCAAAGTATAGTTTATTTAATAAATTGTTTACTCTCTATGTTGATCATCTTGATGGGTAAGCATGGTACCTAATGCATTATCTATAGCCAAGATATATAATTGAAAAGGCTTATCTTCTCTTGGTGGAATAATAACATGAGGAGATCAAATATACTTCTTGAGAGTATCAAATTCCACTTGACAATTTGAATCCCACACAAACTAGGTGTCTTTCTTAAGAAGGTGATGGAAAGGTTGACATAGGTCTAATAATTATGAAATAGAATGGTGAATAGACTAAATTTTCCCTTGTAAACTATGAATATATTTGAGGTTTAAGGGAGGTGACATATATATAATGTTATTAATCTTATTATGATTGACCTAAATTCTATGAATGGAAATGATAAAACCTAAGATCTTACCTAATAAAACTCAAAAACACACTTTTTGGGGTTAAGATGAACCTAATATTGGATAAAATGAGAAAATATTTTTTGAAGGATGGATAAGTGGTCCTTATTATGCCTATATTTACCAAATAGATCATCCACATAATCTTCAATGATTTTATGAATTAAATCATGGAAAATATAGTTTATGGCACACTAGTAAGTGGCTCCTAAGTTTTTAAACCAAAGGGCATGACCCTATAGAAAAAATTCCCACATGGAGTAATAAAAAAGTTTCTATGTTGATCTTATGGGGTGATAAGGATCTGATTCTAACCATAAAATCCATGCATGAGTGATAACATCTCATGTCCTATAGTGAGGTTCATGAGCTGGTTGATATTAGGAAGGGGAAAATCATCCTTTGGATAAACAAGGTTAAGGTTGTGAAAGTTGGTACAAAGGTGTATTCCCCTTGTGGGTTTTGTGATAATTACTATGTTAGATACCCATTGAGGGTAATTAATGGGTTGAATAAAGTTAATAGATAACAGGCACTAAAATTCTTCTTTGACAACAAGAACTACATGAGGATGCATTTTATGAAGATTTTGCTTCATTGGTTTAGCTTCAAGAATGCTAATGACATTATGAAAAACTATGGTAGGGTTAATTTTGGGCATATAATTATAATACAAAGAAAAATATTGGCTATGATTAGTAATAAATGCTACAAAATCTTGGTGTTCTTGAGAATTTAAAGACTGACTCACTTTGATATTTCATGGGGCTTCGAGTATCCCTATGTTAATATTAGTTATGACCTCATTTGAGAGACTAGGAGACTTAGATGGTATGATAGTTTTTACATATGAATACCCTACTCCTAAATAATTTAAAATAAATTCACCATCCCAACACTCCATTACATGGACTGAGGGAGAATCTTTGTCTATTAGATTAGGAAAAACTAAAGGAATGGATATGGTTTTCTTGCTACTCTAATAGGTTAGCAATTCCAAGCGAATGTCATTAATCAAAAAAAAAAAATAGGTAGGATAGAAATGGTGTCATTAGTTTCCATATGGTAATCGAGATGGTATGAGTGAGTTTCATCATCCACATCCATAGGGACTTGGGATACTAAAGTGTGATTGTCATCAGCTTCAAGAGTTTTCTTAAAATTGAGGCCATGTTTCTCATGTAGTTTTATAAGTTCATTCATTGTAAATTCATGGGGTTCTTATTCATAATTCCCTAATCGAAATCCTTTACAAGCACACCATTTTATGTGTTTTTGTGAAAAGTGTAGTTTATCAAGAAATAATAAGTTATATGTGGATTATTGAGCACGCATTTGATTTTCCCTATATAAAGGAGATTGGTTAATTCCTCCATAGGTTAAGTGTTTTTGGATATGAATAGATCCAAAGGGGATAATGTTTCCTAAATTGGGTCTATAGGTACATTATCAAATAGTTTGTCCATATTCTTGGGGGGTTGATAAAGTGTTGAGTTTTAATCGTTGATATTCCCCTATAGAAAGTTGTTAGAATACTGAGTTGAAAGAGTTTAAGTTAGGGATATGGGATGAAGGTATAGTAGATTTGGAATATGTTTCCCATAAATATAATGGAATCAAGTTATTTATTGGTACTAGGACATTTTTAGGTTTATAAGTCAAGTTGCATGTCTTGAATGGATGTGGATCTGTCAGAACAAGATGTATTTTACCTTCATGTTCAAACATAAGAAATTAATGCAAAGTGGAGGGGATGTAATGCATAGCACGTATCCAAGGACATCCTAATAGGATTTTATATTTAAATTCCCCCTATAATATGTAAAATAACTCAAGGATAGTACGTATACCTACTTGGATCAGAAGGACAATTATTCCTAATGTAGGAGCCACATTATTATTGAATGCTCATAAGATGGCTAGAGATTGAGCTATAATAATTTCAAGTAACTATAGTTGATTAAAATGATCTGAGTAGATAATATTTATACTATTTACATTATCAATCATTACTCATTTTATTTAGGTTTGATTAATTTATGCAGTGATAAATAACGGTGGATCCTGGTCATCGGGATGTAATGGTGATATTTTAGAATAGTGGAACATTATGGATAATGAATTTTTAAAAGATGTGATAAAATATGATAGAGGCTAGGGTTCATATAATTGTATCTCAATATATTTAAATTCCTATATCATATCCTTGTGATGTTTTGTAGAGTTTTGGACAAGTTCATATAAAGAGATCTTGATGGGGAGCAGATGGAGTTATTTTAGGACTGATATTTGTATCAACTTTGAAGCATATTATTCTGTGCTTTTCCTAAAATAAAATTTTAGGTTTTAGTATGGGAATTGTATGAATATTTGTGGTAGGATCATTTTTGATAGTCACCTTGGATTTATTGGGATTTTGGGTCTGATGACCTTGGGTTTTGGATCATGTGGCTATGTGTATCACATCTATCTTAAATAATGGTGGATTTGTTGTGTTTTCAAAATAATCCAAGTCTATAGGGTTTAAGAGGGGTTTATACTAATTTTTATTGAAGGTTTTATCCTCCTTTAAAACTCATCCTAACCTTGTTAGTAATATATTAGTTCCTAGAGTGGTTATACTCTAGTATCTTGACTACGAGGATAATCATGACCAAATTATTTTAGCAAAAGATCATCTTTTTCTAATAAAATTTGGACCATATCTTTCAATTCATTACAAATTTTGGTATTATGTACCATTACTTGATGGTATGTGCATTTATTTTTTTCCTCATACCATGTCAATTTTTGAACATGGGGGTTAACAAGTTTTATGGGTGGTAATGTGATAAGGGAAGTTTGAAGGAGTTGATCAAGAATCTTAGGGTAAGACACCCATAACTGATCTTGGTTGGGTTTTTCAACCTTTTGAGGTATTTTAATGGAGGTTTCATTTTATTTTGAGTCATGATACTTCATACTAATTTTTGAAATATTCCCCTCAGAGGGTACTTTATGTTTGGGATAAGACCTTACACCTGGGTTCTATGAGTAATAAAGATTTAAGGTATATGTATTGGAATTATTACTATGGGAATATCCCTTTGTAATGGTATATTATATTTATAAGAGGATTAAATAATGGTGATTTTTTGTCTCACCAAAGGATGAGGTCCCAATATGGATGCTCTAGTTCGAATTGGTGGCAGAACCATCTTCCCTTTTTGAATCTGGTCAAAGGTAGTAAGTAGGGATATCCTCTTTAGGGAGTTCAATTCTTATAGATGGATGTTGTAAAGATTTTCCTCATGATGCCCCAAGGTTTTTATTTCCACTTCCTAAATCATTTCCCCTAATTCCTCTCTTTACAGTATTTGGCTCTTCTCTAGATATAAGGGAGGCTAATTTTGGAGTTGGTCAAGGTAATGTAATAGTCTTCTCAGGAGGGAATAAGCTAGAGGGGATGGGTATGTTATGTGAGTATCTTATAGTGATTAAAGGAGTGGTATGTGTGTGTGTATATATATATATATATATATATATATATATATATATATATATATATATATATATATATTATGGGATGTCTAGACAAGAATCCTCCTTGATATATTTATCATCTTTTATTTTTAGTTGATTATCTTGAATGGGTTTAGGTAATGGTTCCTCAATAGGATCCCAAATATTGAGATCCAGAAAGCCTGAGTGAGTCTTGGAGATAACTCTACTTAATTTGGATGGTTTGAAAGCATATCCTATAAGGAGATCTAGGATTTTAATTTTCATGGAAGATGATTCATAAGCACTACCAACCTCTTTAGGCAAAATTTGATCATGGATCATACTTATCACATGGGTCTCATGGTCTAAGGTGCATCCTGAATTAGCCTATATGGAATTAGATGTAGAGGGATGGTTGGGGAATGGTTGCCTAAAGATATATATAGATTGATTAGGATTATCATTATGGTTATCTAGCTATAATTCTCCTTGGTAAATAAGGTTTTGAACTAGACCTTTGAATTAGTGACACCTATTGACATTATGACCTAGTACATGATGGTAGTTACAGAAGTCATTTTATTTAAACCAACTAGGATTAGGGTGAGAGTCATCAAGAGGTCTAACCAGAGGAAGTTTGATAATATAATATTATAATATATTGTTGAAAATATAAGCATATGATTCCCCTAAGGGTGTGTACTATCTAGGAGGAAACCATGTTAATGGTTTTTATGGTTGTGTTTGAGAGGTAGAGGGTTTGGATTGGCTCTTTGTCTAAGGAGGTGCTAATTTTAAGACCACAACATTAGTATTGCCTTTGGTTTTGGTATTATTAGTTCCTTTCGAGGGATCATGTTTGAAGTTATTATTATGTAACTTTACCTTCCCTTCTTCTAAATCTCATATTTCTAGTTTATGAGCCATGGAAAAGGTCTTATCAAAAGTCTTTAAGGATTGAACCCATAATGTTGATGAGTTATACTTAACACAAAATATCACAAATAATTCAATTAATTATAGTTGAGGAAGGGAGAAAGTAATTTGATTTATTATACTTCACCATCTAGCCACAAAATTGGTGATAGATTCATCATCAAATTGTCTAATGGCATAGAGGTTAGTTATGGTCACTTTCCTTGCAATGTTAATAGGAAAGTGTTCTAAAAATATTTTGGCTAATTTCCCAAAAGAGAATAGAGAGTGTTGAGGGATAGAACTATACCAATCTAAAGCTGGTCTAACCAACAACATGGGAAACATTCTTAGGATAAGAGAATCATCATGGGCTATGAGATAACAAGCATGTTCAAATGCACTAATGTGTTGCTAAGGATCTTCCTTGTTTTGAAATTTCATGAATTTTGGAAGTTCCCATTGTGAGGGGTATGGCCTAATAGGGATAGCCAAATTAATGGGTTTATTGTATATTTGTTCATATGTGAGCATATTTTTCTACCTAGAGTTAAAATTTTTTATATTTTCCATCCTATTCATAAGGATTTTCATAAGTTTAGGCTAGATATTATATTGAGGAATACACCCTAAGACATTTTTTGTAGGTGTTGATAGGTATAGAATAGAGTTGAAAAGAGTTGTGACAAGGGGTAACTAATATATGTGGTCATGATAGGTTGGGATGCCACTTCATACTATGGTGATTGTAAGGGCATATTTTTTTATGGGGATGAATAAAGGTAAGTGGATCCAAAGGCTTACACAAGAACTATGTATTGAGTATTCAATGGGTCTTACTACTGATGAGGTTGACTTAAGGGAACTTATTGGAAAGGTTAGGTTTGAGGATTTGAAGCTATTCTAGTTTTTATGGGTGGGAGAGTTATAAGGATTGAAAGCACTAAGTTCTAAGGTACAGTAGTATGAGGTGGAATAAACATAAGTTGATGTGTATTAACATTTTGGGCTTTGGTGTTAGTTAGAGATGGACTACTAGATATTATTGTAGATGGATTGTTCAAAGGTTGTGATGTGCTAGTATCAGAACCTATTAGTGGAGGATTGTTGAGAGAAGAAAACATGGCTGTGATGATCCCTTTAGGTCCCTCTAGGTTCATGCTAAAAACATTCTCGAAATATTACGTCCAAGGGGAAATTAGAATACGTATGGCTTGAGTGTTAAGGTAATGGATAAGACCAATCAAGTTACTAGCTAACATGCTAAAAAATTTAGGATCTCCTTGAGTATAGAACTAGGGAATACCCTCCCAAATATACTCAATAGAGGTAGGAGGACTTGGGGTGTTCTTTATGGACAAGGATAAGGTTGGGGATTTAGTTTGTTTTAGCAACTATTGTCACATCAAAACCATGTCACACCAAAACGAAATCAAGAAATAAAATTAAAAATCACATAATAGCCTTTTGAGTATCTCATTTTAGTGGAAACAAAAATACACACTACTAAATGTACTTAAAATATTTTAATTTAAGAAACTAAATTTAGAATGAGGTAAGGAAAAGGGTCAACAAGGGTACTAAGAAATGGTAATCTAAAGATGGTTTCATTTTTTTGATTAAAGATGGAAACTTTTATATACATGAAGGTACATTGAGGCCTAATTCCATGTTGGAAGAAAGTATGTGGCTTGGTATTTGGGCCTACCCCCTCACTTTACACACCATAATGATAAGGGTGTTTGGTGCTTATCTTTTATATTTCTTTCCAAAAAAATTATACTCAACTAGTACACTGAGTCAATTTTCCCCTTGGTGATGAAATCTAAGTGGGTCCACCTTAGGTAGGAAAATGTTTCAATGCTTATTTTAAGATTATGTGGTTTTGGTTGTGTGTGATAAAGTGTGATTAATATGATATATTGATCTACCTAGATTATTTTATGTGAATTATGTAAGAACGTAGAGGATGAATGCAATTATTTTTAAACTTTAAAAGGAAAAGTAAGAATTTTTAGATTATCTCTTTTTGAATGAAATTAAACAATCAAGAAAAATACAACTACTAAACAATTTCACAAAGAAAACAACAAGAATAATGAGATCTTAGGGGTCCCATCAAGTGTGATAGAATGCTTTAAAAAAAAATTGGTTCATTTTATTAATAAAACTTAACTTACTAAAAATAGAAATGATACAAGGTTTAAAGAGGAATACCTATGATGGGGGATGCACACCATTGATCTAGCAAGGTGGGAGCTCCTTTTTTACTGTGGAGAACACCTACATAATAAAGACAACTTGGAAAAGATTGGATTAATAAGATCGATGGGTGGATTGCATGATATAATATTAGTTTTAGGAATTGGTACACTTTATTAGAGGGATGTCATTCCACTAATTTACGCAATCAAGTGGATAATATAATGATATAAATTATAATAAATCATGTGATAATATTTTGAAACTAAAATGAAACAAATCAATCTACTACATAGATATTATCAAAATTTTCATTCCAATATGTTATGGCTAAGTCTTCTTGTTCTTAGATTGCTTATAACTACTCAGTGATGGCCTCTAGAGTTGAGGCAAAGATAATTGTGTAAAGTCCTAACTCGAAAGAGATGTTGCTTTGATCAGAAATAATGGGTGAAGAATTATGGGTAAGTCATGAATTAAAACCACATCGTTTATAACACTAGCTAAGGTCATTTATAGATAGCAATGTATGATTTCAAGACTTAAAATAAGTAAATTAGAAACACTTAAGATTACTAATCTAGGGATCAATGTTGATTGTCTCAACAATAATATCGATCAAGTAATCGATGTTGATCAAAAAATAATTATGGTCAATCTTTACAGTGGGTGTTTAAATACTCAAGATGGAGCCTAAAGAAGGATTTAATATATTATTAAAAGATTTTAAAGGCTTTTATACTAGTCTCTAGTTTATCTAAATAGACTTATGATAGTAAACATAATGTAAATAAACCAAATAGTAATAGAAATCAATCAAAAATACAACATACTTACCTCTAAGAAATCTTCTTATGTTTCATAAAAATATCTCATTAATAAGGATGTGCTTGACTTTGGATAGAGTGTGGATAGATTAAAATAGGGATGGTGATATTTCATAACACTCTAGGGGAATTTGACATTGTTCTAGTGTGAAAAAATTAGGATCCTTAACCCTAAGGCTAGGCTGGTTATAAATTGATATCAATCCTAACAGGATTGATGATAATCATGGGAAACATTACCGAATCAGTCTAAGTTTAAATTATTGGATATAACAACTCAAGATCATGGATTAAACTTGGTCCAAATTGGTTTTTAATGGAATTTGGATATAGAAAGGTTGTTAGGGAGGTTAAAATAACTTACCCCTAATAATATTGGGGAGATTTTACTAGGATTTAGGGATGGTTAACTAATTACCTAGGTAAAATGGTAATTAACTAGATTATTTATGCAATGTTAAACGTTAAAAGGTAAAACTATATTAACAAATATAAAAATGTAGGGAATGGGTAAGACACATGTATTTTTTTTTAAATGATGTAAATTTATAGTGTCTACATATACATATCAAAAGACATTAGGTAAAATGCATGCCTTAAATAATTATGTTCATGTAATTCACATATCTTTTGATCATTAATTATAACCAGAAGGTTATGTACCACCTATCAATGCACCATTGATAGATACTCCATGGGTCATCCAAAAAATCAAATAACTTGATATATTTCAACCTCTAATCCCTAATCACATTGATTAAATCAAATTTTTAAGTCAAGATCCACTACCTCCCATTGATCCTCCTACACAACCCAGTTCTACGTCCACTATCTTGATACCAACTTTTATTGAAAAATATCACACCCATACTCCTAAAATTACCTTATATTCACAAGTTATAACCATTTGATAAATGCATTCTAAACTTAATAAACATGGCAGTCAAATTTTGGATCTTTAAGTAGATGTTGAATATTATGGACACTTACTCGCATTCCCTACTGATGAATCCATATTAGAAGTAATTCATGCTCGTGAACCTTAACTTCCATGCCAACATCATAAGATAGGTCATTTTGATAAAAAATTTCATTGTTTCAATAATTTCATTGTTAGTATCAACCTTAATACATATCTTATTTCTTCACTCCCTACCATTTCCAAGACAAAAATATTATGTTGATTGAATAAATTATGTCAATTAATTATGGAACAACTACCATCCCTCAACCTATTCTTGTCTCCAAAGAACTTCATCTTATAGAACAAAATAATTTTAGTTTATTATTTGATAAATATTTTAAATATTTTGCATTTTCCTATGAAGATATGTCTGGTATTGACCCTAGTATTGTAGTCCATAATATTATTACTTATTCTGATGTTAAACCTGTGCATCAAAATCATTGTAAATTTACTCATGGGATTTCAACCCTATGTCATAAAGAGATCACTAAAATCCTAAATTTTAAATTCATCAAACCTATTGATTATTCTGAATGGGTTTCCAATATTGTTCTCACACATAAATAAGTAACCATGGTTATTCACACTTATATATACTTTCATATCTTCATTATCTTGTACCAAAGATAACCTTCCCTAACCATTAATTGATTCCATCATTTATTCCACCACTGGCTATGAAATATTATCTCTCATGGATGGTTTTTTAGGATAATCAAATTCAAATCATTCCTGAAGATCAACAAAAACCCACATTTACAACAAAATGGGACACCTATTGTTATGTCACAATGCTTTTTGGTATTAAAAATGTTGGTGCCACTTATCAATGTGCCATGACACATATATTTCATGATCTCATACATAAGATTGTCAAAACCTATGTAGATGATATTATTTCCAAATCTAAGCATTATGAAAATCATCTTCATGATCTTGATATCATCTTTGACCATCTCAATAAATAGATAGTTAGATTGAATCCTTAGAAATGTGTTTTCAGCATCACCTCTAGTAATCTCTTAGGTTTTATAGTTTTTCTTTGAGGAATCAATATATATCATGATAAAATCAAAGATATTGTCAACATGTTAATTCCTTGATCTATTCCATACATCCAAACATATATTGGTCACTTGGGGAAATTTGATGATTTGTTCCTTAAATGGATTATTGTATTTATTCAATTAACTCCATTATTAAAAAAATTATAACTCTATAAGAGACTAATTCATGTCAAAAATCATTCAACATCATGAAATAATCATTCCTACATCCTCCCACTCTTTGACTTCCTTCCAAAGATCAACACCTCATTTTATACACTTCTTCCACCCCCATATCAGTTGGGGAAATGTTTTCCCAACAAGATGAATTAAGTCATGAATATGTCATATATTGTATTAGTCATGCTCTAATAGATAATGAGACATGTTATACCAAAATTAAACGTGATTATCCTACCATTTATTTTGTATCTGAAAATATTTATCACTACATGTTTTACCAAACAACTTATATCATCATCCATTCCAATTTTCCTTATCACTTCTTCTCAAAATATTTCTTACCTGATGATAGAATTGTAAAATGGATGGTTATCTTGATGGAAATTACTAAAGAATCATTACATAAAAATTAGTTAAAAACTAACTAATTGTTGACTAACTTGTTGTAGTTCGTATCTTATCCATCAATCATCTTCAAGATACTCTTCTTGATAAAGAAATATTATACATTTAAGGTCTTAACCAAGTTATTTCACTTAAATATTATTTCTAAAATTTCATAGTTGACCTTGAGATAAAAAATCTTGATGAACCAGACATTAACTTTTCTAAACCAAAATCCAAAGCCATCATTGAAGAATTACTTGAATTTATAATTGACCTACATGAAGATACTTGGACCCTTCATTTTGATGGTTTTAAATGCCTTCAAGGAGCTAGATAGGATGTGTCATAGTTTATCCTCATTAAAAAATAATACCTCTTAATTTTTGAATAACCTTTAATATTATGAATAATGTGGTTGAATATGAAGCTATCATCTTATGAATGCAAGACACCATTGATTTATACATCCTTTATATATATGATTTAGGTGATTCACAACTCTATTTTTGTCAAGTTAATGGAGACTATCAATGAAATATTTAGAATCTCATTTTTTATCATCAAATTTCTACTACCAATGCTCAAGAATTCAAATCCTTCACTATATAACCAATTCCAAGAGTAGAATACCATATCTGACTCCCTTGCTTCATCTACCTTTCTTTTTCACCCTCATCAATCCCATCATGATACCCAATTTCTCATACACATACATAAATCACCATCTTCATTACCAAACACAAAAAATTCTCTTATCTACCATATTGAATCTATCACTATCCAAAAAATCCCATGGTCTAAAAAAATTATATAATTTATCAATAACCACACTTATCCTATTAACATTAATTCTCATGAAAAGTTCATAATTTGTAAACAAGCTTACAAATATGTATTATGATATGACATCCTATATTATAAAAATACTAAAGCTACCCTACTTCATTGTATCACTCAAGATGAAGTTCCTTCCCTCCTTGAATAAGAACATGGGGGCATTTTTAATGGTCACAAAATTGGACATGTTATAAACTATAAATGCCTACACATGAGATACTAATGGCCCACACTTAAAAAATATGCCAACGCATTTGTCAAAAAATGAAATCCATACCAATTCTATGATGATCATATTCACTTTCCTCTAACTAAGCTTCAAACATTAGAATCTCTTTTGCCTTTTTTATGTGGGGATCAGATATCATTGTTAAATTACCTCATTCTCAAGATGGTCATGTCATCATCATCATCATCATGACCACTAAATATTTCACCAAGTGGGTTGAATATATGACCTTTTTTAATGTCAGGGTATCACCATATCTAACTTTATACTTAATCATATCATTTATTACTTTTGAATTACCAACACTATAATTTTTTATAATGTTTGGAACTTCAAGAATAAGGATATGAAATAATTATGTACTAAATTCAAAATCACACTTAAATTTTCAACACCTTATCATCCTCAATGTAATGGATAAGCAAAAGCTACCAACAATATTATTAACAAAATATTACAAAATAAAACCAAGATTCACATTCAGACTGGCATCTATAACTTTATCCTACACTTTGGGTTTATCACACCAACATTTACACTACCATAGGGACAACACCATTTTCTTTAGTATATGGTTCTAAATTTTTCTTACCTTTAGAAGTTGAGTTACCATCCTAATGCATCTCTCTTCATGGTATTAATCCTAAAGAATAACTTCATGAGAATCATTTACATGCTTTAGATCTTCTAGATAAGTATCGCTTAGGTGTTTTAAAACATAACCAGTAATATAAAGCTCAAATTTCCAAACAACACAATATATATATATATATATATATATATATATATTTTCAATACTAGTGACTTAGTCCTCATATTAGATTATACTCATGATAACTAAAGAAAGTATGCTCAAAAATGGTGGAGACCTTACCTAGTCAAAGACATTCTTGGTCATAGTAGTTATAGATTACAAACTAATAAAGGATATATTTCAAATAACCCATTTATGATCAATTATTATGGAATATTTTTCTTAAATGTTTATTTATAATATAACTATTATCTTACATGAATTTCATATATTTATATATATTATGGTGTTAACACTTCTTACAAGTTTTTCAAATTTTCCCAATGTGGAGAATTACATCAATATCATTAGCCTTAGTTCCTATCATTGGTCCTTTGGTGTGTGTGTGTGTATATATATATATATATATATATATATATATATATATATATATTCCTTAAATTAATCCATGAGTTACATCATAATATCATGGATAGGACCTGGTCATCCTCATACATATATTTTATTTATTTTTTATTTTTCCTAGTTAATCTTCAAAGTCTCTTTTTGGTTATTTGTCTATTGTTTTACAAACTTAATTTATTTTCCACCTCTTTAGGTTTTATTTTATGATTTATAGTGTAAAATATTGGATAGGACCAGGCCTTCATCATAAAATAATATTATGTTAGTATTCATTTTTACACCTATTCAGTTTAGCTTTTATGAGTTGTAGTGTAAGACCTCGAATAGCACTAGGCCTTCCTCACAAATTTGTATTTTAAAAATTAATTTTGTCTAAAATATTATATAAGTGTATTCCCTAAAAATAAGGTAATGGTTGATAATTGTGACTTCATACTCTTAAAATGAGTTATATTCTTTTATGGTAACAATTTTAACAATCTATTTTGCATTTCTCCCCTTATTTACACTATTTATCATTGGAGTCATGCTTAAATATCATTATACCATTTTCACACTATAATTTTTTTATGATTTAAGGTAAATCCATCATTTCAATTTCACTTCCATCACCTCTCCCTTTTTCCATTCCACTACGGGTACACCAAGGTTAGTGTTGGCCATTTTGGCCCACATATAAAATTTAGCTAGATGCAATGCCATGTCCTAAAGATTTCTAAGGAATAGGTCTGTAGAGAAAAGGAACAGGTTCTCAATTAGGTTTTCATGGTGTCCATAGTATTTTCAAGAACAAATCAACAAGCTTGCAAGCCAAAAACTAAGTGAAAAAACTTTGTTTTGCTATGTCCTTACATGGAATTTTTTTGGGATTTATTTAGCTAAGTTATTTCTTTCAGACCTTCTTTTGGGCTAAAAGCACTAATATTTCCCTCAAAAAAATTATTTCAACTTTTGATTTAGTATCAATATTTTTTTAGACATTTTGTCTAAAATAAAAGTCCCAAAGATAAAGGATAACTCTCTCAAACAAAAGGCTTGCAATAATATGCCCACGCAAAGAGCCAAAAAGAATTTCACATTTTGAAAAAATGCAACATTCAATTATTTTGGGGAAATTATTTTATACATTTTATCTGAAAAAAATGTCTTAACAAAGATCCAAAGCAAAATTATTTTAGAGAAAGTGTCCTAAACAAGGTCCCAAGGGGTTTTTTTTCAAGAAAATTGTCCTAAGGTAAAAACCCAAAGGTTCACTCTCGTAAAAAAGTGTCATAGACAAAATTTAGAAGGAAATAGGCCAAGGAAATTGATGGTGGCTACACAAAAATCAAATTCTAACCCCTTCAAGAATCTATTTGAATTTTAAAATCCTTAGAAGTTAGCATAGATGTAAAATTTGGGCCTTAAAAATAATCATTGGCATTCAAAAACCATCAAAGGATCCCTGACCGAATGTAAGCTTGACAAATATCTAGATCTCAAAAACCTAGAACAAATATAATGATGAGCAATGATTGATAGGTTAGTGGGTCCAGGTAGATATAATGGAGCATGTTTAAGCATATAATGGTGGATAAATGGCACATGAGCAGATTCAAAGAGTTAATGAACTAAGGAGATACCATGTGGCATAAGTGTGGGAGCATATAGATTGATAATAGATCATCAGTGTAAATGTAAGACTATTAAGAAAGGATAGAGTTGACAAGTCAAGGATAGATAAATTGCTTGCATCTATTCGTACTAAGAAAGATCAATGTTGAGAGAGGATTCAATAATGCCAAGTCAGATAATTGATGATAAAATAATGAGGGATCGAGCTTGGGACACTTTTCAATGGGGGTTGGTAAAGCATTTTCGACCAAGATAGACAAATACAAAGGATCCAAGCCTAGACATGATCTAGGTTGGACAAAGAGTAGATATTTTAAGACCAAATAGCACCATTAAGACTTTTTAGGGATAGAATAGGTTTTTTTAGACCTAATATAGATCAAGATGGGCTACTATTTATTCATATGATATAGACATGTCTAAGTGGATGTATTGACTATCTATAAAAACCAATAAACAAATTGGTTTTCAATCTATAATAGGCCTAGTTTCACATTTCAAAGCAAAGGTAGATGTTGCAGTTAATGGAGGGGCATCTTAAGCCATATCTTCAATAATTAACCACCCAAAATAAGACATTACCATGGATCTATTAGATTCATAAGCATGATGATCTTTTCCTTTAGTAAATGGGGAATTAATACATAGGAGCTTGAGGTATTTCTAGAATAGTTGAAGCCATAAGTGGCCACTAGACATTAGAATGTAAGTTCATGCTACTCTCTGATCTTGTTAGGAAAATATTTTTCCTGTCCATGTGTATGCAAGGTTCCTGCTATGATTTCTAGGCCTGATTTGTCAGACTAACTTTAGAAATCATGGTTGCAACACCATAAAAGATTTAAAATTTATACCTATCACCCCAAGTGGTACATTAATTGTAAAATAGGCTTGTTCTCTATAAAATCCTAGATTTTCATAATGAAAAGGGGTTGACATTTTATTCATTAGCCTTATGCTACCAAAATTTTCCCTCCATGAGCACTTGTATTGGCTAAACCTTATAAATTAATGATAATTAAGTTCACCTCATTTTGTTCTTATAATGATCTATGTGTTATTTATGTTCATTGATTTTTGTCTATGGGTAATTTTCACCCTCTCATTGTCATTCATCTCCAACACCTCCTCATTAAAATTAGAACTCACTTAAAATTCATGTTATATATGCACTCAGGTTTGTTTTTATGTTGTCTATGGAATGCTCATAGTCCCTCTTAATGTCATGTTGTGTTCCTGCACCTCTATGTGAAACACTTGCATTTAGAGTGGTTTGGTAGAAACTATGTGATATTTTCTTGTTCTCAAAGGTTTTCATTATGTTTATGGTATTAAGAGTGTTCATTCTATTCTAGGTGCATCACCTTTTACTTTTATCATCTCTTACCTTCTTCCTCCCTTTTCCTTTCAAAGATCCTAGGATTATATTATTGGTAGTTTGCCTTTCTACTATTTAGGCCTACATGCTAGTTTTAAACTAGGTACATTTAGAATAGAAAGAATCTAGCCTACTCTAGAAGATCATCCCAATGATCACAAGGGTATCATGCCTTGGGGTAATTCCCATCACTATAAAAAAATGACTGATACTCACGTGTACAGCTACACAATAATACTTTCACACCTAGCACATTAGACTCTTACTCCCCACATAAGGCTTTCATGCTCAGTGTCCCTTACCAAGCTTTCTCACACTATAAAGTGTCCATAAGTGCATATTTTGAATGAAAACATTTTATATAATGCTTGATGGGACCAATAGTGGAATAAGGAGATAAGGAATTAGTGTTATCTTTAGCTAACAAGTGTAGCAGACAAAAAGTATGAGCAATTGATAAATTTAATCATCTCTGGTTTATAAAGATCAACCCCTTACCTACATGCCAAGAAGGACAATATCATCTACAAGAGGCATTGATTTCCATTTCACTAAGCTTCCAATGCCATCTATAGGAAGTAGAGTAAGAGCATCTTCCTCCCCTATCAGGAGGTGCAATGTAAGCTAGTCTCTACAAAGATCCTAGTCTACACCCCCATTCAAAATGTTTTATTTTAGGTGAGGTCTATACCTAGTTTCATTCACAATAATGCCAAGGAATCAAGTTTTTTTCCCTTTAATGGAGGCATTAAATTAGTTATCAAGTAGTATGATGACATCCCAATGGTATCCCTCAAAATTTAGTCATATTTCATGGGTGAAAATTTAACCTCCCCCTTGGAGCATATTCAAGATATTACAAATATCTATCAATGCACCATGTGATTTAAGATAATGTCATAGTTAGACTACTTCCTTCCTTGTTTAAAGTAAAATCCCTTTAGTGGTACCAAGGTTTGAGACTAAACTCTATTTATAGCTAGGATGAACTCGATGGAGAATTATGCAAGAAGTTTGAGGATCAAAGTGATCACTTGTCCCTGATAGAGTAGCTCACGACCATAAAGTGAGCCCCACATGAGATGATGGTCAATTTCAATTTTAGATTCCAAACGGTCTAGGATAAAATTCTAGATTTATGTAATCCATCTCCTAACACTACATTTCTATATTTTTTTAAATCTCTTAATAGTGATATAGTGGTGATGATTTAGTCCATGGGAGTTATGGTCCTTTCTAATGCCTTACACATAGAGAATTGTTTAATTCAAGTAAGCAAGATTACACCTAGACCCCCTATGCCTATATTCATATAACTCCTCTTAACCTAATAGTTATGCAGCCTATGTTAATTCCTATCCCTACTACAATAAGCCCACCTACTTCATCCACCACCTTTCCTAGTGAATTGCATGAGATAAAAATGATATTACAAAATTTTGGGAATGAACTAGTTGCCTTCAAAAGGTAGCTAGCACAATATCATAAACACCATCAACCTTTCACTCAATAATACCAAACAAATAAACTTCCATAATAGGGCATCATGCAAATGCAAAATTAGATCACATATAATAAAATTCCTTATGCACAGAAGGCTAACACTACTAATAATTTTAAATCCTTTGTCATAGTATAGAACAATCTATCACAAGATTATGAGTGGTGTTTCCCATGCAACCAACTGCATAACCAAGCCATGTGTGAAATTGGGATTCTAAACCAAGTACTCATGGTGTAGAACTTACCTCTATAGGATCAAATGAGCAATGCATTCCACATGAGGAAGGAACCTAGGTACCAATCTAATCATAGGATGGGGTTGTTTTCATCAATTAGCAAGAGGAGGGTTTAAATTATGTGAATTAAGGTAGTGCACCTATTGGATGGAGAACTCTAATTGATTTCAATACAAAATTAAAAAGAAGAGCTATAGAAGAAGCCATACCCACTTAGTGCCCCTACCATTAATCCCCCAAGTTAATCACGTAGGTGCACTATCCAAGGTACCCATGTAGCCATTGTACTTAGAGAAGGCTACATCAAAGGAAGGATCATCTCAAGTTAGTATATTGGTGCTCATTGAGACCATTTACCCTAAGCCATAGCTAAAGGGATCTTAGGTTCCTTTCAACATAGTAGAGTAGATGAAAAAAATGAACCTCAATGTCACAATGTGGGATGAACTTACTATTTTATCCCAATAGAATCTTATATAGGATGTGCTAAAAGGTTCTTAGGAGTGTCAGACACCCCAGCTATTGCATATTTCCTCTATGAGTTTGTGTTAGCCAAAAGAAGAAGCACATGTGTATAATAGCAACAAACCACCCCCATTATATATTTCCTTAATCATAGGCCAACACCTAGTGCATGATTGTATGATCAACTCAAGTGCAAGTAGTTTGGTAATGCCCAAAACTATCATGGATATATTGGTAATTGTATATTCCCTATTCTAAAAAGAGTGATCTAGCTTGATGGCATGATGGTCAAATCTTTAGGTATAATCAAGGATTTAAATCTAACACTACATGCATGCCCAAACATTTACATTATGCAAGATATTATAGTCATTGACCTACCCCCTTACTTCACCATTTTCCTCTCTTGAGACTTCATGTTAAATGTGAGAGGATATATATCTTTATATTGGTTGCATATGCTATTGAGACTAGGTACATGACCAAAGTGACTGTTAAGATAGAACCTATCTTAAAAATTCATGTAGAGCCATAATTTCCCATCCCATTCAAGAAAAATTATGTGATGTTCAACCAAGAGGAGAATTTGATTATGTGTGAATCTATGACACTATTAGAGGAAACCCTAGATAATCTATTAGATGAATGGTCATGTGAGAATTTTGAGGGTGACCCACATGATAATACAAAATAGGGTTAGGCACATATTACATCATGGAAAAAATTCCATGTTACCTAAGCTTATGAAGGCATGCAAAGACCCTGAAGGTATGTGGTAGTTAGACTTTGATGGCTGCCAGAGTAGGAATGGTATAGGAGTCAATGTCACGTTTGTCTCCCCCCAAAAGTAAAAATACTTCCATGCTTTTAGACTATAATTTGCTTACACAAAAAATTATACTAAGTATGAGGTGATAAATCAAGGCTTCCATCTTGCACATAAGAAAGGAATCAAGGCACTACAAGTGTTGGGTGATAGTGAGTTAGTTGTCAACCAATTTAGAGCATAAATTATGACTAAAAATGGCTTGATGAAAGCTTATAAGAATAGAGTGTGGGATATGATAAAAGTCTTTGATGTATTCAACATCATTTCCTAACAAGGAGTGTAGAATGTTGATGTAGATAGGCTTGTGAATATAGCTATGCAATATGACATTCTACACAACATAATAAAACAACCCAAATAACTCATCAAGCTCATAATTAGATAGGTAGTTCCTAACAACATGGAAAATTAGCAAGTTTTCAAAAGTGATGATCAGATCATCAATTTTATATAGGATGAGGTAGAATTTTTTGGTATGAAATAAGTGTATTTTTAAGCTCAATATGAGGATTAGGTCATCCAATTTAAGGGGAACAAGTTACCAAGAGGTCTGGTCACCTTAGAAAGTATCTTTGATTTTGATGAATAATTTAAAGGAGAAAGGCATAGTATGATGACCAAAGATAATATCTCTATGCCTGTAGTCATTTCAGAAGGTAAAGTTGGTAAAGAATGTTCCCCATTAAAAGTTGAAAGATTCATTCAAATTATCAAGAAATATGATGGTCTCTTCATTTCAAGCTATAAATATCTTAGAGGCTTTGATCATAGCTTAGTGCAACACATAATTGAGCTGTATCCTAATGCGTAACTTGTGCATTAGAATGAGAGACCTCTTAATACAAATATAGATCCATTCATGTACAAGGATATCTGCAAGCTTATTGAGGCCAATATAATATTTCTAATAAAACATTCCTCATGGGTTACCAAATTGGTACCAGTTTGAAAGAAGAGCAAGGAGATACACCTTTGTGTGGACTTAAGGGACCTAAACAAGGCTTCCCTCAAATATTAATACCCTCTCCCACCAATGGAGAAAATATTATAAACATTCATAGGTGTAGAAATATTTTCATTATTGGATGGATACTTAGGTTATAACTAAATCCATGTACAAGAGTGTGACTATTACAAGACAGTGTTCACCACTAAGTGGGGAAACTTTGCATACTAGTTTATGCCATTCAGTTTGACATACATAGGTGAAACCTTATAAATAGCCATGGATATGACATTTAAGGAACTCATCAATAAAATCATCTTGGTTTACCTTGATGACATAACTATTTTCTCTAAACATGTTAAGGATAATTTGGATCACCTAGAGCAAGTCTTTCAAAAGTGTTATGAGTTCAAAATATCTTTGAACCCTAAAAAATGTTTCATATTTCATGAGGGAACCATCCTTAGGCACATTGTTTCAAAATAGGGACTCATGATTGATCTATAGTGAGTCAAGGCTATCTCATCCCTCCCTTTCCCAAGACACCCAAAAAGTATCCAAAGCTTCCTGGGGAGAATCAACATTGTGAGAATGTTTGTGCCTAGTTTCATTATCTTGGTCAAGCCCCTCATAGTGATGTTAAATAAGAATGTTGCATTTAGTTGGACACATGGGGGAAAGTAAAGTTTTAAATCCATTAATCATGACATCACACAACCACCCACTTTGATCAACCTAGATTCTAGTAAGGATTTTATCCTTTATGTATTCAATGGAGCTGACATCATCTCGATCATCCTGATGTAGCAAAACAAAGAGCAACTAGAGCATCCAATTTCCTTCTTTAACTAGGTACTAAAGGATTATGAGTTGTGATATAACTTTATTGAAAAACACACCCTTATAGTTGTGAGAGCACTGAATACATTTAGGAATATGTTCTCCAAGAATAAAATTCAACTCATGGTGTTGCACATAAGAATTAAGGATTTCCTAATTAGTTAAGACATTATCAATAAATGAGCTAGCTAGATCACCAAGGAAATAGAATACAATGTAGATATCTAGGTCACCAAGCTAGTGCAAGGAAAAGGATTTTATGAGGAATTGGATAAAGTATCAAAATTTGAATATGGCACAGTCTTAATATTGTACAAGGAGGAATGCACAAACCTAGAGGCCATGACCGACTAGGTAAAAGATATGAAGACCTTCATTCAACACAACATATACCCTCTTGGCCTTGACAAAACTAAGTGTAGGCATTTTAGACCATAGTCCTTCCTTATATGCTCATAGAGTGTGCACTTTTCTAAAAGGATCTTAATGGAGTCCTTTTAAAGTGTGTGAAACTAGAGAAAGTAAACAAAATTCTTCAAGATTTCAATGATGGCCCTATGGAAGGCCATTATTCACCTAAGACCACTTCTGTGAAGATCATGCAAGCTAGTTATTATTAGCCAACTCTATTCAAAGATTCACATCCATATGTGTGAAATTTCAAGAAATATGCCTTATTCATAGGAAAACAAAGGCTTATATCCTTACCACTATGCCCAATTCAAGATGATCAACCCTTTTCATAGTGGGTCATAGATATTATAGGCATGATTAACCCACTATCAAGTGATGGGCACAAATAGATTCTCACGGCCATTGACTATTTCATAAGGTGGACAGAAGTGGTTTCACTCAAGGAGGCTAATGAGACATCCATTCTCAATTTGTATGAAGGTATTATAATAATATTTGGTGTCCCTACACCATTATCTCAGATAATGTGTTGGCATTCCTTAGAATTAGAATCAGTGAATGGGTTATCAAGCATAATATCTATTTGAGTGCCTCATCAAATTATTACACTCAAGATAATGGTCTAGCTAAGTCTACCAAAAATAACTTAATTTTCATCATAAAGAGGAATCTGGAGGATAATCAATGAGCTTGACATACTAAGCTCAAAATTGCTCTCTGGGTTGATCAAATCACACCCAAGAGAGTGCTAGGAAATTTGCCTTTCATAATAGATTACGGAAGGGAAGCTAGATTACTAGCATCCCTCAAGTTTTCTTCATTGGAACTCACACATCAATTTGAGATGCTCAAAAGTGATCACCTTGAGGTAAGACTAGCTGATTTAATGGAGGTCAAAAAAACTAGAATGTAAGCTACGTATACCATGGAATTCCAACAAGTACAAACCAAGAGGATATTTGACAAGAAGGTTAGTGATAATAATTTATAGGAACAAGACTTAGTGCTCAAATGGGATTCAAATAGAGAAAAATCTTGACGGCACAGTAACTTTGACACAAATGGAGTAGTACATATACCATCACTAGTTACAAGCCATCTAACACCTTCTAACATACCATAATGGATGGAGAGGATTTATCAATCCCATTCAATGGGATTCATCTCAAACACTGTCTCTATTAATATTTTTTTACATCTATAAATAAGTAGATTAGATGTTTTCATTCCCTAAAGCACACTTTGTGTGCCCTTGTTTTAGAGTAGTTTCAATTCTTCTAAGTGCTTATGCATAGTGTTTTCTTAGCTTAGGTCTTTCCCTCTAATCACCTTTGGTACAATTCTTGTCATGTCAGCTGAATCTCAATTCATTTCAAAGCTAAAGGTACATAGCTAGTGTATTTCCAAGAGAAAGAATAAAATTTTCCAAAGACTCAATGCCCAATGGATTGCTCATGGTTTGGGTTATCAAGCATACCAGGAATACTTCCCTATGATTCATGAAAAATGTAGGCCATTTATGGCCCACATACAAAATTTGCCTAGATGCAATGCCATGTCCTAAATATTTTTGAGGAATAGGTCTACAGAGTGAAGGAACAGGTTCTTGAATAGGTTTTCATGGTGCCCACAACACTTTCATGAACAAATCAACAAGCCTATAAGACAAAAGATAAGTGCAAAACCCTTATTTTTCTAAGTCCTTGAAAAAAAATTGGGCTTTATTTAGCTAAGTTATTTCTTTTAGACTTTATTTTGGGCTAAAAGTGCTAATATTTCCCTTAAAATAATTATTTTAGCTTTTGGTAAAGTATAGAGAAGAATTGTTTCAGACATTTTATCAAAAATAAAATTCTCAAAGACAAAGGATGACTCTCTCAAACAAAAGGCCTGCAATAATATGCCCATGCAAAAAGCCTAAAATAATTACATGTTTTAGAAAAATAGAAGGCTCAATTATTTCAAATAAATTATTTCAAACATTTTGTCCTAACAATTCTCCCAACAAAAATTTTAAGTAGAATTCTTTCTAAGAAAGTGTCCTAGATAAGGTCCCAAGTTGTCATTTTTCAAGTAAAGTGTCCTAAGGCAAAAACTCAAAGGGCCACTCTCAGAGCAAAGTGTCCAAGACAAAAGTATGAAGGAAATGGCTCAGATAAATTGATGATGATTGTGTAGATGTCAAATTCCATCCCCTTCAAGTATCTATTTGAATTTAAAAATCCTTGGATGTTTGTGAAAATATCAAATTTGGGTATCACAAAATAACCATTAGCATTAAAAACTCGTCAAAGGGTCCCTGACTGAATGTGGGCTTAACAAATATCTAGATCTTGGGAACCTAGATCAAATCTAATAATTACTAGTGACTAGCAAGTTAGTGGGTCCAAGTAGATCTAATAGAGCATGTTTAAGTGTAAAATGGTAGATTAACATGTGAGTAGAGTCAAAGAGTCAATGAGTTAAGGATCTACCATGTGGCATAAGTGTGGGAGCAGATAGATTGATAATAAATCTTAAGTGAAAATGTGGGTTTTCTAAGTGGAAATAGTGAGGATAGAGTTGACAATTCAAGGGAAAATTAATGGCTTATAGACATTATTACCAAGAAATATCAATAGTGTGAGAGGATTCAATAATGCTAGGTCAAATAATCGATGACAAATGAATGAAGGATTAAACCCAAGAAACTTTTTGATGGGGGTTGGTAAAGCATTTTTTACCAAGGTAGACAAATACAAAGGAGCCAAGCCCAAACACAATCCAAGGTTGACCAAGAGTAGATATTTTAAGATCAAATAGTGCCATTAAGACTCTACAGGGACATAATAGGTATTTTAGACTAACATAGATTAGGATGGGATACTAGTTATTCATATGATATATACATGTCCACATGGATGTATCAACCATCTAAAAAAACCAATAAACAAATTTGTTTTCAATCTATATTAGGCCTAGTTTCACATGTCAAAGTAAAGGTAGATGTGTATAGTTAATGGAGGAACATCCCAAACCATATCTTCAACAAGTAACCACCCAAAATAAGACATCTCCATGGCTCTATCAGATTCATAAGCATGATGATCTTGTCCTTCAGTAAATGGGACATTAATACATAGGAGCTTGAAGTATTTTTAGAATAATTGATTGCATAAGTGGCCACTAGACATCAAAATGCAATTTCACACCACTCTCTGATCTTGTTAGGTAAATATTCCACCTCCCCATGCACACATAAGGTTCTTACTATGATTTCTAGGCCTAATTTATTAGACAAATTTCAAAATCATGGCTACAACATCATAAAAGAATTAAAAGTTATACCTATCACCCAAGTGGCACATTAACTATAAAAAAAGCTTTTTCTCTATAAAATCTCGAGTTTCCATTGTAAAAAGGGGTCAAAATTTTCTTTAGTAGCCTCACACTATCAAAATTTTCCCTCCACAAACACTTATATTGGCTAAACCTTATAAATTAATGAGAATTAAGTTCACCTCCTTTTGTTCTTCTAATGATCTATGTGTTATTTATGTTTGTTGATTTTTTTAATGGGTAATGTTCAGCCCTCTCATTGCCATTCATACCCATCATCTCCTCATTGAAATCAAAACTCACTTGCAGTTCATGTTCTGTGTGCACTTAGATCTGTGTTGATGTTGTTTATGGACTGTTTGTAGTCCCTCTTAGTGTTGCACTATGTTCTCATGCCTCTATATGAAACACATGCATTTGGAGTGACTTGGTAGAAACTATGTGATATTGTCTTATTATCAAAGTTTTTCATTGTGTTTATGATAGTAGGAGTGCTCTCTCTATTTTGGGTACATCATCTTTTACTTTCAACATATCTTACCTTCTCCCTCCCTTTTCCTCTCAAAGATCCTAGGTTTAGATTAGTGATAGTTTACCTTTCTATTCTTTAGGTATGTGTGCTAGTCTTAAACTAGGTATATTTATAATATAAGGAATATGGCCAACTTTGGAGGCTCATCCCAAGGAGCACAAGGTTCCCACTCCTTGGGGATTTCCCATTGTTGTAATTAGTTGATCGATACTTACACACATAGTTTCATAATAATACTTCTATGTCTAGTGCCTTAGACTCTTGCACCCTACATAATGCCTTCACACCTAGTGCCCCATTTCCAAGCTTCCCCACTCCAAAAATTATCCACATGTTCACATTTCAAACAACAATAGTTAGTTTTAAGATAACACTCTCATATAATATGCAAGTATAAGATTTTTAGACACCATGCTCTCTAAGTTGTTTTTCCTAGATACCAAGTCTAAGTTCTCTAGCGATAGCCATTTTTAACACTCATGTTTATTTTTTTGAATTCATGTGGAGGAGTTATAAATAAAATCCATAAAAATAAAAATCCAAATAATAAAAACAAAATACAATGATCTAAAGGTAAAAATATACATTCAAAATTCAAAATAATACTAAATGATGTGATCATTATCAGGCACATCTCCTATCCTAGTTGAATCTCAAATTCCACATTTAGCCTCATAATAAAGTTGAGATCCATTGGGGTGTGGTAGGCTAGTATATTGGGGTAGGAGGTCTTATACTTTCAAAAATATATTTATAGTGCCTATCTATTTTCTCTCGTAAGTACCTAATCTTTACAATAGATTAATGGATCTATAAGGGGTCTTGAGGAATGAGGAACATGTTGTGCTAAGGTAGGTCCATTTTAATTTTCAAGCATATATCTTTCATGGGATGATATTTATACTTCATTAGTAAACCCAAATTTATATGGATAGGGCTAGTTCTCTAGATTTTTTAATGTCAATAGTATTTTAATCTCACTAACCTAATTTTAGTGTCTTATTTCAGATAATGATTACTCACCTTGGAACTAACTTCTTTTCCCCCAGTACCTATTTCATATCCCCCTTTGATAGGCAAATTTATTTCTAAATCTTTTGCTAATTTATAAATTCCCTATTCTTCATGTCTTTTAGACATGCTCAAAATAATATTGTTTTAGTCCATCTATCATTAGAATAGAAGTTGCATGTTTTAGTGCTTATGTGATACTATATTAATCATTGCCTTATCATTCTCATATTTCTCTTGGTTATGTTTGGCATTTTGAATCTTATTTTTCATGCTTTTTCCAGACCATTTCATTCCATTTCTCTTACATCTCTATTTATTTTCTCCATTGATTGATTAAGTATGGATTGTTAGTTCTCTTTTATCAATGTTATTTAAATTTTTGTTCTTTTCCATCTTTTTTTGAGTATGGCTTGTTACTTCTCTCACATTTATGTTAGTTACAATATTTTTAGTTTTATATGTCCTTGGCTTGATCTAAATTGTTGCTTGTATTACCTGAGGTACATTTTTGGGGTTTGCCAGTCATTTAGTAGCCTTGGTTTAATAGTTACCTAATTTAATCTCATTTTATCTATCTTCCTTGTTATTTTGGTCCTAACTTAGATTTCATCATCCTAGCTTGCCAAATTTCTAAGTGGTTTATTGAGTTTTTTAAGTGTTCATTTACTTTTATTTCCATGTGATTGTTTTCTTTTACTCTTTAGCCTTGTATCCTTAGGGTTTGTCCAAATAGTCAATGTTCCCTCCATGATCAAGCATATAAAAACAATAGATAACCATTCAAAAATAAAGGTAAGTCAAGGTATGTATATGCCACTTTTAATTTATTTCAAAAAAAACCTTATTTTCATTTATTTTCTAATTTCTACTACAATTTGTGAGCTCAAAATTATGTTTTACTATGTTCTTTCTTAAAACACCATACCATGTTACAACTGTGAGATATATAATGATATTTGAGTGGGTCATATGTATACACATAATATTTTAAACTTTATCATTTACTGAGACTTTATTTCTTATAGTAACTTGTCGAGTTTTGATCTTTCTAAGTGCACAGCTTAAAGGGTACACTAAGAAAGGGGTAGACAGACCATTGGTTTTTTTCAATATTTTTGGTCAAATATATCAACACCTAAACCCATTACAAATCCCACTTATCCAACTCCCCAAATAATCCAATCCTGCTCTACATATATCCCTAAGTATTTCTCCTTTCAATAGACTCTAAGTAAATACCCCCATTTTCTACTAAGTTGACCAAGCTAATATTGATAGATAGGATTAAGCACATGTTACAAAACTAAATCAGCCTAGCTAACTTAGCTTGAGGCCTAATGGTAACTTTTTCTAATTAATGAGATTGATGAGGCTGATATTATCAACTAAAATTTTTTAAGGGTTAATAATTATTCGCTAATATAAATATAAGGCTCATTTAAATCCAATAGAGAGGAACATTCATTTTTGCATCATTATAGTTCATAATTTTACTAAATCTACATTAGAAGGAGCCATTATTTAGGGTTTACCTTGGATAGAAGATTACTTATCTTGTGGAAATATTTAGATGAAAATGAGTCTTTTATCCATAAAAATCCACAACAACCTCTTGTAAAGCACCATTGTCTAAGGGAGAGATTGAGACTCGATGGGTTCATCCAAGGTAAGTATTCCTAACTCTTGATATTTTATTTGATAAATAGATATTATATAAGTAATATGTGTTATATATGTATAACTCCTTACTTTACCTCTATGCTTAAACATAGTTTAGATATAGGGTTTCCTTTTATTTCCATCTTCCATTTTGGGTTATCTAAGCTCCCATTTACTTACCATGATCCTTTGACTTTTTTTATGTTTAATTATCTTCATTTATGCCACAAGTTTTGGTGAGCACTATATTAGTTTTATTTTATGTATATAGACCTAGCTAGGGTTATCACATAGAGTCATTTTATTAGAGTCTTTGGAACCCTCTCCTTTGTTTTTATGTGGTAAGATATCTCTTAGTTAGGTTTAGCAGATCCAATTTGGTCGTGCTCCTGATATAAACAATGGATGTTAGTTGATTACCTTATCCAATCTTAGATTTTACTAAGTCAGATAAGTTATAGATATAGATTATTTTATTTCATATTTAATATACCAAATATATAAGTCCCATGGTGATATATAAGATGAAAACTATTGAGATATGCATATACATTAATTACAAAGAATTGAATAATTCATGTTTGCATAATCCCTTCCCAATGTCATTCAATAAAGAAATATTGGAAAGTGTTATGGGAAGATTAATATAATCCTTCACTAATGGATTGTTAGGATACCATCAGGTTAGAATATCATCAGAGTATAGACCAAAATCTACATTTTATAAAGAATGGGTACCCTTTATGTATATAGTTATGCCCTTTGGTTTGAATAATGCACCAACTATATTCTGTCACATAATGGTGAATGTGTTTAAATATTTAATACATGATTTCTTGGAAGCATATCTTGATGATTAGAAAATATATGTATTAATCAAATACCATGTTTAAGTACTATAGATAATGTTTCAAATATGTAGACAATTGAATATTTATCTAAATCTTAAGAAATGCATCTTTGTTACACCTTTTGGTACTTTATTTGGACACATAATATGTAAATAAGGGTTGATGGTACATCCACTTAAAACTACCATAATCATAAACATACCACCACCTAAAACATATAAGTAGGTTATAAATATCATGGGGTATAATGTATATAACTATAGTTTCATAATAAATTATGTAGTTATAATTGTACCCATAGAAGAGTTGTTGAAGAAGTAGCATAATCAACTACCAGATTGGTCAATACATTATTAGAAGTCATTTGATACATTGAATAAGAAAATTATGTATACCCTAATATTAGTGTTTCCAATATAAAATATACCATTCCATTTACACTTTGATACCTAATTATAATAGGAGCAGTGTTAGCACAACCCCGTATAAATATAAATCATCTAATTTCATTTGTTAGCATAAAATCAGCAAGATTTGAAACAAATTACTCCACTACAAAAAGGGAGGAACTTTATAATGTTTACATGGTGAAAAAAAATAGGCATTACTTATTGACAACTCATTTCATATTATTTATAGATCATGAGCCACTTAATTACTTAATAAATAGACCAATATTACAAGGAAGAATCAAGCATTGGCTTGTGTTATTTCAAGATTTCAATTTAAAAATTATATTGAAACTTATGAAATTAAACAATGGACCTAATTCATTATCAATAATAACTATAAGGAAATATATGGTACAAATATAGGATGAGTTTCTTGGAGCTCACCTCTTCTATGTGGAATTAGTCCCCAAAGACATGGAGGGTATCGTATAATTTTTATCCAGCATAGAGATTATATAAGATTATAATACATTACAAAAAAAGAGATTGATTATTCAAGTTTATCCTTTTATATTTATTTAAGGATAATTATATAATAAATGAATATATGAGGTGTTGAAAAGAGTTGTGTTACCACATGAGCAACATATTATCTTAAGGGAAGCCCATGATGAATTTGTAAGTGGGCATAGCTCTGGAGAAGCTATAGGAAATAAAATATTACTAAAAATATTATGGTGGCCATAAAAATTTTAAAGATGCATACCAATACACAAGGAATTATGACATATGCCAAAGAAAGGGTAAAATAAATGCAAGAGATGAGATACCTTTCCACCCATTTTTAGTGTTAGCTCCATTTGAGAAATGGGTGATTCATTTTATAGGTCCCAAAAAACTTTTGGTAAGGAAGAGAAATGTTTGGTTCATTATTATTGGTACCAAATACCTAACAAGATGGGTAGAAGACATGTCAACAAAATAATGTACCACCAATATTTATAAAAAAATCTTGTATGAAAAATAAATTATAAGGTTTGGATGTCTATTGAGCATAATAAGTGATAAAGGTAAGCATTTCATCAATCATATAATTACGAAATTTATTAAACACTTCTTAATACATCATCGCATAAGCATTCCTTACAATCCTCAAGTAAATGGCACTATTGAAGCATTCAATAAGGTATTGGAGAAGGTACTAACAAAAGTATGCAATACAAAAATTGGAAATTGGGATACCTAAATAAAAGTAGTATTATGGGTTTACTACACTATTAAAAAATAATTGACTAAGTATTGTACCTTTTAATTAATATATAGATTAGAAGTGATAATGCCAATGGAGTATGTATTGCCAAGTTTGAGACTTGTATTAACATTTAGAATGAAAGAGAAATATTCCATTCAAAAAAATTGATATAACTCAAAAAATTAGATGAGAAGAGATTCTTAGTAGTGCATATCTAAATGCAAGAGAAAATGTGCCAAAAATCTTAGCATTATAGACATATAAAAGTGAAATAATTTCATATTGGGGATAAGGTTGAGCAAGATAAAAACTAGATGGCTTGGACCCTACATAGTGGATAATATTTTAGACTCAGGAGAAATCAAGCTAAGAACATTAGAAGGAACATTTAGACAAGGGTTTGTCAATGGAACCCAATTAAAACCCTACATCATAGGCAACTGTGATGAATGGCAATAAAAAATAGATGAAATAATTAATGAGGTGACATTATCTTTCCAACTAGGTGAATTTTGGTAGAAGGTACTAAGGTTCCCTATACTAGATGGTTAAGTTTCTAGTCTTAGATCATGTCACCTCCCAATTGGGTTTCCACTATCCTCCTAGATGGGATAGTTGAATATGGCTACTGCAATATCCTCAAAACAACTATCTTGATCTATGGTTGTTTGATGCTACCAAAACATCCTAGTGGGACAAGTAATAAGAATAGGAAGTAAGAAAGAAGTGATGATAAAAATAAAAACATTGGAAAAGATAAAATAAATTTTGGGAAAAATATATAAAATAAAAAGAAAGAAAGAAAAAATAAGAACCTTAAAAATCATATAGATCAGAAAGAAGGAAATAAGGAAGATAAGGATCATGAGCAAAAGTAAAATATGATTGTGTGGCAAGAAATTGCATATGGTGGTAAGAACATGAGTGAAAATGTAAACAAAAATATTTGTAATTATTTATGTAGTTATATAAAATGAAAGTTATAAAATATGGGAGTGTAGAAGAAAATGGGACATAACGGTAAAAGAACGTGAGATTTTTCAAATAAAATATTTCCAAGCTTTTACCCAATACACAAAAGTTGGAAATAAGGAAAAGACACATCTACGAAAGAAATGGATAGATAGTGGTGATAGAGATGATTTCATAAAACATGATATTAGTGAATTTATTCTTCATAGAATGAAAACATTGATTAGATTAGTTTACTATAAGCTAACATAGGCAAATAGGTGGATGGCAAGAAGTACACATTCAAAAAAATTGTTAAAATAATGATGTCATATAGATAAGAATGAAATAAATGAATGATAAGGCATGTGGTTATGCACAAAATTAAGTAAAATGAAGGATTAGACATAGATAATAAATGAGAGTAAGTACATTAAAATGGCTCAGTGTGATTAATGAATAGATCAAGCGAGCTATAGTTCAAAGATTTCACTAAATATAAAAAATACAAAATCATTCAATCACCAACACTCTATATAAATTTTTGCATGAAGTGTTCCTACTCTATTGGAAGATAATTTCTCATCTACTTAGATGAATAAAAGATGAATATTCCTCATTTGTTAGCTACTAAACAAATTAATCAACCCAAATACAAGAAGCATTCAATCAAATTAGAAAATTTGGATCCATTAGGCTCATTTTCTAATGCCCCTCCCTCATAACACATGTATAAGATACTTAGAAATACATCAATACATATTTAGCTAAGATTTATCATACATTTTTTGAGCTAGAGAGAATTTTGGTGATGTAATTAAACATGTAAACCTAACAATTCGAATACAAGGAGTGCAGAGTCATCCCAAAGCTAAAATTAGATGCATAAAGTCAATTCCCATATTTTGCCTTGATGACAAGCATGACCAAGGTGCTATTGAGCAGATCCCATAAATATATTATGTATCTATACCAACCATACTTCATCACACCATATTTAATTCAAATAATTACATGACTTATACATGAAGGACATTTTACCCACAAGTATGATGGCAAGAATAATGTGAGTAAAAACTCCCTATCCATACTTACAAGATAAAAGTTAATAATTGAGCTCCATTTATTCAAAACATGAAGGATTTGAAGGTCAAATTTATAATAAAGTCCATTACTTAGAAGGTGTACTATGTAAATAGACATGACTCAATAATGGCAAGAAGTGTGTAGATAGCAGAAGACATGGTCTCCACTAGCATGTAGTATGGCTTGGTTATTGCAGTACACAAATAATACTTGGTGAACCTTAAAAAAAATAAAGGTAAAATTGTTCACAACTTCTAACATGGTTCACTTATTTTAGTAAATTTTTATGTACTTTACACACACTATTATGGGACATAAGGGATGGGTAGAATGCAATTTATATTCCCTCATAGGAGATCAAATAACAACTAAAATGAAAGGTATCCCTATGGTACAGTAAGTATAAAAATTTATGCAATGGAATAAAATGATTAGGAGTATGGTAGAAGGGAGATTCTAGAT
Organism: Torreya grandis; assembly: GCA_037957365.1. Lineage (NCBI taxonomy): Eukaryota > Viridiplantae > Streptophyta > Pinopsida > Cupressales > Taxaceae > Torreya > Torreya grandis. The sequence continues at coordinate 1,208,960 of JARHVA010000924.1, forward strand.
TTCAAAGGACATTATTCAAAAATATCACATAATTTAAATTCACTATATATTTAGATAATATTTATATTTATCCCTATGCAATAAATTTTGTATCCCTTCCACCTCTTCCTTATGAAGTTAGTGATAAACAAGTTGAGGTGGTCATTATTCGAGCTAGGAGTCTACCATCAGATCTTAGGGCACAATAATTCTTTATTGAAATAAGGATGGGTTCTCAGTATGGGGCGGAGGAAGAGGAGATCCCCAAAGATGAAAAACCACTACTATAGGGAGAGAGAGAGAGGCAAAAACATCTCAACCTCAACTTAGTACCTACAAATATTTGAGGTTAAAGATATAAGTCATAAAATTGTAAACCCTCAATAAAGAGGAGGAGAAGGAGGAGGACATGACTATATTTATATTAAAGGAATCTACCATTGGGGTAGATTTTGGAAAAGAATAGAGGTAGAAAAAATTACTCCCCTTACTCCCTATAAAAAAGGAATCTATTAGTAGGAGAAGACTTGTCCCCAAAAATAAAAAATAAAATTCAAATAGTAAAGGAATAAGAGGGCTCACCTACAACATCTCTAGCAGCTAAACTTTGATATATATGAGTGGAGGGAAATAGGAAGAAGTTACCCACTATAGCTAGAACATAAGGTTAACAAAAAGCAAAAAAGTGTTAAAACCAAAGAGGAGGAGGAGGAGGACATGACTACATTTATATTAAAGGAATCTACCATTGGGGTGGAGTTGGGAAAATAATAGAGGTAGCAAAAGGTACTCCCCCTTACTCCCTATAAAAAAGGAATCTATTAGTAGGAGAAGAATTGTCCCCAAAAATAAAAAATAAAATTCAAATAACAAAGGAACAAGAGGGGTCACCTACAACATCTCTAATAGCTAGCCAAACTTTGATATATATGAGTGGAGGGAAAATAGGAAGAAGCTACTCACCATAACTAGAACATAAGGTTAACAAAAAGCAAAAAAGTGTTAAAACCAAAGGGTTGAGGTAAAACCCTAGTGACATATTCAGAAACAGAGTCATCTGAACAAGGGGATGAAGAATAGATAGAGGTAGAGGAAGAAAAATAGGCTATCTAAGAGGTACTAAATATCATTACTCTCTTAGGCATGTGACATAATAAGGGTGGGATATGTGAATTAGTAAATCTACATAAAGATATGGATATTAAGAGAAAAAATAGGGTGATTAGAGTGATTTTAGACTACATTGAACTTAGTCCATATGAGTTGGATGATGTAATTAGATAGCCTTATAGATTATCTACATGATATACTCATACAAACAAAGGAAATGAGCAAATAAGACAAGATGACAATTGATAAATACCAAGAGCGGACCTTAATAAAAATTGTCATGAAATCACAAATATCTCTTACAAAACAAAAAATACCAAGGAAACTCCAACAAACATAGTTAAGAACTAAGCATAAGACAGATCTTATCTTTGAGTATCTATAAAATCACAAATAGTTATAAAAAACCAAAGAGATAGAATAAGAGCTCATCTAGCAAAGTTAACTATTAAAATAAGAACTTGTGGAAGAAACCAAGAAAATCTAAGAGATTATGGAGTCATCCATTCAATATCTGACAACTTTTGGAAAAATAAAATGCATAAAAATAAGAAGTTCTAAAGAACATATTATAAAAATAAGAGGAAACAAAAATAAATTTTGAATTAGAAAACATTGAAAAAATGAGGAGAAAAAGAAAAGAAAGGTGCATGAAGAGAGGATAGTAGAGGAGAAAAATTAGAAAAAAAAAAGATGCAGAAGAAGAGGAGAATATAAATAAGGAATAGGAGAAAAAATGATAGAAGAGGAACAAAAAAATAAAAGAGCAAAGGAGGAGAGAAAAATACAAGAATAAAAACAAATAAAATTGGAAGAGGAAAAAATAAACAGTTGATAGTGACAAATCAAAAAGAGGAGGAGGATAAGCAGAGACAAGAAATGAAAAAAAATAAGGAAACGTAAAATAAATGTAATCCACAGGAGAAAGGGAAGGAAGAGGAGGATGATATAAGTGCACATGACACTACCTAGGTTTCCACACCAAACAATCTAAGTATAATGGGGGTATTCCATAGCATTATAAAACCCCCTATGGATCCACTAACATAGATCAAGGTAGAGTTTTCAAATCATAAACAACATAATTCTACCATCTTGGTTCCTTTAAGTTTCCTTTAGCTTGCTAGAGGGAAAATTGTGGTAGTTCTACAAAATCTCACCCTAATTAATAAAGATATGGTGGGATAAACTCTTATCCAAAATCCTAGAGTAGATTGGATGACACAGTGTAACAACTTGGAGGAATTCATTAAGAATATTTTATCTACCTTGACCATTACATGGCCATAATTTTATCTAGACACTACTTTTATTATATAAAAATAGTTGGTGGACACTGGAGAATTTCATTCTCCATACAAGAACCATGGTGGAGAAAATACTCATAAAATATGAGGCTATAGAAGAGTATAAGGAGGAACTATTATGGCCACTTATAAGAGAAAATTAGGCCAATAAAACAAGGTAAAAAAATCAAGTAGGGAAGATGAAAGAAAAATGTAGCTTCTTACTTTGCTTACACACTCAGTTGGCCTTTATGGACAAATGATAATAAAATAGAGTTATAAGAAATGGAAAAATAGTTGAGTGCAACCTCTACTAGCTTCAGACCTTAATGCATACCTTCTATAGTATAACAGGCTAAGATGATATATTTACATGATCATTATAAATAAAAATAGATAGAGTGGATATCCATTTATGAGGAAATAAAGGACTCTGTGGAGTACTTAAGCAACCAGATGGATAAGATAGAGGTTTGAATCAAGATCCATAAAAATTATTTGGACCTATTATAAAAATATCCATTAATTAATTTCATATTCATGACAATAAAATAAAACATGGCCATATAAAACATGATTGTATAAGTAAACAAGGTCATTCTTGATTGGAACAATATTGCTCAAAACATGATGAGTAAGTATGGGAAGTATCTACCAAAATAAGGGGATCCAAATTCATAATCTCAAGTATTTTATTGAATTAGTTCATAAAAAATGTTACACTTAGGTTAATTGAGGAATTTATGGTACCTATGATCAATTAGAGTTGTCTCTAAGATGAGACCAAGGTATAAAATCTGAAAAAATGTTGGCAAGATTATCTATCAACAAAAAGACCAAACTATAAATACTACAAACTTGTTTCCATTATTGTAAAAGAATGATAATTCTCCAATAATGGAAGAGGATTTTATTAACTAGATGTATTGGTAATATATAATTCCATGCAAAAACAAAGGATGACTGTATTAGAGAAAGGGAATATCTCACATAGACATGACCATTGAGTTATTTTGTATTATATTGATATTTATAACACAACATTGTAATAAAATAGGATATCATATAAGAGATAAGATATAGAAAATAATTATAAGAGGTTATTTTTTTAGGCTAAATTTTTACCCTTGGAGAGAGTTCTTCAGTATCCTTCTAATTAAGTTACACAATGGGAATAACTCCAGGTTATGGGTCACCTATCATGGGGTTGTACCTATGGAGAAGGCTGGATTCCTCTTGATTCTCACCTAAACTAGTGAAAATTAATAATAAAAGGGTTATAAAGGGATTTAATGGATCTTAATAAGGCTAAAAGGTGATGCACTAAAGTTAAAATTGACACTTTTATAAGCTTGAACCCACACTGGATCAACATAACAACAACTATAACTCACACAACCTCACAATCTCACTAGTTTCATAAATAATTCATAGAAGAGGTCCCAAGTAGAACACTAATCTAAACGTACAAGCTATCTTAGAAACACCTTTAAAAATTCAAGTAGAAGGATAAAAAATTAGGAAGAATCTCCTTCACAAGTTCACCATACACAAGCATATTAAGCATTGATTGAAAGCAAGAGATAGGCAAAGAGTTGAGTCTATTAATTTAAAAGGTAGTTCTTATAATGTTTTGATAAGGTTTAACCATATCAAATGAGCACACTTTTTCAAGAGTCTTAATGAGTATTCTTGTCCCAAAAAAGAATGAATTTTTTTAAGATCTGAGAACCCCCATAATGGGAATGAGACTAGGATATATAGGAGAAGAGAGAGAGAAAGAATGTGGGAGCATGCCATCAGAGAGGGAACACTTTGTCTTAGGTCATTAATTAAACTTGAGCTACCAAATTTTTGCTCCAATGAATGCCTTTCCACATTTTTTTATTAATAAGGACACTTATCATGGCTTATCAATTGGCAAAGTCCCTAAAGGTTCTGAGGATGCATTGAATGCTCCTATTTACAAGTCCCAACCACCAGATCATTTTTTTTGATATTTCATGCCATCTCCCACTAAAGACAAAATGGTCATGCTCATGGATCTGAAAAAATCATGGATTTGTGAAATTAGGGGGGTTTTTTTATCAAAAATATGTCCATTTTAAAGGATGAGGAACTTCTTCATAATCATAGATATCTACCCTTGATCAAATCTGGACCAGAGCTTTTTTATAAATAGAAAACCGATCTCCTTTATTAGTTTTCCTATAGCCACATATGTTGATGCATACCTATAGACTGTATATCTTTTCTCTTGATCTCTATTAGGTCCATAAAACTTATTTTTCCTTTTAGCATCTATAGAAATTGAGATCTCATTACATATAGGGATCCTTCTTAAAATAATTATGAACACAACTGTAGAATGTACCCTATGTGCCATGGATCTTCAAACTAGAGTTATGTATTTAGCTTAAATGGTGCCCTTTTTATGTTATTTATATCTAAATTCATGGTTTTAGTGTTTTAATGGCATTTTATTAAGCTCTAATGGCAAAATGATGACCCTATAAGACCTATTTGCCTTGGTCAAAACTAGTCCTTGACTTCCACTTTATCTATCAAATATTTCTCAAGCCAATTAAAATGATCCAACCTATCTTTACTCTTATTTTCCTCATATCTCCTATTAACTTCTTGAATTCCCTCACACTATTGGATCATTTTGGTATGAATGAATGCAGTCCATTGATTCCCTACCAACTTAAATGTGTTCATGCCACTTGTCAATCATGCATTGATCTTAGGATCCTATTATCAATCTGTTAGCTTTTGTGCTTATACCACATGGTGAACTCTCAAGCTCCTTGAATTTTTGACTCATCTCACATTATTGGATCAAAGTGTATGAAGCAATGTGAGCCATAGATCTTGATTGGGCCCACTTTCCTATCAATGATTTTGCACTATTAGATCTCTGCTTAGTTGATCCACACCACCAGATCTTGACCAACTTATAGCTCTTTAAAGGGTTTTAACCCAAGGACATTTTAACTTATTTGACCCTAGTATGAACCATTAGATATCATGTGTCAAAATGCAAGCTCAAGAGGACGATTAGATCTTTCTCAAATTTAAACCTTTTAAGGATTTTTGAATCCAAACTAACATTTTACAAAGCTCAAACTCGACACTTGTATGAACATCCTACTTTATAAATCCAACTTTGAACAATTAGAACTCAATCCAAAAATATCACATAGACATGAAACTTGTAGATCGTATTCTTGGCATGAATAACTACATGGTTCTATAATATTTTGGTTGGTGATTCTTTCTAGGTGGACTTATAAAATACATTCCATTTTTGGATGACATCATAGTGATGGTCTGGAATTTTAAATTTCCTAATTCATCCTTTGCTCAATATTTCAAGGGTATAATGAAATCCTAAGGCCTATGAAAAACCTACTTTATGCTCCTAAATGTTATGACCACCATGGATACCTACTTGGATCCTTTTGTTTACCTTGTAGACTTGTCCCTTGAAATTTGACAAACTATACTTTAAGCGAACTTAAAGTGTTTTAAAAGCTTTTCAAGCTACATGATCTCTTTAGTATACTCATTCAATATAAAACACCTATTTATCTTCTCATAAATTATCAACTTAATCAATATAGGCACAAGTTTGGTATGTGGCCCAAAAATGGCCAACATCTTTTGTGACTTTTAGGGAAGCATGCCTACTATGTTTGAGAACCTATTCCATTGGGTGTATGAAGTCTCAAGTCTTCTCTCAACTGATCATGAATATAACACAAGGATATCCCTATTTGGAACCTTTATTAAAGTAACAAGATAAAAATAAATATAACAACAAAGTGCCCAAGGCACTTACTAAAAAGGAAACACACAATAAAAAGTAAATGTGCATAAGGAACTTAGAGGAAACCATAAAATATAATCTAATATGTATAATATGTTACAATGGATGCAATGCTTCTAATAACATAGATTAAAATGAATACCATTAACTAGGATGGGTAATACCTTTCCATATAATTAGGCAAGCTAAAAATCATTATGGTCCCTACATCTATAGATCAAATAAGGACCACTCCATAGGCTATCAACTTTGGTATGGCTACCTATTTTGGCCTTATTTGAGTCCCATTTGAGGATTAGGTCTCCTTATTTGAAGATCCTTATTGTATATCTCTTTTCAAAGGCTTTTTTGACCTAATTTTGATGTGACTCCAAAGTTTTCATAGCAAGGTCGATGGTTTCTTCTAGCTCCATGAGCTCTATCATCCTCACATTCATGTGCTCATCCTCCATCAACTCAAGCTAATAAACTAAATCTAATGTAGGCATCTCAAGAGAGATAGGAAATTTATCTTCCATTCCATACATAAAAACAAATGAAGAATTACTAATGGTAGTTTTGGAAGTCACTATATTATCCCATAAGGAAGTCCTTAGCTTGGTGTGCCATGTTCTCTTATTCTCTTCTATGGTCCTCCTAATGATCCTTAGGAGGTTATGTTTATGGAATCTACCATTACATTTCCTTGAGGATAGTAGTTAGAATAAGTGAAAAGGTAGATGACCAATTTGCGATCTCACTCACTTATCTTCATACTAAGGAATGTCAAGGCATTGTCTAAAATGATAGTGGTTGGGATACCAAACCTAGTCATAATGCTATCATAGAAATCCAAAACTGCACCCTCATTAGCCTCCTTCAAAGAAATGGCTTCCATCCACCTAGTGAAGTATTTAGTTATAGTGAGCACCCACTTATGCCCTGTACTTGATGGTTAATTGATCATCCCTATGAATTCTAACCCCTATTGTATGAAGGGTTATTCCACTTGAATTGGATTGAGTAGAAGGGCTTCTAACTTTTGCTTTCCTACACTGAGAGCACATTTCTAGAATTTTATAACACATGCATGAACATCTTTGAAAATATTAGGATAGTAATAACTAGCCCTCATTACCTTTATTATTGTGGTTCTAGGTGTAAAATGACCTCCTAAAGGTCCATCATGAAACTACTCCAAGAGCTTGGTCACTTGATCATCATCTATGCACCTAAAGAGTACCCCATTGAGCTCCCTTCTAAAAATGAAACTATCAACTAATGCATAAGGTATGGATTGAAGCCTAAAATACCTTATTTTGGATTTATCTAAACCTTAGGGGCATTCTCCTATTGTTAAAAAGTGAGTCATGTCTTGAAGCTAACTCTTTTGGAGTGGAGGTGCACCTCCCTGTGAGTTGTCTTGGGTTACCAAGATAGCTTATTTGTCTTCTTGGAGAACCTCTACAATGTGCTCACATAAGCCCTTACCTCTAACCAACCTAGTGAATTTGATTTCCACATCATATTCTATGACTTTAGTGATCCATCTTACTCTCTTCTCATTCAAATCTTTGTTAAGGAGGAAGTCCCTAACTCCAAGATGAGACACCATGATATGGATCCTATTGTTGGAGAGCATGGGCCTAAAATTTTTGAGGCTTCTTAAGGATATAATAGCTTGTTTCTCAATGAAAATGTACCTCACCTTGTATCCTTCTAGCCCTTGAATAAAAAAGGCAATCAGATGCTCTATTCCTTTGCCATTCTTCTACATAAACATAGATGATATGTTGTCAACATTGGAAAAGGTATACAAGACGAAGCCTTTGTAAAAATCAAGATTCAAGAGTGAGGGGTCCCAAACAATGGCATTCTTGATGGCCTCAAAGGCTACCTTTCCTTCATATGACCAACTAAACACTTGGATTTTTCTTAACATGGTGGTGATGGGTCTGACCAGGTTTTCAAAAATAAGTATGAACCTCATCACAAAGTTGATCTTCCCAAGGAAGCTTTGGATCCCCTTATTGTGCTTTGGTAAGGATAATGCTAAGATAGCACTTACTCTATCAAGGTCAATGGATAATCCTTATTTTGAAACAATATGACCTAGTAGATTTCCTTCATGCGTAATAAACACACACTTATTGGGATTTAGAAAGATCCCATACTCTCTACGTCTTTGAAATATTAGCCTTAGATGGTCCATGTGCTCATTGGCATTCTTACAGAAAATTATGATGTCATCCAAGTAGTCTAGTACCATTTGATTTATCAATCCATGGAAGGCCATGTCCATTACTCTTTGAATGGTTACCCTAGTATTGGATAATCAAAAAGGTATATCTTAGTAAGTAAATATGCCCCATTTGGTGGTGAAGGTAGTCTTGTACTAATATTCCTCTCTCACTAGAACCTAGTTATAGCCTGAATACCCATCTAAGAGAGAAACATGATTTGAACTAGTAACTATTTGAATAATTTGTTCCATGGATGGTAGAGGGTAGTGATCCTTTAAAGAGACCCTATTAAGATCCCTAAATTCTACACATAGTTTGATCTCCCCATTTTTCTTTCTAAAAAGTACTAGATTAGCTAGCCAAGAAGAGTGCTTAATTGGAAAGATGATATTAGATTCAATCAACTTGGTTAATGCCTTCCTCATGAGCTCTTTAATCTTGGGGTTTATGGGCCTATGTTTCTTCCTACCATGCTTAGCATTAGCCTCTAGTTCTATAGTGTGTTGGGCCAATTCAGGGTCAAAGCCCCTTACGTCACCATATTACCAAGCAAAGATGTCTACATATTCCTTAAAAATCTCTATTAAATCATGACTTTTAGCTTTATTTCTTGCCTTTCCAAGCTTAAGGAGCTTGTACTCAAAGATAATAACTCTCTCATAGTTCTTTTCAGTAGTTGACATCATTGTTTTATCCTTCCTCATATGATCCCTTTCATGAAAGAGACCTTCTAGGGTGACTATCCCTTGAGTAATATTATTGGACCTTAATTGAATAATCTACTCCCCATACTACTGTTATAACTTCCATTGGTTGATGGAGGAGAACTATGCTTATTGTTATTAAAAAATAAGCAATTTGTTGGTCATTTTCAAAGACCTACCAATGAGCTTCATTATCTAGCACTGATGGTCTTATTACCACTTTGACATTTGGTTATACCTTAGTCCTTTTCAATTCATTAGGGATATCAAAATGGCCCCCATAGCTACTAGTCTATCATCATGTTGATTTTGGCCCCTTGGCATAGGTTAGATGTTGAAGGCAAGTCTTCATTTAGGTCCCACACTTTGTGTTTGTAGAACTTCATTAAGGGGTTCTTAGTGACATTCTAGCCTATGACTTAGTACACAACCAATTCATTATTCTCATATGCTTTCAACTAATTAATACCTCTCTTACTAGCCCATTTAGGGCCATTAATGAGACCCTCATATTCTACTACGTTGCAAGAGTAGTTTAATTAGAACCTATATGAAGAGAAGTAATTGTCATTTGAAGGGGAAATTAGAATAGCACTTGTACCCAATCCAATTTTTCTCCTTTATCCATAAAATAATAATTTCCATAGACCATTAGGGTCTTATTGAGGCCTCATGAGAGATGACATGGACTAGCTTTCTTCATGTAAATAATAGGCACCCAAGTCCCTTTCTTCAACACCTTCTAAGGGGTCCAAAAAATGGTTGTCATTCCATAGCTCATCCATGAACATATCTGGTATCTCCTATAGATGAGTGTTCATCTCCTATCCCATTACAAATTCATCCTCATCAATGATGGTGAAATTGATGTTGATATTATCTAGTCCATAGGGCTCTATGTGGAATTGTGTAATGGGCTCAGCTTTGATAGACACTTTGGCCCCATATCTTGTTTTGAAAGCTATATATGACCATTCTACTACAAGGTAGCCTCCAATATTTGCTATGAACTCCCTATATAGGCATAGTGCAAAGTGAGGAGGCACATCAAATATCAATACATCTTGAGCCATCGAGATACTAAGACAAGTGTACAAGATCAAGCTGAGGTCTATAATTATGCTAGATTGATTGGTATAAGGACCATCTAGTTTTAACACTCCTTTAGACTGGGGCCCATATTTTATAAAAAGTTGATTACCTATAGACTTTGGCATTACCAAGGTTTTATCCCCACTTTCCACTAAGCAATTGTGCACTAGAGAGTTTCCAATGATCATTGATATATAGAAGGGATGAGGCTTAATTATTTTACCTGATTTCCCTTCATTTGGTCTTTTAGCTACATTGGTAAGCACCACACTCTCTTTTCTTATGGATTGTTTACAACATTGATATTTGATAGTCCTTCTTGTAGGATATCCACCTGACCAGACATTGATAGCACATCCCATATTAGCACACTCACATTGGACTTTTTCACTTGTTCCACAATGTTGATGGGTGAACCACCAACCTTAAGTTATGTTTAAGGGGACACAATTGTACCTTGAGCTTGTGAATTTTGAGGGACCAAGACATTTCCCTTATTCTAACCCCTTGGAACTATTGTGACCTTTGGAACAAAAATAGGACCAACTTGTTTTGATATTGAAGGAGTAATGGTAGGAGGCTCTTTGCTTGATTCCTGGTTACCATCCATGTTCCTTATCCTAAATCTAGTATTTGCAGCCATTGGAATATATCCCTAGTTAGAGATAGCTTGTTGGTTGAGTGTATAACACTCTTCTTAATCACATTTCATCATTATGACACCCAACTAGCCTAATCCTTGATCATTACTTTGACCTTGTTAAGGTTCCTCCAGCTTGGTCATCATAGGTACCTCTACATTTTGGGCCATGAGAGCTTGGTTTTACCCAAAGTTAGCAACCTGTTACCATTGATCATAAAATGCTTGAGTGAAGTTAAGTTTTTGGGATAATGGACTACCCAAAAAGATTGATTCCAAGGCATGGTACCTTTATCTTTTGGAGCCACATTATTTTGAACTAGGACCAAGGTGTTGGAAGTGCTTGAAACATTAGGATTATAGTTATTTTTCCTATTATATCCATGTTTCCCTTGTCCTTGATTTTTGACCTTGGATTTGGCCTTGGTATTTCCTTTGGTATGGTGGCCTATTTGTTTGAAAAGATTGTTGTTGAGGTTGATATGAACCTTGATAAGGCCTATTGAAAGCCTAATACATTTTAACATTTACTATCTCATTCCCAAAAGATTGGAATATGCTCTTGATCTTTTGAAAGTTATTTTTCTCTTGGGAATCACTAGATCCACTAGTAGAAGCTTTCTCTTATTTTGGTGTAATTATTGCAGTAATTATTAGCATAAAAGGAATGACATCAAGTGGAGGGATAGAAATAGGAGGTGGTCTAATTTTAGGAAATAAGGGCATTGGTGGTCTAGGTGTAAGCTTTCTAGCTTTAACCAGACAATTTTCTACTTTGATAGCTACCTCATAAGCATCTAGAAGTATATTCCCTCCCATAAATTATATCATTACTGATATATCTCTATTTAATGTTTTTAAATAGTATAAGGTAAAGTTAGGGGTTGGTCTAACTAAGACTAGGATTCTATCCCAAGTTTTTTGGAACCTTATCTTGAAGTCTTATATGACTTCATGAGGATCTCTCTTAATGGTAGTTAGTTTATATGCAAGTGACAAATGGTCAATTTTGTCCTCAAATATTTTACACAAGGCATCACCTAATTGATCCCATGTTTGAATGGAATTAGAAACAAGACCTCTATACCAATCTAGGGCCTTTAATTTGAAATAACTATCTAATATCCTAATATTTATATTTTCCTCAGTGACATTATGGATATTGCAAACATTGGCTATGTCCATGAGGTGCTCAAAAGGTGATGTAGCTTGGTCTATAATATAATAGGGAACACTTTTGAGGGATTCAACTAGGATAGGATCATATTATGCTAGGTCTATGGGACTTTGGTAATTAAAGGCCATAAATGGAAAAGGTTTATGGGTTGTCATGGCAAGGAAAGGATTTATTAAAGGTCCACCTATAGGGGTAGGTCTTGAAAATGTCTTAGGAGTAAAGGTTCCCTGATATGGATGTATATTGGAAAATATTATTTTTTTATTAAATTTAAAGGTATTTCAATAAATTAAAATGGAATACCTCTTGAATATGACCTTATTATTACCTTTGGCATGAGATGAAGTCAATGTTCTTCCACCAAAATGTTGGGGTCCTCCTTTTGGAGTTACCAGATGCTATTGCTTGGGAGCTTAACTATTATAATTTTGATCAAGACAACATCAACATTGATCAATATTATTTGAACTAAGGTCCCATTAGGTGTGCCATAAATTGTTTTAGGATAAATTTTCATGCTTAGAAATAATTTTTCAAGCTCCCTCTAATTGAACTACACAATGGTAACAACCCTAGGTTGTGGGTCACCTATAATGGGGTTGGACCTCTAAAAAATGATAAATTCCTTTTGATGTTCACCTAAATTTATGTAAATTATAGATAAAATGGTTATAAATGTGTTTAAATGATCCTAAGAAAGCTAAAAGGTGATGCATCAAAGTTAAAATAGACATTCATATAAGTTTAAACCCACACTAGATCAGCATAAAAAGAACTATAACTCACACAACCTCACAATCTCACTAGTTGCATAAATAATTCATCGAAGATGTCCTAAGTAGAACACTAATATAGACCAAAAAGTTATCTTAGAAACACCTTAAAAGAGGCAATTATAAGGATAGAAAATTAGGAAGACTCTCCTTCACAAATTTTCCATACACAAGCATACTAAGCACTGATTGAAAGCAAGAGATAGGCAAAGAATTGATTTTATTACTTCAAAAGGTAGTTATGACAATATTTTGATAGGGTTTAACCATATAAAATGAGAAAACTTTTTCAAGAGTCTCAATTAGTATCCTTGTCCCAAAAAATAATGAAAATTTTTAAGATCTGAGAACCCCCATGATGGGAATGAGACTAGGATATATAGGATGAGAGAGAGAGAGAGAGAGAGAGAGAGAGAGAGAGAGAGAGAGAGAGAGAGAGAGAGAGAGAGAGAGAGAGAGAGAGAGAGAGAGAGAGAGAGAGAGAGAGAGAGAGAGGAGAGAGAGAGAGAGAGAGAGAGAGAGAATAATGTGGTAACATGCAATCAGAGAGGAAACACTTTATCTTGGGTCATTAATTGAACCTGAGCTACCACATTTTTACTCCAATGAATGCCTTGCCACCTTTTTGATAAATCAATATACTACTCATGGCTTACCAAATGGGAAAGTCACCAAATGTTTTGAGGATGCATTGAATGCTCCTATCTACAAGTCCCAACCATTAAATCATTCTCTTTGACATTTCACACCATCTCCCACTGAAGACAAAACTTTCATGCTCATGGATCTAACAAAATCATGGATTTGTGCATTTAGGTAGTTTTTTTTTTTTTTAAATATGCCAATGTTGAATGATGAATATCTTCATAATCACATATATCTACCTTTGATCAAATTTGGACTATAACTTTTCTATAGATGAAAACCCAATCTCCTTTATTGGTTTTCTTTTAGCCATGTATTTCAATGTAGACCTATAGACTACATAGATTTGATCTTGATATCTATTAGGTCCATAAGAAATATTTTTTCCTTTTATCATCTATATAAATCAAGAGCTCATTATATACATGGATCCTTCTTGAAAGAATGGTGAACACAACTATAGAATGGACCCTGTGTGCCATGGATCTTTGAACCAAAGGTATATATTTAGATTCAATGGGTTCCCTTTTATGTTATTTATATATGATTACATAGTTATATCCTTTTAATGGAATTCAATTGTTCTATAATGGAAAATGATGACCCTAAAATATCTATTTTCCATGGTCAAAAACTAGGCCTTGGCTTTAACTTTATCTATCAAATATTATGTAAGCCAACTAAAATTCTCCAACCTATCTTTACTCTCATTAGCCTCATAGATCTTGTTGACTTCTTGACTTCCCTCATATTTTTTGATAATCTTGGTATCAACAAATGTGCTATGTCAATTCTCTACCAGCTTAAATGTTCTCATGTCACGTGTCAATTATGTGTTTTAGATTAAGGTAAAAATAGGTTTTGAAGAGACCCTGAAACCCTGAAACAAAGAAAGAAAGATGAAGCATTTATGATCACAGGCAAAACCTAAAACCTACTGCAAATAAGTAACATAAACATGTTTTATATGGACCTGAAACCACCAAAAAGACCACAAGTCACAACCCAGGTTTTACATGGACCTGGCTACACCATAGTCAAAAGATTACAAAAAACTAGGAAACAGGACCAGATAACACAACTAACTAGAATAACTAGGCTATTCTTCCAGTGTCAATTATGTGTTGATCCCAAGATCTTATTGTCAATCTGTTAGCTTCCGTGCTTATGCCACTTAGTGGCCTCTCAAGCTCCTTGACTTTTTGGTTCATATCATACTATTGGATCAAGGAGTATTAAGTAATGTGAGCTATAGATATTTATTGGTCCCACTTTCCTATCAATTATCATGCACCATTGGATCTCTGTTTAGTTGATTTGCACCATCATATCTTGACCAACTTGTATTTATTTAAAGGGATTTAACCTAGGGACCTTTTGACTTGTTTGACCCCAATGCGAACCATTAGATCTCATGTGTTAGAATGTGATCTCAATTTTACCATTAGATCTTGCACAAATTTAAACCTTTAGGATTTTTGAACCCAAATGGTCATTTTATGAAGCTCAAACTTGGCACTTATGTGAACATCTTGCTCTACATATTCAACTTTGAAACACTTAAAACTTGAGCCAAAAAGCTCACAAACATGAAAATTGCATATGTTCTTTGCATGAAAAAATATGTGGCACTATAATATTTTTGTTGGAGATGCTTTCTAAGTGGACTTATAAAATACATACATGAAATAGTTCACTCTATTTTTTTATGACATCTTGTGATGGTCTAGTCTTTAAACTTGCCTAATTTATCCTTTGCTCAATATTTAAAGGTTATAATGAACTCTTAGAGCCTATGAAAAACCTAATTTATGTTCTTGAGTGTTATGACCACCATGGAGATCTACTTGGATCCTTTTATTTGCCATATAGACTTGTCCCTTAGAAATTGATAAACTACACTTTAAGTGAACTTAAATTGTTTCAAAATCTTTTTAATCTACATGATCTCTTTGGTCTACTCATTCCATCTAGAACACCCATTCATCTACTCATAAATTATTAACTTGATCCATCTAGGCACAAGCTTGGTATGTGGGCCAAAAAAATCCAATAGCTATAAAGTAGAGTAACCTATATAATTACTTAAGGTGGAATAGTGTAAAGAGATATATAAACATTATATTTGGTAATTATTATTATTATTATTATTATTATTATTATTATTATTATTATTATTATTATTATTATATAATGAATTTAAGTGTAAGGAGAACAAACATTCCTACACGTGAAATTAAATCATAAAATGATTGCAAAAATAAAATAAACTACAATATAAAAAATAATAAATAGGAGAGAAAAACCATAAGACCAAATATACATGGAAAAACCCTTACAAAACCAACAAGGGAAAAAGCCATGGGGCAAAGGCAACATCAGACTTCATTACTTCATCAACATTCTCTCTTATAATTCCTCTCACAATAACTACAAACAAGTGCTAACACTAAGCACTCAGGTGAACTAAGCATACAACCATGCCTTCCAAGTTCTAAACTCCTAGTTACAACAAACAACAACAAAAAATGCTAATAACCATAGCATTTGAGGGAACTCCAAAGCTACAACCCCCTCCATGGATCCATCATGCACATAGGTGAGCAAATCAATCCAAACTTTCATGATTCAACCTATAGCCTACATCTGATGCTTACAACCTAAGAATCTAGGTGAGTAAGGCATGCAAGCCTTTCCAACTCTAACCTCTAAGCATGGATCCAAAATGGAGAGCCTCCAAGGGCTCCTTCATGATCCTCTAAAAGGATAATTAATTTCAAGGGAGTATATAATTCTTTAATAGCATTTTACATCAAATAAAGAGAGAGAGGGAGATAATTTCAACTCACATGGGTGTGGAATACTATTTGGGGAATAGGAACTCATGTCCCCCACTTGATAAAGGTCACACATGTGAAAACATCTCATGATGCCACTTTTTGACATTCTCCACTAACCTCCAAATGCTATGTCCCACATAGTGCATGATCATGTGATGTCCTTTTTTGTCATCTTGTGCCAAAGTCTTTAAAGAAGATCCTTCACTAAGTAAGCCCATGTGTCACCCCATGTGGCTCTAAAGTACCATGTCCCACTTCACACATGTTAATGGAATCTTTCATTAAAATATTGTTTGCTTGGTTCCAAGGGTCAACAAAGTAGCCACCTACGTTATCTTCTTTCCAAGTCACCCATGTGACTCCAACATGCCATGCCTCTCACACATGTGAAGAAATATTGAATAGTGACCATCTTGTCACCTTCCTTTCATGTGGCCCTTGACTTTCTTGCACCATGTGACATCTTTGTCTCTTCTCCATGTGTTCCATACGTGAGAATCTAGGACACATCTATAATTATGTCCCACATATATGACATCACAATGACCACCTTTAGGACCCTTCACGGGCCCTCATCCTAGGACCCCCATGGGCCCCACTACCACATCACCTGCTTTCCACATCAATTGTGTTGGTTGAATATTTTGTCTAATAGCGTACTGGTAAACAAAATAGGTCTGATCAGCCAAAGTAGGAAGATTAGTCATCCTAATGTGTAAGTTTATCACATTAGAAGGAGAGTGCTCTCTCCTCTCATCAAAGGGAGGTTCCCTATGGATATGCTATGTATATGTATAAACAGAAAATAATACTCAATGGTAGGACAAGACATCCATCTTGCTCTCTTTAGAGATGAAGTATACAAAAAAAGGAAAAACTCAAGGGAATGATGAACAACACTCCTCTTCTTTCAGAAGAACTACTCAGCTAGCCACAAGAATACCCCTAGAAATAAAAGCAGAAAGTAACTGAGAGTATGGTAACCAGCAAATTGAGACAGAGCACAAAGTCTCTACCTAAAATTCTCAAGAGTAATATACAAAGGACAAAGAGGGCACAAAGTCTTCTCAAAGTCCTTTACATAGCAATAAAAAGAAAACACATTGAAGGCAGCTATGGGGGCACAAAGTCTCTCCACAGTTGATTCTTCAGGACACCTTCCTAACTAATTTTACTAATCCTGCTTGTTAAATTAATGGAATAGAAAAGATATCACAGAACAAAGTCTAAAAAAGTCCCTTGATTTCTTATTCCATTAAAAAAAATGATTAATAGACTAAGCACAAAGTCTCAATGATGCCTCTCAATTTGGGGAGAGTTTCGTTCAGATTGTCAAAAAAGAGATATTTTACAATAAGAGAGGGTCCTTTAAATAACCACTTCAAGAAGGACTCAGGAACAGTAATACATCATGATGCATTGGGAACTGTTAGGAAGACAAGCTAGAACTTTGGGGCCTTTTACCCATTTGATCTTCTCAATGTATATAAACAAGCCACACAATTGAAAGATTGCAACTTTCAATGTCCACTTGGCAGTCTGATCTTGTCTTCATTGTTCCTCCTTTTCTGGTTAATTGAATCAAGCCTTGGATTCATTCATTATTCTATTTTTCCTTGCTTTTAGCTGGTTTTGGTCTTGAATTTTGGAAATTCATTCAGGTCTATAAATCCAAAGGATCAATGGCTATTTCATGGACTTTAAAATTGACGTTTACATGCCTGTCAATGTGCTCTCAATGGCTAGTTTACTATCCTAAATTTGACATATTTGGGGGCATCACCCTTTGGTCTTCTTTTGGCTTTTGGCCTTGCCCTTTTGGTCCTTAAGAAGTGATCTTTGAATGATTCAGAAACGGCCCTTTACTTTGGCCGCCGAGAGTCCCCCGCAAGGGCACCTGCCCTATGGGGTCCTTCAATAGCCCTTTACCTTGGTAGTCCCCACAAATAAATCCCTGGGATTTCTATTTGAGGCTTCCTTCAGGAAAATGTTTCCCATGGACATTTCCCAAGGGAAAATTCTCACAGACAAATCCCTGGGGAAAATTGCCGCAGACATTTGTCCCATGGAAAATTCCCAAAGACAATTTGCTTGGGGAAAATTTCCATGGAACAAGCGGATGAACCTGTTCATTAAACCAAGATGTTGAACCAAATGTTGGTTCAATAGTTCAAACAAAGCTTTGAAAAATGTCTTTGAACCTACTGTTGAACCTGTAGATGTTAAACCAAAGGATGAACTAAAAAAATGAACCAACTAAATGAAATAAAGAGTTGAACCAAAAGACACTGAGTGAAATAAAGTGTTGAACTGCTTGGTTAAACTGAGCCATTGAACTGTTCCTTTGGTTGAACCCACCATTGAACCTTGAACTCATTGAACCTTTGAACCCATTGGTTCAATGGTTCAAGACACTTTTTGCACTTAGATGCTTGTTGATGAAGATTTTCAACTGAACCAAAGCTCTGAACCAATCCTAGAGAATGACTAAGTGTTGAAAATTGATTCTTTTGACTGAAATCGCTTGCAGAAACCTTTGAACTTGCAAAGTCTGTAGATTTTTTTAGAAGCTTGGAAAATGAGGAATTTGAATTTCTAGGACAAATTTTTGAAATGGAAGATACAATTTTGGTCTGTAGGACCAAAATAGTTCAAATTTTGTCCCAAAAATGACTGTTACTTTTGGGAGATAACAGCTAGCTCCAGTTGGGGAACTTCTATCAATTGCAAAATGAATTGAAAGGAGTAGAATTCAGAATTTATAGTGTCTTCAAGTGTACCATTGGGATTCAGAGTCATGATACCTAGAAATGAAAGTCATCAAAAATAAAATAAACAAAACAAAACAAAAATAAAACTGTACAAATATACATATATACAGAGGCAATGATCTGATACTTCAAGAGTTGAAGTGTTTCAGATGCTACCCATTGTGGGGTAGAGAAAAGAGTGTGCCATCTTGGTATTTCAATAGAAATCTATTTTCACCCATGTGCTGATGAATTATGAATGGGCCTCTCCAAAGGGAGTCAAACTTTCCATGCATCCCCTTTGGTTCTCTTCTTTTGTCCCACAGTAGGATTTGATCCCCAATCTGTAAATCATGATTTTTGGCCTTCTGATCAAAGAGTTTCTTTACCAGAATTTGATGAGCAAAAATTCTATCCACCACCATGGTTCTCTATTCCTCCAACTGAGTCAGGCACATGATTCTTTTGTCAAGATAACTCTCATATGTCTGATCTTCAATGGCCTTCACCAATTTCAAGGCTGGTAACTCTAAGGTGATTGGTATCTCAGCATTAATACCATAAAGAAGTTGAAAAGGAGACATACCAATCACCCTCTTTGGCATGATCTTGTCTACCCATAAAGCATCCACCAATGCTTTATGCCATGTTCTTTGATTATCATCTTCTAGCTTTTTGATAATAGTTACCAAATTCTTATTACTGGACTCAGCTTGTCCATTTTCTTGTGGAAAATAATCAGAAGAATGAGAGAGTGTAATTCCATAATGAAAATAGAACTACGTAATCTCTTGAGAGGTGAAACAAGCTACATTATCAGTAACAATTTTGAGTGGGACTCCAAACCTAGAAATGATATTCTCTTTGAGTAAGTTGCATAAAACTTCTGAAGTAGCATGCTTAGTTGGGATTGCTTCTACCCACTTGGTGAAATAATTAGTTACTGTAAGGACATAATCATGTCCATCACTTGAAGATGGGTTTATTTTCCCAATAAAATCAAGTCCCCATTGTTAGAAAGGTTCCTCTATGATTACTAGCTTGAGAGGTAGGGCAGCCAACTTGGGTCTTCCAACAAATTGTTGGCAAAGTTCACATTTCCTCACCCACTTATGTGCATCTTGTAAAAGAGTCAGCTAATAATACCTGGCTCACAGAATTTTGTGAGCAGTCGCAGGGGTAGAAAAATGTCCTCCACAAGCCAGATTGTGGAAAGATTTCAAGAGATGGGTTTGTTGTTCTTTGTCTACATAGCGAAGGAAAACTCCATCTATGCTTCTCTTGTACAGGCCATTATCCCAAAGGACAAAATTGGCATCTTTCAACCTAATAGTCCTCATTTCTTTGTAAGAAAAATGAGCAGGACATTCACCATAAGTTAGAAAATAGGCAATATCTAAATACCATTCATTGGTAATGGAGACAAAAAGGACTATTGGCACATCTTCCACTTTAGCTTATTCATGTTGTGTATCTTTTGGCTTATTGTCAGCTATTAATTGGCAAAGGCCTTTACCTCTGACCAGCTTTGTCGGCTTGATATCTAGATCAAATTCTTAGATCTTTGCAATCTAATTACCTCTCTTTGTGCCAAACTCCTACTGAGTTAATATAGACTTGACTGTAGTGTCAAGAACTAAGGCAGTAGTATGTGAATTCAAAATATAGAAGCAAAAGTGTTTGAATACTTTTACCAAGGCATAGGCATGCTTCTCTATATTTGAATACTTCATTTCATGGGTTTTGAGAGGGCAACTCATGAAAGAGATGGGGGATTTCATACCTTCTTTGTCCTATTGAACAAGAATTGTTGAAAGAGTGTGCTCAGATGCATAGTTGTATATGATAAAATCTTTATGGTAATCTAGACAAACTAAGGTAGGGGCGTGAGCAATAGCAACCTTGATATATTGAAATGCTGATTTACCTTCTTTATTCTAGCTAAAGGTAATTTTCCCTTCATCATATTCATAATGTGTCTTGTCTTCTCAGCAAATTCAGGAATAAATCTCTGTAAGAAATTCACTTTTTTGAAGAAAGAGTGAACAACATTTTTACTTACAGGCAAATTCAGCTTTTGAATAGATTTGACTTTGTCTGAGTCAATCTTTATGCCTTCTTTGGACACAATGTGTCCAAGGAGTTTCCCTTTTGTTACTTTAAAAATAGACTTCTTAGTATTCAAAGAAATACCATTCTGGTGATTGCACTCTGGCACTTGTTGCAAGTGGCATACATGATCAGATCGACACTTTAAAAAGATAGTTAAGTCATTAAGATATACCACTATGAATTTGCCAATTTCATCTTTGAAATCCATATCCATAGCTCTTTAAAAGGTAGCACTAGCATTTATTAAGCCCAAAGGCATTCTTTTATATGAAAATGTACCCCAAGGCATGATGAATGCAGTTTTGTGTTGGTCAGCTTCAGCAACTTCAACTTGATTATAACCTGAGAAGCCATCTAGCATTGATAACATTTTTGATCTTATTACTATTTGAAGCACTTGGTCCATGATTGGCAAAGGGTAATTCTCTTTCAGAGATGACTGATTTAGATTCTATAAATCTACACAAATATGAATTTCACCATTCTTCTTCCTTATAGGCACTATGTTCGCAATCCATGCAGAATGATGGATTGGGAAAATAATTCTAGCATTTAACATTTTCTGTATCTCAGACATAATAGTACCTAAAATTTTTGGATTGTATTGTCTAGATTTCTACTTTTAGGGCATTGAATTAGCCTTGAGAGGAATGTGATGGCAAATTTCATCAGGTCTAAGAGACTTCAGGTCTTCATATGAGTACGCCAAGACATTAATGTATTGACAGAGCAAAGAGGTGAATTTGAATCTTTCTTCAGGGGTGCAGCACTTACCAATGTTGACCATCTTTGGATTTTCTTTGTTGATCAGATTTACTTGGTCAAATCCTTGAGAGAAATTTGAATCTATTTTCTATTGTTTGATGAATCTATCATGCTTGTCAAATAGCTTCTCAAGAGAAACTAGGCCTTTGGGAATTTTGTTTCCTTTCAGCTGTAGAAACTCTTCATTTACATTTGAACTAGATTTAAAAAAAGATTCAAACTTTTGAGATTCGCTGCCTTCAAAATACAGCTGTTCAAAATTGTCTTTTTGTTCTAATAAATCAATGATCTAATGATCATCATTGAATATTTGCCAATGATCAGCATTGTCAGGAACACTTGGTCTATAGACCAGCTCAATGGTATATTTGTCTTCTTTAAAATCTGAATGAGGAACTAAGAGGGTTCTTGAAGTAGCAAGTGCATCGGCTATATCATTAGACTCTCTTGGAATTGCAAAAATATTGAAAGCATCAAAGCTTTCAATTTGATCCCAAACCAGGTTATGATAGTGGCGTAACCTCTCATTCTTGGTCTGATATAGATTTCCCACTTGACAGACCATTAATTCAGCATCCCCTTTGGCATGAAGAAACTTGATGCCTCTTTCTTGAGCAGCCTTCATGCCCAACAATAGTGATTCATATTTAGTTGTATTGTTTGTGTTGCTAAATTGTAATTTATAGGATGAAGGAAACATATCTTCTTGAGGAGATATCAAGACAATCCCAGCTCCCAAACTAGTAGAGGAACAGCTACTGTCAAATTCTAGAGTCCAAATTTCATCAGACATTGACTTTACTTCAAACTTTCCCTCATCAGAGATGGAGGGCCCTTCTTCATCTGTATATAAAAAGCAGCTACCCATACTTGTGGATTTAAAAAGGATTTGAGCTTCAGGAGCTGATGTCTTGGTAACTACATACTTTACTTCCTTTTCAGGAAGTAATTTCTTCATCATGCCTTGGACAGGGATCCTTGCCTCAGATAGATCCATGTTCAGTTCTCCTCCCACATCCTTGCATAAATTTCATCCAAGAAAAATGTTGGAACGTCAGCCACCAAGACAGTCATCTTAATCCTCTTGTCTGAAAAGACTGCGAATGTAAATTGGGCATCTTTGATTTGCCCCAGCAATGGTACTTACTTGTTCTCCATGGAGAAACATCTCCCAAACATCTTGGTCAGTGTGAGACCAAGAGACTCAGTGACTTTAGCAAGCATAACATTGTTAGATGCACCTAAATCTATAATACAGTTACTCAGCTTGTGGCCATTGATTAATAGGGAAACATAGAAGGGTTCTATTTTTCTAGGAGCAGCTGGGGGAGTAATGATCAAATTATTTGGAATAGGTGTATTCTTTGGAGAATCAAGAATTAATTTTTTTTGCCTTTTATCCTATAGGGATGGTCTAGTTTTTAACATATTGAACTAGCTTGTTCAGTTGATTTGAATTAGACTGCAAGTATTCAAATTTAGACATCTATATTTTTGTCTTTTTGACATGATCAATTATGTCAAATGGCTGAATTGAGCTAGGTACAGAGAAAGGTACTTCAACTTTTTAAATTTTAGGAAGGATGGGAGGTGGGCTAGTTTGCAAATTAGAAGTAGAAGGGGAAGGCGCAACAAATGTATTTACCTTTTGAGTAATGACCAGATCTTTTGATTGAAAAGGCAGAGTTGTCCCACACTTGACAATTGTGACTGCTGGTTGTGGTTGCTCTTCTATCTTTTCTTTATTATCCTACTAGACTGATTGGTTCTTAGACCTAGTAAACACTACATATGATCCATCTGAAGCTTCTCCTTTGCTTATGGGTTCATCCTAGTAATTTAAGAAACTAATGTGGGAGTCACCAGCTGATTCTTCTTGATTGTCTTCAATGATATCAGTGTCATTTTCTTGATTTAATTCAAGCTGATAAGAGAATTTTGACTCTGCTTCAAGATATCCCATTGCTGAATTAGTTGGAGGAGCTTACAGGGCAAGTTTTCTTTGTGGGGGAGGAAGGCAATTTTGTTGTCCTTGGTTTCTAGCAACATTGACCTGATATGACTGATTTGGGAATGTCCTGTATGTAGGAGCAGAAGACATTCCTTGAGCCATTTGCTTTTTGAGAGCAAGCAACTCATTTGCTAATTTCTACACCATTGGATCTGTGGTGCTTGTAGATGCAAATTCAAAAGATGATGAAGCTCTATTTGTATTTGGATCTCTTCTTTTTTTCCCTACTAAGATGAGATCATATTCTACTTCAGTGGCCAAAAGTTGAGCTACAACGAGATCTATTTGGCCAGCACGTCTCAAGAGGAAACTGACTTTAGGTAGCTGAGAATTAATGAAAAAGCATTTGAGATTCTCAGCTGTGGGTCTAGCAATGACAGGTATTCTATTTCTTAATTTTTCAAATTTAGCTATGAAGTCTCTAATAGGCTCATGAGGCTCTTTCTTCATCTGTGTCAATTGGGCCAAAAGTGTATGTGCATCTTCTGTAGGTTTGAATCTGGCTTCAAACTTATCTTTAAGAGTATTCCAATCAATCATAGATCGAGCCTGTAGATGGTAAAACCAATCTGTAGTAGCACCTTGTAGTGTTTCAACAAAAATCCTAACTACTACATCTTCAAACTCTACTCTGATTACTCCACAAGCTATACTGAATGCTGCAATGTGTTCATTAGGATGAACTTTCCCATCACCATAGAATTTAGGGAAATTCTTCTTAGAACTATGTGGAAGCTCATGTAAAGGAGTAAGATTGAGAGGACCAAAAGCATTACCCCAGGGGCCTTGAACTACCATTACAGGATACTAAAAAGGAGGGATAACAAATCTCAAAGGGGTAATTATAGGCATAGATTTATCAATAGAAAAAGTAGATACTTCATCTGGTAATGGGGATCTGGATTTAGTAGGAGGAAAGCTCTTGGTTCATTGGAGATGAGATGGTGAAGAAAATAGATCAAAATCACTTTTTTGTACCAGCTCGAACATAGGATCAATGATACCTTTAGCCCTTTGGCTTCGTGTATACCTTGAATCTACCAAATTATAAAACAAAAGTTATAAAAGATTTTAGTTTGCTTTAGTTAAATCTTGAGGCTTTAAACTGTGTGCTCTTTCCTGATTGGTGTGGAGGTGAATGGATAGGTTATAAATGGATTATGGGTATATCCCCAGCGGAGTCAACAAAAACTATTGGTTGAATATTTTGTCTATCAGCATACTGGTAAACAAAATAGGTCTGATCACCCAAACTAGGAAGATTAGCCATCCTAATGTGTAATTTTATCACATCAGAAGGAGAATGCTCTCTCCTCTCATCAAGGGGAGGTTCCCTATGGATATGCTATGTATATGTATAAATAGAAAATAATACTTAATGTTAGGATAAGACATCCATCTCTCTTTCTTCAGAGATGATGTATACAAAATAAAGGAAAAACTCAAGGGAATGACAGACAACACTCCTCTTCTTTCAGAAGAACTATTTAGCCAGCCATAAGAATACCCCTGGAAATAAAAGTAGAATGTAATTGAGAGTATGGTAACCAGCAAATCAAGACAGAGCACAAAGTCTCTACCTAAAATGCTAAAGAGTAATATACAAAGGACAAAGAGGGCACAAAGTCTTCTCAAATTCATTTACACAGCAATAAAAATAAAACACACTGAAGGCAGCTATGGGGGCACCAAGTCTCTCCACAGTTGATTCTTTAGGACACCTTCCTGACTAATTTCACTAATCCTGCTTGTTAAATTAATGGAATAAAAAAGATATCATAGCACAAATTTTGAAAAAGTCCCTTGCTTTCTTATTCCATTAAAAAAATATAATTAACAAACTGAGCACAAAGTCTCAATGATGCATCTCAATTTGGGCAAAGTTTCGTTCAGATTGTCAAAAAAGAGATATTTTACAATAAGAGAGGGTCCTTTAAATAGCCACTTCAAGAAAGACTCAGGAACAGTAATACATCATGATGCATTGGGAACTATTAGGAAGACAAGCTAGAACTTTGGGGCCTTTTACCCATTTGATCTTCTCAATGTAGATAAACAAGCCATGCAATTGAAAGATTGCAACTTTCAATGTCCACTTGGCAGTCTAATCTTGTCTTCATCATTCTTCCTTTTCTAGTTAATTGAATCAGGCCTTGGATTCATTCATTGTTCTATCTTTCCTCACTTTTAGCTAGTTTTGGTCTTGAATTATGGAAATGCATTCAGGTCTATAAATCTAAAGGATCAATGACTATTTCATGGACTTTAATATTGACGTTTACATGCCTGTCAATGTGCTCTCAACAGCTAGTTTACTATCCTAAATTTGACATCTTCGGGGGCATCACCCTTTGGTCTTCTTTTGGAATTTGGCCTTCCCCATTCGAGCCTTAAGAAGTGATATTTGAATGATTTGGAAAGGGCCCTTTACTTTGGCTGCCGAGAGTCCCCTGCAAGGGCACCTACCCTTCGAGGTCCTTCGGCAACCCTTTGCCTTGGCAGTCCCCACGGACAAATCCCTGGGCTTTCTATTTGAGGCTTCCTTCAGGAAAATGTTTCCCACAAACATTTCCCCAGGGAAAATTCCCATGGACAAATACTCGAGTAAAATTCCCATGGACATTTGTCCCACGGAAAATTCCCATGGACAATTTACCCAGGGAAAATTCCCATAGACAAAAGTCTAAAGAAATTTGTTCCACAAAATATTTGACTGGTCTTCAGACTTTGCCTACATTTGCTACTTAGAATTCTTTTAGACTTTTTTGTTCAAAGGTATTCCTTCAGACAGAAGTCTGAAAGAATTAAGTGTTAGCCAATTTTCAAATGCCTTAAACAAATCCAAAAGAATTACCTTTCGGCTTCCTTGAAAAATGACCCTTCTGAAGGGTGCTTTTATGGATTAAGTGTCCTCCACAAGGGCACTTGTCCTTTAGGAAGTTTCTTTTTGCATTGAACCACCCCTTTGAACTTTGACGTTGAACCAATCGGTTGAACCAAAAATGGTTCAAGCTGATGGTTCAATGAATGAAACAAGCCGATGAATTAAACATTGAACCAAACATTTGAACTTGCCTTTGAACCAACAGTTGAACCATCTCGTTGAACCTATTTAGTTGAACCAAGGCTTTGAACCAAAATGGTTCAAGCCAATGGTTCAAGCCAATGAACTGAGTGAATGAAACAAGTGCTTGAACCTGTACATTAAACCAAGACGTTGAACCAAATTTTGGTTCAACGGTTCAAACAAAGCTTTGAAAAATGTCTTTGAACCTATTGTTGAACCTGTATATGTTGAACCAAAGGATGAACTAAAAGAATGAACCAACTAAATTAAATAAAGAGTTGAACGAAAAGACACTGAGTGAAATAAAGCATTGAACTGCTTGGTTGAATTGAGCCATTGAACTATTCCTTTGGTTGAACCCGCTATTAAACCTTGAACTCGTTGAACCTTTGAACCCATTGGTTTAATGGTTCAAGCCACTTTTTGCACTCAGATGCTTGCCGATGAAGATTTTCAACTGAACCAAAGCTCTGAACCAATCCTGGAGAATGACTAAGTGTTGAAAAATGATTCTTTTAACTGAAATTGCTTGCAAAAACCTTTGAACCTGCAAAGTTTGTAGATTTTTTGAGAAGCTTGGAAAATGAGGAATTTGAATGTCTAGGACAAATTTTTGAAATGGAAGATACAATGTTGGTTTGTAGGACCAAAATAGTTCAAATGTTGTCCCAAAAATGACTGTTACTTTTGGGGGACAACAAATTATATGCCATGTCATTTGCATGCCACATCACCTACATGACATGTCACCATGAATACTGACCCATGAATAGTTCTTGTGAATAGTAACCTATGAATAGTGTCTTCACACCCTAATAATCTCCCACTTAAAGTCATATGCATAGGACTTTAAACCACCCATGTCTTCATGCTAACCTACTACCATACAACTACCTACCAGTTGTCATCATGCCCACTACTACTCACCCACAAGCCCAGAAAAATTTATTTGCACTACTAAAAACTTCTCTATCTTGATGGTTTTTTGAACATCTACTCCTCCTGGAAAAAATGCAACAACCTAAAGTGACTCCCACTTCACCACAACCCCAATCCTCTATCCAAGATCCTTCCATGAACCACTCATAGCTCCCACTACTTAGAATTATTTGGTTTAGTACATCATGGCTCTATGAGGCTTCTCTTACTCTCGATGAATCTAATACATAGGACAACTATCTTCTCCTCCTCTATTCTAGGATACTCTAGAATAAAAATCACAACCATAAGAAGTGGGATAATTCACTTTCTTTCTTCCATGTCTATTGTGCATCTCCATCCTTGGTTTTCTCCTCTAACCAACTTCATCACATCCTAACAACCTAAGCTATAACACCATGATCATGTTGGGGTCTGCAACCAAAATGCCATCAAACATAGTATCATCCTCTATTAACCATGGCTCTCCATGAAGGTACCATTATATGCCATCCACACATCTACTTTAGTATGTACAGTCTTCAAACCATAAACCAACAACTCCTTACATTATCCACATAGCCCTCTTAGATACTCTTGTCTTGTCATGAGACTACCATGTAGAAATGATGTCAAAGAGACATCTTGTTGCTCTAACTCTTGAATAGTAACAAGTGCACACCATACTCATAACCATAGTCTACAACTAGAGATAAGAACCCATAGAAGTTAACATCTAACCTCTACACGTAGAAAATCACTACCCACCATGATCACCATAGTACTCATACAGTTCTTTGAAAGTCATTTTGTTACTTGGTGCATCACTAACCTATTGAGTTTTTGAGCCCACAGCCAAACTACATCTTGCTCTATCACATGTCAATCCAACTCATATGTAAAGTTACTCCATTCATCAATCTATCTAGTTACTCATGTCATAACCATTGAGCACTTAACTCAATACATCTCTAAGCCTTCAGAGATCCAACACTAGCCTTCTCATTCTATAAAACCTTAGGTATTAACTTGTTCTTCTCTATCCATCAAATACAATAGGTACAATATTAGGTTTTTGTTACCTCCTCCTCTACATGGATTTCTATCACATATCAACCAAAAACATATGGTCAATAAGATACCACATCATACACTCCTTCTCTATCTGAGAACTATAATAAGACAAATGCCTTGTCATCACCCTCCATATTCACCAATAGAGACTAGCTTGCTACACCATAAGCTATACAGTTGATTCTTTAATAGGAACACTATGTTAGTGTTGATATGTCTAGGAAATCTTGTTAAGCTTATCTTCTATTCTCCATCTTCCAATGAGAAATAATACCCACCATGCAAACTTTTTTTCTTCATATATGGGTCTCTCCACCTATATCTCCCGCTTGCACAAAACTAGCCAAACAACCATGGCTTTGATACCATTTGTTAGGAAAACAAACATTCCCACATGTGTAAGCAAATCATAAAATGAATGAAAAAATAAAACAAGTTATAATATAAAAACACATAAATAAGAGAGACAAACCATAACACCAGATATACATGGAAAACCCCTTGCAAAACCAGCAAGGGAAAAAACCATGAGGCAAAGGAAACACTAGACTTCTTCATTACTTCATGAACACTTTTTCTTGCAATTCCTCTCATAATAGCTAAAAACAAGTGATAACACCAAGAACTCAGGTGAACCAAGCATACAACCATGCCTTCTAAGTTCTAACCTCCTAGTTACAATAAACAACAACAAACAATGCTAATAACCATAAAATTTGAGGGATCCAAAGCTATTAGCTCCTCCATAGATCCATCATGCACCTAGGTGATCGAAGAAATCTAGCCTTCCATGCTCCAACCTATAACCTACATTTTATGCTTACAACCTAAGCATCTAGGTGAGTAAGGCATGCAAGCATTTCCAACTCTAACCTCTAGCCATGGATCTAAACTGGAGAGCCTCCAAGGGCTCCTCCATGATCCTCTAAAAGGATAAGCAATTTCAAGGGAGTACATAATGCTTTAATATCATTTTAAATCAAAGAAAGAGAAAGAGGGAGATAATTTCAACCCACATAGGTGTTGAATACTATTTGGGGAATAGGAACTCATGTCCCCCACTTGAGAAAGGTCACACATGTGAAGGCATCTCATGATGCCACTTTTTGACCTTCTCCACTAGACTCTAAAGGATATGTCCCATATAGTGCATGATCATGTGATGTCCTTTTCTATCACCTTATGCCAAAGTATTCAAATAATATCCTCCACCAAGAAAGCCCATGTGCCACCTCATGTGGCTATAAAGTACCATGTCCCACTTCACAAATGTAAAGGGAATATTTTATTAAAATATTGTTTTCTTCGGCTCCAAGGTTCAAAAAAGTAGCCACCTAATTTTTCTTCTTTCCAAGTCACCCATGTTACTCCAAAATTCCATGCCTCTCACACATGTGTGAATAAATATTGAATAGTGACCATCATGTCATCTTCCTTGCATGTGACCCTTGAATTTCTTACACCATGTGACATCTTTTTCTCTTCTCCATGTGCTCTACACATGGGAATCTAAGACACATCTAGAATTGTGTCCCACATATATGACATCACCATGACCACCCTTGGGACCCTTCATGGGCCCTCATCTTGGGACCCCCATGGGCCCCACTACCACATCATCTTCCCACCACATCAAATGCATGCCACATCACTACACACTCACATGCCACATCACCCACATGCCATGTCACCATGAATAGTGCCTATGAGTAGTACTCCATGAATAGTGGCTTCACACCCTAACATTAAGAGCAGGAATTACTATGTATTGTGTATTATGTGATTTAATATGAATATATGCATTACTTTTTTTTCAATGAATGTTAAGGATTCTAACCAACACTAACCCCTGTGCCACATTAATCTAACTAAAATTAACCTTTGTCAACATAATTTATCCATATCCAACAGCTTTAGATGATATATCAACATTGGATATTGTAGTAGCATGGAGTGGAAAATGGAAAAAGAGAATGGAAATGGAAAATAAAAGTAGGATACTATTGTTGGATAGGGAATTCAAGAGAGGAAAAATATAAAATGGTGTGGGAAGAAACCTATAGGGTTTTTTTTGGAAAGTAAATTTCAAACCCTTTTGATCTTTCTCTCTTGTTTTGAATGCTACAGTCATTAAGATTTCT
Source organism: Torreya grandis (assembly GCA_037957365.1). Lineage (NCBI taxonomy): Eukaryota > Viridiplantae > Streptophyta > Pinopsida > Cupressales > Taxaceae > Torreya > Torreya grandis. The sequence continues at coordinate 1,240,098 of JARHVA010000924.1, forward strand.
CTTTTTCATTTTCCATTCAACTTATTGATAAAAGGACCCTAGAATGTGTTATGGTTTCAGAAGTGTTTGTGAACAAAGGGCCTTTGGCCATTCTATCTATGAAATTTTTTCAAACCCTAGCACATGATTGTAAGTCTCCATTATCATATTTAAAATGTTAGGTTATTGGATAAATGTTGAATAATGGATTGTGTAATTTGTTTTCATTATTGAGGAATGATCTTAAGCTTATCTCACCCATAGATAGCTAATGATCTCAACCATGAATGCAATTGGTTTTTATTGGAACTATGTTTGTGCATTATTATTGGGTTTTAGTTAGTTTTTTAACTATTTATGAGCCTCTTTTTTTGGACTTGATCTCCCTCTTACCTTTCTTGATTCATTTTATTTCATATTTTGTGGGTGGCTTTCAAGCATTTCCCTACATCCCTAGACTGATGATTGGGGTGCATAGGTATTTTTCATACCGATATGATGGGATCATTTATATAATTATATTACTTCATCAATCTCAAATCCAAAAATTCAATAGATAAATTTATAAATATGATAGCAGTTAGTTTCATTGATTCATGTTAATGATTGTTGAGGCACTTAGAAAAATAACTTGTGTGTCTAGAATTGCCAAAATTATTGTATTAGTGATTTTATTTACTGTGTAACATTATCATTTGTAATATATTTATGTGAATTGATTTTCATATACTATTTAATTCAATTATAAGGTTTATCTTAAATGGTTAATATTTCTTAAATCATTAACATTGATGGTTATGCTACAACCACCTTTTTATTAAATATGTTATTCATATTTTGAATGTTTTTAACATAGTCTTGTTTCATGGGAATACATAGTTTAAATAAATTCATATACTTATTATATGGCATGCACGACCTATGCAGTGAAGTTGGTATATTTAGGATTCATTTTTTCTTAGCAATGATGTTTTTGGACTATGCATTACTCAGAATCTTATTACAATCTTATTCAATTGCTAATATGTTTTTTATACCATATATGGTTGTAGATGATAGTAAAGTTGTAATAATTATTTGATTAAGGGTTAAATTATGGTGTTAAATTGAAATAAATTGAATTTTATTTTGAATAAATGTGAAGGGATAAACAATCGAGGCCATGAACAAGTTATACTTCCATTTGATGAATGGAACTTAATAGTGTTTTTCTTTGCTTGGGTTGAGTTATATGCTTAGTTAGGAGTGATTTCATTTGAGTTTATTTTTGATCTTAGTATTGATTGATATCTTGGCTAAATATGCATGCACATTTTCTTAAAGATATTGTATTATATCTTCAATTGGTTTTCAAGTATTATTATGCAATTATAGCATGCATTTAGAAATTTCAATTATTTCTTAAGCACTATTGGAAATTGGGGTTGGTATTATCATGTGAAGGTTATCATGTATTTCATGCCTCATTTATAATTCATGTAAAATTTAAGATTATTAAGGTCAATAATTAACTTATTTTATGATTAGTTTTTAGTTGGTGGTAAATTAAATCCAAAACTTATTTACCCTATTTGTTATGAGAAGCCTAGAAATGGTGGCAAGTTAGCAATTTGTGCTAACGGATCATGTTAAAATAATGGATGGGTTAATTCAAATTATGTAATTGATTTAATTACCTTATTGAATTTTAATCCATTAAATAGAGTGTCATTTTAGATTGAGAATTGAATATGTAGTATTATAAGTGATTTTTAGTTTTGGTGATCTAATTGTATGTTTTAGGTATAATAAGATAAGTGTCGTAAGGCAATCAATGACTAATAGGAGGTCAAAGGGGAGAAATATATTTAACTAATAAAATTATCCATGAGACTATGAGTGGTTTAAATATTTTTATTACATTCCTTAGTTTCCTTAGGAAATCCTTAAACGCCTTCAATGGATGGGATTTCTTGCCAATATTTAAATGCAATTACATTAAATTTGATAAGAAGAGAGTAATAACCCATTTCCTAGTTGGTTTGAATATTTATAGTTTACATTGTCATGTACTGATATTTTTTAATTTCATTGTGGATAACCCACTTACTAAATTAATTAATGTTTGTTCATAAAGTATGTGGTAACTTATGTAGGCCCAATGTTTATTAAAAATGGAAAAATAAGACAACTAGATTTTACATCCAAAGGTTACCTTTTAGTTGAGGCATGAATCCTCATGAGTTATGGTTGGTATTTAGTAACTCATTTTCATAAAATTAGGGTTAATAATACACATTTTGAATATGTGTGTACATTTTATTATGATTTTATTACTTCAATTTATTAAGAGAATTAAAGTTTCATATTTAATTTAAATGTTATTTCAATGTAACATACTAGTATTATAATTACCTTTATTTGTTCAATCAACTTTGTGTATAGTATTTAGTGACATCAATAAAAGTGTTAACATTGTATAATTTTTTGGAATTAAGAGGAAATATGATACTATTATGTATCTAAATAATCATGATAATGTTTATGCTTATATGTAAGTTGATGCTAACTATCAGACACAGTGAGTCCAGTTGATTTTACTTGAATATTGCATTGCCATAGTTCATCACCCAAGTTCCTAGTACATAAAATTATTGGTCAATCCCTTGGGTATAAGTATTTTATTGTTTGAATTTGGAATTAACAACCTTAATAACTCAAAAAAATTGTAGTTGGGTTTTTGGGTTTGTGATAGTGGTATCAAAACTAAGTTATTACACTAGGGATCTCTAGGAAGCATGTGGCTAAGAATTTATTGGTTTTTATCAAGATGGTGAAGACACAATCCAACATAGGTAATGTTGATAAAAATCCTTTAAAGATGATATTGGCATAATTATGTATCACATCAATGTAGATTGTCACTTTTCCAATCGTGATGTCAACATGAATATTGGCAATAATGACATCAGATACAATAATGGAAATATGCATGTTGAAGATGATCATGTTAGAATTATTAATAATGCACAAGATAATTTTTTGTGTATTTATATCCTAAATTATATTTTATTTGTGCTTCATAGCATCTAGGTGAAAATGCAAGCCTATGGACAAATGTTGGCAGATCTAGAAAATGTATAAAAAGGAAATAAGTGGGAAGGGGTGTCAATGGAAGATAATATTAAGAAGCATGATGTGGTAAATCCCATCATTAAATATCTTAATAAACTCCTTCCAAATACTTATTCTAGTGGAGAAATTAGTGATGTTATAGAATCATGACTGGTGAATTTATAAAAAAAATCACCTTGCATAATATGGGTTCTAACATTAAGGCCCATATAGGAGCTTACCAATTGGTAGGAGATGTATCCTTTTGGTAAAATCACTTGTGTGATATCAATGGTTATGATCCCATGAATCTCTCTTGGGGTACTTTTGAAAGGTAATTCAGGAAGAGATACTTGAATGGGAACTATAAGGAGAAAAATATTATTGAATTTCAACTACTAAAATAAGGATCAATTACTATTCTATAATATAATAAAAGGCTCATAAATTATCCTAATATATCCTCAATTAGGAATTCCAATGACTCCTCTTATTTATCTCCAAACTCTGAAAATATAAGCTTATTTAAGATAAGGTTGTAGATAATAAACTCCTACAAGTATGAATTATAGTAGAAATACAAGTGAAAGCAAAGCAAATAGAGTGTATATGATATGATTAGAATGAAATATGACCCTATATTTTTTTATCAAATACCCAAACCAACCCTAAACTATAATTTGATAATATTGGCCTAGATGATATAGTTGAAATATGTCAACTAACATAGAACATTATTACCTAGGTTGATAAAGTACATATGTCAATAAATAGGCTCAAAACTCCATCAAATTATGTGATATAGTATAGGAAAGGAAAAATAATTAAATAAATAATATCATCTAGGTTAATTCCATAGGATATATGGAAACTAACACAACTAAATGTGGATAAAATGGAAGAAGGTAAATGGAAATACAAACTGAATAATCTAGATTGATAGTAAGAGTAATGTAATTATGATATAATAGCAACATTTTTCACAAAGCACCATGAGCCTACCCACCCCTTTCCTAATGCACCCTTTAAAGTGTGAACTCAAGGATACCAATTCCCAAAACTTCACTACAATAAAAAGAGTCAGTAAATTATAAAGATGAAAAATACTATGTGTATACATGTGCCCCACCTGAAGCTCATCACATGTCACAATAATGTAACATGGGATGGTGCTTTGGGAAAGAACATAGAAACACAAAAAATGTAACTAAAATTAAATTTTGAAATAAATATAATTAAATAAAATGAAAATGTGTACCTTTATTTACCTTGTTGATTACAAATAGGTTTGCATGTGGCATGGGTGATGAAAGGCACCCAACATCTAGAATGAAAGGCAGACCTAAAAAAGAAGATAAAATTCCATATTTTTACAAAATTATTCTGTTACCACCTAAAAATTATCTATCTCTCCAATATTTTAAGGGTAATTTTAGTTATTTAAAAGGATCTATAGAAAAAATATATGAGAAAAAGATGGAATATTGTAGTAAATAATTAAAGTCTGTAAATTTTGAAAATTTTCCTATAAATAGGTGAAAAAATATTTAGTTTTGAATTTGATATTTTTGGAAAACTAGAGCTCTAACCATCCAAAATTTATCACTCTGAGAGACTATGGCTCACAAACTTGGAGGCTAATGTATTGGCAGACATATTACAACTGTGACCAAAGTCATATAGGTATTAGTGCATTAATTTTATATTTTTTCATTTTTAGATAAAATGAACTAGATTAGGGAATATATGCACTGAGGCAAATATGTATAATGTATTTTGTCCTAAAAAGTGCAAAAATGAACCTAAAAATTAGGATGAGAAATGGGTAGTCAAAAAAAATCATTTATAATATAAATAAAAACATAAATGATAGTATGAAAAACATCCTATGTAATATAAATCTAGTCCATGAAAATAAAACAATAACATGACGGATAAATGAAAATAAAAATCTCTAAATAATTAGAAATCAAACTTAGTGCTTGCTCTAAAATGTTATGTAGGAAACACAGACACTTAATGGCATGACTAGGATGAAAATGAGATGGTGTGGAAATCAAATGATGATGGGTGTTTGTGAGGAAGGTCTGGAATAATTTCCCATGTGTTATAATGCAACTCATAAACTAAAAAACAAGTGGCATAAGAAGGATAATAATGTGGTATATATGTGATCAGCTAATATTTACACCTATCAATAATATATTTGGGATTATGATTTAATTAAGGAATGTGATGTGCCAGATAGGTGATGTGATGTGGAAATCCTTAGCAAGAATGAGATACTCTAGACAAGTGGATAGGGATAAGAATTGTCAACATCAAATAACTAGGACACTCTAACTAGTGAAAACAAATCTTGGTATAAAACTTTAAGTACATATATCATCTCATGAAGGTTATATTGATGCAAGTAGATACAACTTGCCTTTGAGTTCCAATAGTTAGGCTCATAGCCTTTATTTTTAGGTCTCTTAGATTAACCTTTTCTTAGTGGATCTCCATCAATATTTTTATCACTTGGTATAAATATACCTCTACAAGGGTTTTTAATATATATATACATATATCCCTTTCTCCTATATCAATCATTTTATTGGTACAGATCTTATATAGGAAGAACAAGATTTTAGGCTTGTTTATAGGCCTAATTGGAAACTTTGAGAGACTATTGACCAAATGTAAGACTTATAGGATATAAAAACCACTTGAAAACATTAAATTACATGTAAAAAATTACATTCAATGGTTTCTATCCATTCATACAACCTGATTCTAGTGAAAACTTACACAACTCATACTTATATCCCTATTTTAAGCCTAAAACATAGGCCTACAAAAATCAATCCTAAAAAAAATATTATGTAGGGTTTCAAAGTTTAAAACTAATTTTATCCTTTTAATTACCTAATAAATCATTTATACACAAAATTTTAGAGGTTTTTTTAGTTTCATTTAGATGAAAATGAAGATTTTATGTCTTAAACCCTATCTTAATGTTTCACTGCCTTTACAAGAACTGAGAGCAAATAAATGAAAAAATACCAAGTTTTACTCAAGTTAAAAGGTTGTTTTAAATTATATAAATACCTAAGCTTATACCTTTACGCTATCAATCACCTTACAAACATCATGCTACAAAAATTACATAGAAACATGTTCTTTTTCTAGACTGTGTAACTAGAAACCCTGTGTTTTCAGACTCGAAGGGAGTATAATGGATGAGATATCCAATGTAAAGTTTATAAAATTATAATAATTTATACAATACCTCCTCAAACCTCAAATTACCCCATTCGCTTAAAATCATGTCATTATTTCTTTTTCTCAAACTGTAAGTACATAAAAATATTATGTTTTCTTGACTTAGAATGTAAGGTCTTCCAATACAATAAATGGATTCAAATGAGATAAATAAAATAGAAAAATAAATTCATATATAATATATAATCATTAAAATATAAAAAAAAAACACATTTTTATTGATATATCCTTCAAAATACACTATACAAACCTTAAAAACCTTCAACCAACATGATCAACAGCAACACCCAAACTTGAAACTCAATATTTATCCTTTTATATTACTATTTTGGACTCCTCCTAATATTAATTTGAGTCTTATTCCTCATAAACAAATTTATAAACTTGTTTCATAATCCCCAAACATACCTCAACAACTTTGACCTGGCGTACAACATGCCTAACTTAGAATTCTTCTACATTGGATGTGTTTTAACTAAGTTTTTGATTAGATATACATTTAATTTATCATTTAAGGAACCTAAAACATCCATTTAGACCCTAAAGGCCCCACATAACTTGATCCAACCCTTTATAATTTTCCAAAAGGCCTCAAATTAATGCAAAGACTTCACTTGTTCTCTGCTTACCAAGATCTTTTATAAGCTTTTTCAAATGTTCTATGGCCAATCACACTTCATGAGGGGTTAATCAACTATCTCTTCATCTATCAAGACTGATTATAATTCATTCAAATCAAGAAAAACATCAACACCTTATTTCTTTCTTACCATCTCTTCAAGCATGCACTAATCAACACAAGGCAGCTTGTCTTCTTAAGCCATATGAGGCATAAAACACTAAATAACTATTCTCCATGATTATATAACTCTGAAACAACCTTAACAATACCAAACCATAAAATTGAGCAAGTTATCATACCCTAAAAACTGACTTCTCTATCAAAATGGATCAAATGGCTTCTAGGCCTTGTAGCCTTCCAAACAGGCAAATCTTCAAATCTGAAAACATACACTGAGTGTTAAAAAAAAACCAATCACAATTTTAGACACCTTTTATCTTTCTTATGCTTCTCCCAAACTTTCAAGTCTCCACCATCAATGAAAATATCATTTCCTTCAACCCACTTGACCTCTTCTTGTTTGCCCTTAAGCTCAACTTCTTGGTTTATGAGACAAATCCATAATGTACTGATGGTACCACTTCCAAAACACCTAAATCATCTATTTTTTCACAAAACAAGCATGTTCACCAAGTTTTAGCTTCTTACAAGGGTTAGAACTCCATTTTTAGCATTTTCTCCAAAATGAACTAACTTTTGCACAGTCCTAGACAGGCCTGGAAAGGAAAAATTACATATCTTGAGCATAAAAGGATTTAAAAACATCATTCCAAATTCAAAAGTTCTTTTTTTTTATTATAAAACTTTTATCTTTAGGCACCTAAGGTTAATCATGTATGAATTTTCTCATATTACAAAATTTTATCAAAACTGAATTCTCAGGACAGCAAGCAGGCTGTTTGCAAATAATTTTATAACTTGAACACATTTTCCCTTCAAGCCTGAAATTTTAATTTTAAAGCTCTATAATAACATCCCTCAACTTTTCTCTTTTGAAACTAATTTTGATAATTTGTGGTTTGTTCCCAGCTATAACATATGCATGATCTCTAGTGCATAGGACCTTGTTTTAGCAGGATTCAACCAAAGAAAACATTATCAAATCTGAGTCTTAAGTATCACAAGGACTAAAAAAGATTCAAATCACATTTTCATTATGTCTATGAACCTTATAAATATTCACAAACTAATCAAACACCCATTAACATCATCCCATGAGGCTATTCTAGCTCAAACACTTAAATTTGCACCAAGAATATGCATTAAAAGATCAATACACACCATTCACATTCAGGCACTCCAGATGGGAAATTCAGTGGCTTTGTCCTTTATTTTATTTCTTTCAAACATATACTACAAACCCATATGCATTCCAATTCACACCTCTATGTTCGAGGACCTAAAAAGGTCTATAATACACCCGAACTTCAAACAATGAACTTGATTGTTCTTGAATCTCACTTGAATCCCTTTAAATTACTCCTAAATCCTCTATCATATAGATTTAGGCCTCATAAACCTACTGATTCTAACTCCTCATCAATAGAAACAAACTCTCTTTGTTTAGAATGGTCTTAAAACTGCCCATGATCTTCTCCTTTGATTTCTCAATTTTTAACAACTTGCCAACTTGCTTCTTTATCTTGACAAATTAGACTTTTCTCCCCCTTCCAACGTTGGGATTAGGTAATGATCTTTTGTTACTAAGGTATAAATACATTTAAAAGTTGTTTTTACTTTCATGAACCCCTTATGTGAGGTTTAGCGCTTACTTGCCTCTTTTTAGAATTTGATTTTTCAAATCAATGTTTTTGGAGGGAAATTCTATGATTTGAATTCTCTTGCCCCTAGGGACCTTTTGACACCTAAAACACTTTCAAAACACCTAATAGAGACTATTCAAACTATCTAAGACCTCATAAGGTCTTTACAATGCATTACATGCTTTTTAAGGCCTCTAGGCCTTTACAAACAACTTGTTGTTTCCCTAAGCCTATTTACATGTTTGATTGATGCTCCTGCATCACAAACTCTCAATACAAATTTTAAAATTTTAATTTCAATTTTTTGGACCAAACCTATAAAGCCCCTAAATGACCTCTAATAGACAAATAAATCATGAACAAGGATTATTATTGATGAAACAAGATTTATAATACTCTTAAGTCCTAAAACAAGAACAATTTAATCCATTACATAAAATTTATATTGATTTTTTAATTCTCCTACATCATATATGCATGAAAGTAGAATGATCTTACCTTCCCAAACATGTTCACCACTCTAATGGCCCCTTACAAAGTTATCATCCTACTATGAACATTGGGTGCTTTTGTGACAATATTGGTGGATTTTAAATTTATAAATATATAATGATTTAGGATGACCTCCTACCTTGGTCTATTGGCCTACCACACCTTGATAGACCTCAGTTATATCATAATACAACCTATGGAGTTTGAGCTTCGAATAATATAGGAGATGTGCCAAACAAAGATCACATATTTTAGTGTGATTTTACATTTATGATATAATTTGAATTTTTAGATTGTTTTTTATTAATTATTTTATCTTTTTATGTTCCTCCTCCATATAGATTCTGAAAACCAAACATGAGTAAAATAGGTAGCTAACACAAGAGAGATTATGCTCCACCACTAGAAGGGAGTACCTAAATACCATGGTGCCTAGAGACTCTTAGATTTACCTAAAATGTAAGCATACAATATCAAAACTAACATATATGTGCCTAAAGTGAAAGGAAAGAAGGGAAAATATGGGGATCATGGTAGATCTAACCATGTAATAAAAATGATATGATGATGAATATGCCTATATATGATCTCAAGGAGGGAAAAAACTTCAAAATGGATAGGGATATGATATTATAGTCATTTAAATAATAAATTAATACTATTCTACAAGGGATCTATCACAATAACTAATGAAAATATTAGTCATCTCAAAAGAGGCTAAAATTAAAAAATCATCCCAAAATAAGGGGAAATCAAAAAGAGGGGGAAAGGAAATATTCATACCAAAAGAGGGGGAAATGAAATATTTATAAAACATGAATAATAATGCATATGATCAATGGATCTAGATGTGATATCTATATCAAAGGCATACAAGACTATGAACACCAAATATACATGGGGAAACTTCACATGAAGGTTAAAAACCCATAAAGATTATTCATATAAGATAAATTAAAAGTACCTAATACAATATTTCTTCCTCACTTATTCTTAATAAATATTAATAAAACATAGAAATGTGTTCTCCATATTTCCTCATTTGTCTCATTACCACTTTGTATCATTTTATAATGTAAACTCTTTATTATATAAGGTAATCTAACCATTATAATGTGATCTTTTCCAACCACCACATTAATGGTTCCAACCTCTCCAAAATTAATTTAATATATTTTATTATTTATTTATGATTATAAATTCATGATAAATAATAAAATATATTATTATTTAACCAATGTAATTTAATGTATTAAGGGTACATAAATAACAATGCTTAACCATTAATTATTCTAACACTCTAACTTAATTTTAAGTGGGGATACATATCATAATCACCTTTATAGTAAATAATTTACACTCCATGAACCATCCACATGATGAGTTTTAGGAGGTAACAACATAATTAACTTACATTCCATAAACCATCCACATGATGAGTTTTAGGAGGTAATAATTGAAGGAAACATCCTTCATCATGCCATAGTCACCTTTAAAGAAATTATACTATGTAAACATAGTCAACTAAAGGTAATAAAATATTTAAATATATATCCAAAGGTATTACATTGTGTAACCGTAGTCACATAGTCATCATTAAATGAATTACACTATACAACTATAGATACCCAAAGGTATTACACTATGTAACCATAGTCACAATCACATTTAAAGGAGTTACACTATACACCCATATAAACTTCAAGGTTTTGAAATATATCCCCATAATCACCTTTAAATTAATTACATTATGTGACCTTATACCACTTAGAATTATCTTAGGTTGGAATGATCATGAGACTACATCCCACAGTTTCTTAGGAGTAATCAACCAAGCATATTCGAGCATGTTATCACATAAGAACTTCCATGCTAATGAGTATTGGTTAAAATTTAAATTTACACATGAATTTTACCAAAATAACATAAAGTGATATATTAAAATACTTTACAATGATAATTATAGAGATAAATAAGGAAACACATAGCCCACATGGTCATTAAAAAGTGACATTTTCATGCACACTCCCCCTCAATGACAACTCTAAGAGAACCAACATTGTATGAAACTAATAAAACCTGGAAGTAGCAAATAATATTTTTAATATATATGCCACCTATACATGTATAAGACAAAAATTCATATTAACATCCCCATTGAGGGTTTTCTCTTAGATAAAATGCACATGAACTTCAATATTCTTAGTTCATTAGTGTTGCACTAGATTTTTTACCAAAGCTATACAACTTGACTATCACCAATAAGGGTGGTAAAATGAGGAACTTATACACAAGGTTATTCTAATATCCTTCATATTCATATATGTTATTTAGTATCTTACATGTTAAGTTTTGTAAATGATATCACTTACACCAAACATAAACACATATCTAGAAGTAGATGTGTGATATCATAATATGGTTAGCATCACAATAAATTTAAAAAATAGCATTATCAAAGGAAGAATAATATAAATCAAATTATATAGTTCCTTTTATATACTAAAGCATTTGCTTTTCTAATTTCCAATTATGCAAGTACGGATCCTGCATGAATTTGAAAGCAACCCCCACAACATATGAAATATATATCCTAGTAATGATTAAATAAATCAAACTACCAACAATTTTTTTGTAAAGAGTGGGGTTAGTTTTATCATACATAGTTTTTAGATCAAGATTTGACACCAGATTCAATAGAATTATATGTAAACTTAAACTCAAACATGTTAATTTTAACAAGCATTTTATATGATGTACATATAATAAATTCAATAATAATTTTATATTAAGTTAGCCAAAAATTAAATATCTTATTAGCAATAACACATTTTATAATTTGAGTATTAACAAAAAAATCAAGCTTAATACATTTTCTATATTTTTCCAATGATATATAATTATATCTAAAAAATATTGAGATATGTAACCTCACATACATCAAATATAGACAATTTTAACCTGAAATCTAATTATCTAATCAAACAGATTTGAGATTGAAACAAATAATTTTAGAGATGTATGAATAAAATTCTTAGTAAATTAAAATATGAGGAACCAATACAAACTTCATTTACACTTTGAATTTATTTAAATATATTATGAAGCATCTAAACATGTTAGCATTAACTTACTTTTCTTTGATAATAAGATCATCAACTAATTTGTGATTTATCTAATACAAAATTAGAAAAAGCCTTGACTTTTAAAATTGACACTACAAGTTTGTGTTGTATACTAAACTGACACAAACAAAAATTATAAATCAAACTTATTAACATGATTTATATTTCATTTAAAATAAAAATATATATTCTAGTGAGTAAATAACACTATCCACTTTTTTTGATTGCAAAACAATTCAAGAAATTAAAAAAACTACAATAAGGGTGAAAGTCACAAGTGTCGCAAGTGTCACAAAAGTGTCGCAAGATAACTTATACAATAAAATTAATATAAATAATCTTATAAACAAATAATTTACCATTCAAATGCATCTAGAATTTTCAAAAACTTAAAGATCGACTAGTCACATAATCATCTTTGACAAAAAAAGATGACAAGTCAATGGTGTTGAAAGTGTCATAAAAAAATTCTTGCACACCTAATAAGAGGAATTTTTGAATAATTATTTTAAAAATAGTAAATTATTTTTTGACTAAAAATAATGTTGGGATGGAATTTTGAACTCAATACCTTGTTTTTACAAGTATTTTCCAAAAAAAACTAGTTAACTCCCCTTAGACAATACATAAGTTTATACATGCAAGATTTAATTTTCAAAGTGTATTTAATTCATTCTAACTTTTAAAACACAATATTAAATGCATGTAAAATATTTTTGGTGATTGTATAAATAAAACAATTAAATGTTTTTGAAAATAACTTAGGAAAAATAGGGACCCACCATCCACTTACATGGAAAAGAGGAATAAAATAAAATAAATTATTTAATAAATGTATTAAAAACTTCATTCTAACCATTTTAAGCTTCAAGTAGTAGTAGAATGGTGTATATGTATAATTTGGGAGTAGTAGGGGAGATCCAAGAGGCCAAACCAGGTCCTAAAAACATCAAAGAGACCTTTTAATGGCCCTTCTAGGTATATACCACAACTAAAACTCAATCTAATTAACAAAAATTAGATTTTTATGTTGTTATTACTGCATAGTCTGTACAATGGCATAGACATGGAGGCAAGGTGTTATTGGAATTTGAAATAAACCACCATAGGGTTTGAGATCTTCCAAAAAAATCTTCACAAGGCTCATGATGATTGTATAAGATTCAAAAAAAATTGATACCAAAATACATTTTTTTTGGTTGTCGCTTTTGCACAGAGCCATACAAGCAAAAGTATGGCATAATGGAGGTAGCAGTAGATTTTATAAAAGATACATGAGGTCAAATCAAGCCATGTAAAGTTCTAAATCACCTTTAAATTTCCAAATTAAGCACTTGGAATAACAAAAACTTGGTTTACTTGATCAAAATTTGATCTTTCTAATTTATAAAACCCACATAAGTCATACAATAATGTCATAAGTGGTTGAAGAGAATTATAAAAAACCTTCATGCTACTCCTCAAGTTTTGCATGAGGATTAGGTGGGAAAAATGACTAAATATATCCACCTTATAAGAGAAACATGTTGTAAAATAGTAAATACAAATTCTTTTCTATTTTTTCTTTATCAAGTCATACATGGTTAGTACAATGGTGCACTTGACTGATTGGATCTTTCTAAACTTCAAATGGAAATTTTAGGGGATTTGTAGAAGATATTATAGGCTAAAATAATAGAGATTTATCCAATTAATAGATATAAAAATGATGAAAACTTTCAAAAATGAAATTTTGAATAATTTTTTACCTTTTTTAACCAACATAGGTCATACAATCATGCCCAAAGGGAAGACAATCAATCAAAATATAATTTTGATGCTTCTCAATCTTCTAAAGGAGTGTTACCAGGCCACAAAATAAAGATATATCATTTAAAAACTAATTTTAGGCTGTAAAAACACTAAAAATGAAATCATTACTAGATTTAATGAGAATTTAGCCTTTAACAGAGCAAATAATAGTACCTCAAGCTGATTTTGCCTTGATATTTGCTTCTCATTATCCATATTTGCAACTAAATGCTCCACGAGCAAGATAAATGCATAGATCACAAACTTTAAAGGAGATATAAGCTTAAAGTGACTTCCATGACCATACCACATGATTTTTGGGTTGATTTTGAGAGAGAATGAGCTTGACCACATCCTAAAAATGCCTGATCTACAACCTTGACACTTGATCAAACATTAGTTATCTTTGATACCATGATAAAACATATAGAATAATCCATATGAGTAATGGATTTATATGTGAGATTAATATCAAAGGCACATAAGACTATTCACACCAAATATATGTGGTAAAATCTCATACAAAGGTTAAAAAATCCACAAATATTATTCATATAACAAAAACTAAAAGTACCCAATATAATATTTCTTCCTCACTTCTCAATCAATCTTCACATACAATGGAAATGTGTTCTCAATATTTCCTCATTTGTCTCACTATCACTTCATATCATCTTACAATGTAAACTCTTTATTATATAGGCATAGTGTTTTAAATGTTTATGACTGTTGAAAGTTGTAATTGATGTCATGTGTTTGTATTGTCATTGATGTCAAGAAAGATCAATAAAATGAGAGTTATCTTCATGCCTTATATGATCAAGAAGGCTAGTTCAGTGTTTTTCAAAGGATAATGATGGGATATTTTATGGATCCTATCTAAAATGTTTTGAGAATGAGTTTTAGAGTACATCTATAGTGGCAGGCTAGTCTCAAAGTGGTAAGGTGCGTAGTAGGTTTGTTTGATGAACTAGTTCTTGAGAATAGATATAGAGTGTAAAGGAATTATGATGATTATGATGATATAGATGTGTATGGACTTTAATTTGTGCAATTTAGTGTTATAACATGAGATAAATATGTAAATTTAGTCACACGACTCTTAGATTGAGCCAAAGGGGTAAGTTCTTCATTGGTGGTCCTTTCATGAACTTATCTTAAGACCCTAGTTAGCATGATGAGGTATCATGATCAGGTATAGAGGATTTTGAGATCATGTGAGCATTATTGTTTCTAGTGTGTTGGTTAATTTTGAGGTCTTAAGTTGAATAATAAAGCATAAGAAATAGGATTTGAGGTCTTTCGAGTGCTAGAATGAGGTGTTTCACACTTGAGAAATATTTTATCATGATTGTTAGCATGTGTGACTATTGAATGGGAAGATAAGATATTATGGAGAGATGGAAAGGGGTCTTATAAATGATTTATAAGCATTAGGAGTTATTTTTAGGGGTAGAGCTTTATGAACAAATGATAAGAATGGAAATTAGTCTAGAACCCTCCTAAAACCCTCATAGTGACCCGATATGGAAGATCTTGATTTAAATGGATCAAAATGTATTATGTGACCTATTTTTATGTTTTAATAATTAATTTTACTCTTCTAGGTACCTCTATGTGGCATTAGTTTGTCAGGTGAGTGAATGGACCCTATATAAAAGTGTTTATTTTTCAAAAATATGGTATAATAGATAGATTTTACTGATTCAATGAATGAAAATAATTTTAGGACAAATTTTGAGACTTTTATCTCATGCCTATATTTTTTTAATTAGGTTAAAGACCTAAAATATTCTAAACTGGTCATGGAAGTTGACCTATCGCTAAAAAGACCTAGTGAGGAAGATAGTGAGAAAAACCAGGCAAAAGTGAGAATGAGATTAGGGATGAGTTATCATGGATTAGGAATGGATCCAATTACATGGGGTTTTTTTAAATAAATATATTACACATTCATATTTTTTATATGTTTTGATGATCAGTAGATATGTTGAAGACATTGCTCATAAGTTAACCTATCTTGTGTAAATAAGATAATGTTTAGGTAAGATTGTGAAATTGGTCTACAAGACCAATATTTTAACTTGACCATGATATATCTATCTATTATAGTTACCTAATGATCTCATAGTATCATACACATGTCTCAAAAGTTCCTAAAAGTTCCCACATAGGATCACCATGACTGGTACTCAAGGTAGAGTGGGAGTTCTAGGTAAACAAGATGGAATGCTAATTTTGAGACATTATATCATGATTTAATGTATATATTACATATATGACCTATAAATTATTTATATAATGTCGAGATTTATTATAATAATTTTAAATATGAAAGCCAAAATGTCTTGTCTGGTTGTGTAAGGACTATGAGAGAAAAAGTCAACAAATTGGTCTGTAAGACCAATAGTTTCCACTATAACTTGTTATATATAATGTAATATATTATATATTTGACTTAGGAACTATTAATGTGCATAATTTGTCTTATAATTTTCATTATAGGATTTTAAAACAACATTCATTAGGACTATGCTTTTAAGGGTTATGGCAGTTTTATGTGTTAGTAAGATTGATGTTTATGAGTCATTATGCCTAGTTTGGAAGTGTTTAAAGAATATTTTGATGTTATATATATGAAATGGTATCTTATATATTCATTTTTAGTGTTTTAAATTGTATATACTAATTTCTAAGGTCAAATTGCTAATGATTGGGTGTTGAGCAAATTAGTAGTCCTGAGTGAGTTTTTTGATGAGGTGTTCTTGAGTTTTTGGAGCCTAATAGAAGATGTCTAATGGAATTGTTGATTACCCTGAGGTCATGAAGTTTACATTTTTTTTTTTTTTTAAAAAAAATCCTATAATTCATTTCTATAGGTTATATAAGATTCATCTTTATAGATAGTGTTTTTGAGGTAATTAGGCCTAATAGGTCTTTAAGGCCTAATAGTGCTTTCAAGGTGTGAGCAAAGGATTTGTGACTTATTGAGTATGGATGAGGTTATTTGAGGTTTCCAAATAATTTTTTGAAATATTTTAGTTATTTTTTTATGGCCATATATTCCATAGAGGTTCAAATTGTTATGTGGAAAAGATAAAACTAATTGCAATTAGGTCTCTAGTAGGCCTAAAAGAAAAAAGAGGTCTAAATGAGTTTGGCCAACCTAATGGTGATATTATTTTGATTGATTCATATGCATAATGTGTCCTAATAGTTTTTTTGTGATTTAACCTAATGAATTGGTGTCTATTCTAACTAAGAGTGTGAGTGATCTAATGGTTTGTAAAATTAATAAGGCCTAATATGCCTATTTGGACTAGTTGAGTAATTGTAGATTGAAGCAAAGGAAATAGAGGATTTATGAGTGGTGAGAGGTCATGAATACCATGATAATAGTGTATTTAATATTCCATTAATGTGTAATAGTGTTTCCATAGGTGATGAGCAAGTAAATTTTATTGATAAAAGGTTATTAAGCCTATTTATCTAGATATGCTTATGAAAAATATTTGATTGAATATCAAGATAAAGGAGAAGAATAGAGGGATAAGGAAGGATATCAATCCATGACATGTATTAATTATATGATGATGAATCTCATAACTGTAAGTAGGTTATATATCTGATTTTCTATCTAAAAGGGTAGAGTATGAAAGTAATATCTAGAGAGCTTTACATTGAAGATACAAGCTAAGAGAGGTCAATGAGTAGAGGCATATGATAGTTATTTAAGATTTTCATAGATGATCAGTGATGTTTTCATAATGTGTTACAATTTTTTATGTGTTTATGAGGGTTGATATCATGTTTTATTGATCCATACAATTGAATATGAGGGTTATTTGAGCAAAGAAGAAGGGCAATTTTATTTATATGAGATGTAGATTTAAGTGTGATAGAGAAAGAGGAGACCATCACCAATTGTGAGAGGGAATAAAATTAAGGTGGATAGTTTTAGAGTGTTGATTAATTAGGTTCTTGATCAATAAGGTGGTTGTATCATCCTATCAAGTTGGTGCTTGCTAAAGTCAAGTTGGTGCTTGATAAATTCTTAGGGGTTGGTGCTTCTTGTTAGGTTGGTGCTCAACTAAACTTGATTCTCAATCATATACGACAAGTTTTTTAAGATATTTTTCAATGGTTTCTATTCCCCATGAGGTTTTTCCACATATATCATGTGTTCATGTGATGTGTTCTTATGTTTCATGATTTATGTGAGTATGCTTTCATTTGTGATATTAATAGATCAGTTGATATTCCTTGGATGGTTAAAGTTTATTTTATGGATGACTAATTATGTTAATAAAAGAAGGAAATTGTTTAAGGGCACTAATTAACCCCCTGTAGTGGTTATGCTTCCAACAAGGACTAGGTGAATGTAAATTGTAGGTTGTTAAAGGTCTGAGTATAATAAATCAAGGTAGAAATATGAAATAAATACAACCACTAATTTGTAACAAAATTTACTTAGTTTGACCTTTTTAAAAATAAAAATAAATAATATAAACAAGTAATTAGCTATAAAATTATTAAAATGGGATATCTAGAGGCTAAAAACTAAGATAGAGGCTTATATGAGCATCATGGATAAAATCAAGGTATCAAAAGCCTTCTTAGATAGTAGCACCCTAATTAGACAATAGCACCATGTGGTGTTAGTGTCCCTATTTTTCTAGTAGTGTCCTCTATTTAGAACTATTCCAAACTTATGGGTGTACCTATATCTAGGTCTTTCATTCTAGTTCCTATGTGCATGAGTTTTGGATCTTTGTAGATGACCTATTTTGACTGATTTTATGTGCAAACCCTAAACCTCCATGTTATTAGGGCATCTAATTGACACAAGTAATAAAGTGTGTTGTTAGTGGGGTAGGCTTGACATCCTTAACAACCCATTGTGATAAAATTTCCCTACATACATGTTGTCACTTGTATTTTAACCCTTTGAGTAGATGGAGAAGCTCTCCTCATCCAAGTGGCATAATGGAATCACCTCTAAGCTTATGGGTAGCCTAAGAAATGAGATGAATCTCTAGATAGGGCTAGCTACCTTGATGTACCATTATGTATTACAACTATTAATAAACTTAGGGGATGAAAAGGGAGAGATATAACTAAAAACAAACTATTATAATGGAGGTGATACACCAAATTTATTGATGAGTTCTAACCATATGCATGTTACACTTAAAATCAAAGGACAAACTAAAAATACATTTTTCCAATCTTAATCTTCTTACATCAATGTTATATTGTGATGTTTTGGATGAATGTGAAAAGATATGAGGACAAGAAAAGATTCCTATGAGGGCATTAATGAATATTCTAACTCACTAAATCTTAGAAATTTCTTAAAACACTTAACAAGCCCTGCAAAAAGAAACTTTCCAACTGCAAATATATGATAGAATGAAATAACATGCTAAGGAATCCATAGCCTTCACTTATGAAAAATCAAACATTCAAAATGAAAAAACTAATAATATTCATGGAAGAGGTAAAAATCAGTATTATTATTGATCAAAAGGTATACATTTGAGCAGGGTTTTGCCAAACTCAGGTGGAACATCTAATACAATGCCAAAATGGCTAGTTATTATAGAACTTGAGAGAGAGAGGAGAAGAGAGAAGTCAAAGGGTCACAAGGACACTTTTAAAAATGATAATATTATTTATTTGTGCATAATATTATGATTTGAGATGAACCATTCAAGGTTAGGAGCTACAAGTGTCAATCCAAGTCATAAACTTCATGAAAAGTGGCAAGAAACTCCTCATTATAGTTCAAAAAAACTACCTACATGATTATATATATTTTAATGCCTTGTAACTGATTGGTACTATGTGTTATTAATGTAATTAAATTTAATTAAATTATACATTTTTATCCATGCATTAGTTGTAGGCTTGATCATCTAGAATCACCTAGAAAGGAACAATCATCATCAATTGTCAAGAAAATTACGCTTTCATGCACCCTACACACTTGGCCTAAAAATTAGCATCATTTTATCATTAAAATATGTGTGATGAATTTAATTAAACCTTTAAATACCCTCCATGGTATTATAATAATCAAGGACATCTTAAAATGGGCCCACTTGAGGTTTTCCACCCTTCTCACTAGCTTGTCCAATATGTCAGTTTTGACTAGCCGAGTTGAAGCACCTAATTTTGAAACTTATAAGTTTATTAAATTCATTAAATTACCATATTGAGTTATAAAAGTATAAATATTTCATACAAACTTGATTTCATCTTTAGATTCTTCTTATAGCCTGCACAATAGAAAAATTGGTCCAAAATAGCCTATTTATCACCACATACATACAAATCTATATAGTTAACTTGCATTGGAGGGAGACTAAGTGAGACATATGAAAGGTCAAATAGGTTTCATGAGAAAAATATGCCATTTTATGATATATATATATATATATATATATATATATATATATATATATATATATATATATATCCAATTAAGTCTTTGTAAGGGTTTAGCAAGGGTTTCTGAGCAGTTTGACCTCTTAAGCATTGTTCATAAAGGTTTCACATATAAATTTTAAAAAAACATCACTAATTTTATATTCAATTACATTAATAAAATCCATAAACTTATCATACTCCCATGCAGATCCTCAAAAGAGAAATGAGCATTTGAAGTTACCTTCTCAAGCTTATTTTCTTGTTTCCTTCATGTTTGAGTTGCTTTGAGGTCCAAAAATGGTTTCCTTTTATTTTATTTTCAATATGATATATTTAAAACCTATTTAATAACCCCATGAACATGTTTAAATGTGTTTTAAATCTTAACTCATGCTATAAGTTTGATAGAACCCCATTTAGACATTAGGTCTGGTCTTATCTAATAGGCCTACCTACAAACTTTGATCAAAATGATATTCCTTGATTGATTACCTAAATTTAAAAATATCCTAAAAATCTATAATTCCCACATATACTTGTTCTAATCCAATATAAATATCACTTAGATCCAAAAGTGAAGGTGGTCTTTTATTTGGATTGTAGGCCAAACCCTGCCTAGTATGCCTAATTGTAACCCTGGAGGTTCTGAGCATTCTATCTATTTTCTTCTCCCTTTGCCTATTTTTATATGATTTCATATGTTTTATAAAACTATATACACTTTATTCATAAGTTTCCATAACTCCTAATCTCACTTTCATTGCTTTCTTCCCAAATTTGTTAGTTATGCATGAGGGGAAATACCCCCTATCTAAGATAAAATAGGGGTACTTCCCATAATCTCTCAAAAAAATGTAATGTATCATTGGATTATTCAAATTTTTAGGAATCTTTTCATAAAATTTGAGCTCCTGGTCATCTCATATGACCCTTCAAACCCTCAAGTTCCAAAATAGACTCTAGTGAAGATAGGCTATGCAGTGATTTAGAAGGTTGATTGTGTTTTGTCTGATATGAGACATTTCATTTTATTGATTTACACTTCCAAGAGCCTATATATGTTTTCATGATCATTATGGATTTTTCCTTGTCATTTTTCCCCACTCTAACCTCTCATGGACATTTTACACATTTGAGTTCCTAATACTGCCTACCAATTCTTGACTATGTTTAGCTTATTAACCCCTACTTGTAGGTTTCTTACCTGAATTAACCTTGGAAATAATTCATGTAGTTATTCATATCTTATATTTTCATTAACACATGTTTTATAATCATGTTTTCACCTTGAATGACCTTATATGATCACTTAGGTATCCCTTTCTTAGCCTATTGTTTGTAACAGTCACCTACCATGGTTGTAGGTGCACATAGGGTCTTAAAGGATATTTTATAGGTTATTTTAATCATATTTTTAGTTCATGATGTTAACATGACATTAATTTATGTGGGAAATTTCGAGAGGATTACAAAGAAAATTAGTCAAACACTAGTCCATAAATCATGAAAAATGCATAAAGAACTAACTAACTAAGCCTATCTATTCCTATGGGAATTACAAAGGATAACAAGAAACAAATGAAATAAATAAACATAATATTACCTTTAAAAATGGATTCACCATACCCATGTGTCTCAAAATAATGTTTTCCCTTGATCAAGCATCCTTGTCTTTGTCAACAATGGTGACAAACTTCTCCAATGTCTCAATAACACTCCATAAAACCTAGGCTCATGATTTCAAATCACTAAACTAGCCTATAAATGAAGCTTGAAAACAAAATCAATGATAAAAATTCAAAGGATTGTGGAAACAATTTAACATTGTAACTTTGCAATATTCAAGCTTAAAATTATATGTCCATGGCCTCTCTATTTATATATTTTTGAGATTGGTCAAGATCAACCATGACCATGCATCTCAAGATTGAGATGTGTGGCCATGGATAATCCTAATATTTTTTATTAAATACATATTTATCTTCATCATGACCTTGGAATAAGAGGAATTTAATAGGCATGGGAGGCATTAACTAAGCATGGGTGACCCATAATCCTGATATTTGTGGCATTTATGGCCTAGGGATGTCTTCCCAAGAAATGATGTCACCTGATGATGCAATTAATATGAATCAATTTAAAAACAAATATATTCAACAAATCTCATGTAAAATCCACTTAAGCTCTTTATTTGGATTAATTAGCCTTAAACAAGGTTAATCAACATTTGTGTAATTATTTGAAAATTGGCCCTCAATTAATCAAAATGGTTAGAAAGTCATATTACTATGTCATAATTTGACTGGAGAGGAATTGGAAGGTGATCTTAGATGCATTGGATTTGTATTCCCATTTAGGATGTTTTCAACACCAAATAATAAAGGGACGTGATGTGTAACAATGAATTAGAAGAAAAGAGTGATCCAGAGCACTAAATGGCAAAATTATCATTTTGACTTCAAATGATCTAATCAAAGTTAGTAGGCCCATAAAATGTATTGCCCTATTTAGGGATACTTTGACCTAAATTGGAACTTTTAAGTGATAATTTTGAACCATTTAGGGCATTTTATAGATTTTAACCTAAAATCTGCATTTGAGTGCAATTCGAGTAAGATTGGCCATTTCAACACAAATGGTTTTAGGAATTGGATGTCTACATTTTGCCCCTAGTTGAGAAGGTGTAGTGAGACATTTAGGTGAAGCAACATATTCTCAAAGAAAAGATTTTTCATGAAGAAATTGGAAAAGACCTATGATTCACCCTTGAGAGGACATACTAGGATGGAAGAAAAGGATGGAATCTCAAAAAGATAGAGAAAGTGAGAGATTAACCCATGAAATAGATCACATCCAGATGAGCTAATGCTTGTATATGTGATTACCATCAATGATAAAAATGTAATGAGAGGTATAATAGGCTCTAGAGATGGGGGTAATAGGAAAGATATAAGCCATAAATGTAAGGGACACACTTTAAATGTACCTAATTTGAGAGTACAAGCTACACGTTTATGACATTGATCAATCTCAAGATAAGTTGCACACTAAAATATTTCCATCATGGGATTTAATATGAAGAGCTTGGAATTAGAGTAAAAGAGAGAAAGTCCTAATTCAAGAAGGGAAGCACCACTAGTTTAGGGTCTCTAAAGAGAATATAATAATAAGTACTCCAGTAGAGTATATTTGATCATGATAAGATAGTTTTGCCCCAGTAGGGAAAATTTTGGTCATTGATAAAAGAATAAATAATGATTTACCCATGTAGATCTGATTTTATTCAGACATTATTTATATGTTATGCCCCAACATGGACAATTGGTAAGCGAAATAGCTTAAGGATATAACTAAAAAAAAAGGTTAAAGCGAGTGGGTGCAAATGTACATGTGATGGTGTAATGGCTTAGAAAGCCATATAAAACCAAGCATATGAGAATGCACAATGTGATAAGAGAGATGAAAATAAGAATAGAGTTAGTCAAGCTAACCTTAATAGAAATTTAGCATTGCCTACATAGTTTTATGGACTCATGTT
The DNA here is from genome assembly GCA_037957365.1 of Torreya grandis. NCBI lineage: Eukaryota > Viridiplantae > Streptophyta > Pinopsida > Cupressales > Taxaceae > Torreya > Torreya grandis. The sequence goes on from JARHVA010000924.1 coordinate 1,264,197, forward strand.
CCAACATGAACTTTAGGCCAATGTATTTCACCCAAGTTTGGGAGAGAATGGAATGAGGAATGATGAAAAATGACCAAGAATTGATTAGACTTATAATGTATTCAAAGAGATGAATGTCTAAGCATAGATAAAGAAGCCTAAAATGCATGCTACCTAGAAGCCTAATTCTATATCATGAGCCTAGGTGTTGCAAAGTGTTCTTGAGATTCATTCATCGAAGCTAATGTTAATGTTAAGACATTGAGACCTGAGCATAAAGTGTTTACTATAGTAAAATAAATTAGGCATCATAAGTATGAATAGCTTAAAATTACATAAGATTCCAATTGTACTGAGCCATTTCAAATGTGAATATCTATAACTAAGGATGATGGTGAAATAATGACCAAAACTAGAGTTATAATAATTTACATTTAAACAAAAAATTAAAAATAAAGAAAATATAAACATAAATGAACCTAACTTGAAATCAAGATATGATCTTAAGTAGGAACAAAAATATTTAAAAACAAAATTCAAGAATGTCTTAATGACATGAGACCAAGATATGAATAATCAAGATCTATGCGAACCGTCAAGGCATTCTCGAACACAAAAGATAAAAGAAAAACTAAATAGAAAAATTAGACACCAAAAATAATCAAATAAACAAAATGATCCAAGAACAACTTAATAATATAGGATCAAGATATAAACAATCAAGATCCATGTGAATCATCAAGATGTTCTAAAACATAAAAGAGATAAGTAAAAATAAATAAGGAAACACAAGACCAAGATGAGACAAGAAGTAAGAAAAAGGAGAAGAAATAAAAGGAGAGGTGTGAAAGCACAAAAAAACACCAATAAAACACAATAAAATACCAAGATAACTCAAATAAACACACACAAATAAAAACCAAGTTAGTGTGGTTTAAAGACATATATTCATGCATGTGTGATAGAGGCATTACATTCCACCAAATCATAACAAAGAACAATGACACGATAACTATTTCCTAATTAAAGAGGAATAATGATAGAAGAAATGGGGGAAGAGAAAAAAATGAAGGGGTTGGTTGAGCTGACTCCATATGTATAAGACAAGTGGATGCTGCCTATATAGTTCCATGGATGCATGTTCCAACATGAACTTCAGGCCAAATGTAGTTTTCCCAAGAAATGGGAGAGAAGAAAAATAATGATCAAACCAGCATGATTAATGTTATAGAATAAATGGAAGGTATGAAAAACAAATGATAATGGTATAAAAAACAAGAAGCTAATGAGACAAGAAGGAATGATCTTACAAAATGGTAAGTGTGTGGGATAAGATGAAATGAACTAGTGTTTTTTTACTTACAAAATGGCAAGAGCGTATCATGGTGGAATGGGAATGTACAAATGTATAAAAGCATGAGATAATGTTTTTGTTATTTTGTGGATCATGTTCTGATGTTTTTGGTATTTTCAAAGTATTTCTAATGTTTTTAGTGTTTTTGGGATAAAATATGCCCAAGGTGGGACCATCTAGTTGAAGAGATGCATGTCCTAAGAGTAGAGGTTCCAATAAGACAACTAAGTTGGTTGAAATATCCCATTCTCTAAAATATATGAGAGTGATGTTATTGATTTGTAACAGTGTAGCAATGGTCTAGAACTAAGAAGATGCTTCTATTCACTTGTCTGAAGCTGCACAATACTATTCTAGTGAATTGATTTATAGAACTATTGTTGAGGATATTCATAATGATTATTAGACATAATTGAGATCATAAGGGATAAAAAGTGTTCAATATTATAAAATTCCTTATACAAAACAAATAATATGCTTCTCAAATAGAGCAATCCAAAATGGGATGAAGAATATGTTTAGAGTGCCAAGGATTCAAAGCCTTTATTATCGAGAATCATGAAAAGTGGACCAGGGTAGTATAAAATGTGTTCAAGGTAAGATAAAAAGGTGGGATAAAATTATGTTAAAACAAATTTCCCCCAAGTCAGGGGTCTTGTAGACAATTGTTCAAATCCATTCATGTGTAGAACCTTTTAAGGCATATAATGTTCATGGGCTCTAAAAGTTCTTCACCATTAGGTTTAGCAAGTCGATATGCTCTTGATCCATAGTTTTATATGATAATATATGGTCCTAACTAATTCACCAATCTCAAATTATTGAGGGAGAATGTGCTTATTTTAGCTTCTTCACAATCTATTCTAATAGGCCTACAAGTTTTCTAGGGTAGCCAAATGCTTACCATCAAGAAGCTCTAGTTCATTCAGTCTTGAGACTCTATAGTCTTCATTATCTTCAATGTGCTCCAGTAACATTATTAATGATGGGATATCAATATTGAATGGGATGATAGCTTCAATTCCAAAAACAAGGGAGTATGGAGTAGCTCCAGTTGGGGTGTGATGATTGTTTCAATAAGCCCAAAGGGCAAGAAAAGTTTCAAGTGCCAATTATGGCCAACATCATTGACAATCTTCCTCAAGATGGCTAGAATGGTTTTATTTGATGTCTCAGTTTGTCTATTGCCTTATGGGTTATATGGAGTGGATTTATTCTTCTTGATCTTGAATTTTTCACAAAGATATTTCACATCTTGGTTCACAAAGGATCTACCATTATTGAATATAATATGTTTTGGGATGCCATATCGATAGATGATATGGTAATGAATGAATTTGGCTATTTGTTTCCTGATAACATAAGTGAGAGGAATGGTCTCAATCCACTTGGTAAAGTATTTATTTTTAGTTAAAATGTGCTTATGTCCATTTGAAGATGTCAAGTTAATTTTCCCAATGAGATCGAGACCCCATGTTGAGAATGGCCATGGTGTTGTAATCGGATACAATGTTAAGGAAGGTTCATGTATCAAGTTGCCATGATGTTGACAAGGAACACACTTCTTTACATAATTACAAGCATCTATCTCTATTTTGGGATAATAATATCCTATTCTAAGGAGTTTCTTTGCTAGGACTACACCATTGGTATGGGATGCACACATTCCTTCATGAACCTCCTTTAGTGCTAGCTTGGATTCTCCCAAAGATAAACAATGAAGAAGCATTCCATCATAGCCTTTATGATAAATCATGTTTCCAAGGAGGATATAATGTGTTAAGTGATGAAGGAATAGTTTTTTTTGGTTATTAGAAAGGTTGGTAGGAAATACATGACTATGGAAATAGTTATAAAAATATTAGTACCATGGTAGCTCAAGAGAGGGATTAAAATCAGCAACAGTGCATATCCTCTCTAAATCTGATAGAATATGTGTTGGCTAAAGAAGATTTTCAATCAAGAATTGATACTCTTTAGCACTATCATGCATTTGAATCATGGAATTGATTGTTTCCATGGTATTGATAGATAATTAAAATGTGTTTTGAGGTTATTGATAATTTTCTTGTAAAGAATAAGCTTATCATCCCTTGTTTGATACTAGTTAGTTTTCTAATTTATGATTAGCTTGAATACCCATATACTTTTAAGCTTTGAATATCCCACTATATGGAAAGATGGATCCCTATAACCAATTCCTCATATTCAGCCATATTATTTGTACACTAAAATTGTATATGGAAGGATTTGGGGATCAAATCCCCCTATGGCATGATCAACAATATGCCAACTCTAGACCCTCAGGATGTGAAGGATCCATCAAAATAGAGCATAAACTATTTAGGTTATTATTATTCTTATTCTATCATCATGAGATAATAATCTAGAAGGTCAAATTTGAGAGGTTAAGTGGTCGTAATAGGAGCTTCTGCAAGTTGGTCAGAAAGAACTTGTCTTTTGATTGCCTTTTGATTTTGGTACTCAATATCAAACTCACTGAGGAGCATAATCCATTTATCCATCCATCCTTGAAGAGATACTTTAGATAAGAGGAACTCGAGAGGATCTACCTTGGTGATAACAATAGTTTTGTTATTTAGCATATAATGTCGCAATTTCTGAGTGGCAAACACCATAGGTAAACATGCCTTCTCAATAGTAATATAATTATTTTCATAAGCTACCAATGTGTGGCTTAAATAATAAATAGTGTGGTCCTTACCATGATCATCATGCTAAGCCAAAAGTGCCCCCAGTGCATGTTTTATGGCTGATATATAAAGAAGTAGTGGCTTTCCTTATGTTGGAGGTCGTAAGACTAGTGGATTGGCCAAGTATGTTTTAAGCTTTGAAAATTCTATCTAACAATATTCATCCCACTAAAATTTAACCCATTTATTTAAGATATGGGTAAATGGGTGGAACTTATCTACCAATTGAGAAATGAACCTATGTATAGACTAGATCTTTCCTTTTAGACCTTGTAACTATTTAAGATTGTTTGGTGGAGGTATTTCCATAATAGCATTGACCTTTGTAGGGTCAACTTCAATCCCTCATTGTGATATAATAAACCCTATAAATTTTACTGATGTGACTCCATAGACATATTTATTAGGATTTAAGCATACTTTATATGCATGAATCTCTCAAATATTCTTCATAAAATGTCAGGGTGTCCAACTCTTGTTCTTAATTTTGCTAGTATATCATCAATATAGTCCTCAATAATGTCATGCATCATGTCATGGAAAATGATAGTCATTACATGTTTATATGTGGCTCTAGCATTATTAAAACCAAATAGCATGACTTGGTACTAGAATGTCCCCCATGGAGTGATGAATGTGGTCTTATGCTGATCTTCAGGGGCTATCTTGATCTGATTATAACCAAAAAATCCATCCATTAAGGATAGAATCTCATACCCAGCAGTTGAGTCAATGATCATGTCGATGTTGGGTAGAGGAAAATCATCTTTGGGGCATGCTTTGTTGATATCACAAATATCAATACAAACATATATGCTTGGGGTATTTTTACTCACTGGTACTATTTTAGAAACCCATTTAGAGTAGTCCAGTGGTCTGATAAAATTGGCTCTTAGCAACTTTTCCAACTTGGCCTTAATCAAAAGGGTGATGCATGGATGCATCTTTCTCAACTTTTGCTTAATTGGTTTAACACTAGGGTGAATAACAAGATGATGCACAACTAAAATTGGGTCCAAGCCTAGCATGTCAGAGTATGCCCATACAAAGATATCTATATAATCCTTAAGAATGGATATAATATGTTCACATTATAATTCAATAAGGGAATATCCAAGATAAACTATTTTTGGATCCTCATGGGTTCCCAAATTCACTTCTTTTATTCTCTCCATAAGGAGTGTGGATCCATCTTCTAGAATTGTAGGCAATGTATGGTCATGATCATTTTCCTCTACTATATCTTCTTGTTGTTCCTCCAAAATATCTAGATAATATGAAGAATCAAAATATACCTTCTTAGGTAAAAGCCAATTGGAAAAAAACTTGATAAACTCAAGAGTAAGATGCTCAAATATTTGGTGTTATTCTGAAGAGATGCTTGTTCTAGCTATGGAACTTGGGCAGGATGGGATTTCTAAGTCCTAAGGGGATAAATAAACATTCCCACCTAGGACTACCTAAAATAGATTTTCACTCAAAGGTTTGTCTTTTTCTTTACTTTTTCCTTGAGCTAAAAGTGCCTTAAAGATGTTTTCACCTGAAGATCTTGATGTTTGCTCTTTATTATGACCAAGAAATTTTGCCTGCTCTCTAAAGTAGGCTGAAGAATTCAATGAAAAATCAAAACCCTACTTATGATCACTAATGGGAAATGTATCTCATAGGTCCATGTATTCTATAATTGATTCTTCATTTTGAAACTCATCGAGGCATATGACCAAATTTTGTTGATCCCAATCTATGAGTTTAGGATGGCAAAGGCATAAGTTATAGTGAGGGTTTGCTTTAGGATGGGAATCACCAATGGTAAATATATAATGTCCTGATTTAGGAAGGAAAGCACCACTAAGATGGGTTTTTGCTTTAGGATGGGAATCACCAATGGTAAAGATATAATGTCCTACTTTAAGAAGGGAAGCACCACTAGGATGGGTTTTTACTTTAGGATGAAAAGCCCCAATAGGTGTTATGGTTAATATGGCATTTGAATAAAATAAATTTAAGTTAGTAAGCTCATCAACAAGGCTATAATGGGATGTTGTATCACTGCTAGGAGTCTCATTACTAGTCACTTTGGAAGACTCACTATCAATTGTCATGAGGTCATCCTCTAGTGGTTTAAATTTGAGACCATGATTCTAATTGACAACTCCAGCTGATAAGGGTTCTAAAATTCCTTGCACTTATGGGCCAAGGCTTTTCCCTATATAGTCAAGATGATCCATTATCTTATTAGGGATAGGATACTTTGTATTTTGAAAACAATTAGTAAATCCTTTAGAACATAACCAATCTCCCTTGATAAAAGCCTCTTGATCTTTCTTTGGTATAATTGCAGGTACAAAAACCATAGGAGGTTTTGGTTGTTTCTTGTTTGGTTTCCAAATTTGATCGGGTTTGTTAAGAGTCTAGGAATCTTAAGGCTTACCAAATGTCTTAGGGGATTTTGGTAATTTTTCAATATGAAATACATCCTTAAGATGGTATGTGGAAATGCCTACATCTTTAATAATAACCTTCTTGGATAGAGCTATAGGAAATAGATTAGCCAAAGTGGAGGATAAATCACTAAAGTCTATATAATTAGATGGAGATGGATGAGAAATGATGGCTTTGTTCTTCTTTGCAATGAATTCAGAACCTAGGAAATATTTATAATTATAAAATTTTGCTTCAAGATGTTTGTAGTATTGATATGGTTGTTGATCAGTGGGAATAGTAACCTTGATCCCATCATGGGGAAACTTAAGGCATTGATGAAGAGTAGATGAAACTACCTGTACTTCATGGATCCAAGGATGACTAAGAATTATGTTATAAGGAAGCTCAATATCCACAATATGGAATAATGTGAGATGAGAAATAAACCCAACCATGATTGGAAACCAAATTGTACCAAATGACTCCCTCTCGATGTTGTCAAAAGCCTTGATTTTAATAATTTATAGTTGAATGTCTTTATCTATGTAGCCCAATTTTCATACCAATTTAAGAGATATGATGTTCAACCCTAAAATATTATCTATAAGAACCCACTTGATCTTGTGATCCGTACTGATTATCTCAATGTATAGTGTGTTATTGTGGTTTGGGCTGAGGGTGGACATGTCTTTTTGATCAAATGTGATTTTCCAAAATGAAGACAAGTGTCCAACTAGGTTTTGGAACTAGGCACAATAGACTCTTGAAAAAGTTTGTTAAAGATGGTTCTATATACATTAGATGTTTGAAAGAGTTCTAATATGGAATATTGTGTAGGGGTTTTAAATAATTGATCTATTAGACTATAAGGCCTTTAGATTGTGGATTGAACTAGTTTAGTCTTTTTTGGGATAGTATTCAGCTTTGGAACTATTGGCATAATGTTCTCATTGGGTTTTATGGAAGAAGTGGGTGAAGGGCCCTAGATGGTAACTTGTGGGTATCTAGTTGTGACTACACAACCTAGAGGTGGTAAAGAGTTATTATAATTAAAAGAGGAAGGCAAAAGGCCTTAGATGGTGATTCATGGCCATCTAATTGTATCACTACAATTATGGGTTAGTAAGGAGCCTTTATAATTAGAAGAAAGGTGTTGTTATTCAAAATTAGTAACCCGTGCAAATGGAGTAGCAACATGATGATGTGAACCTGACATGGTATTACTAGGGGTGAGGGTGCTGACGCTATAATGATGGGTCATGTGTTGTGAGCAACATGAGATTAACCACATGGTTTTACAATAATAGTGGCAATGTGGGTTGTATAAATGCATCCCATAGTATTATTATCATAAGATACATTATTATAATCCAAATTATTACTATGGGCATGATGATCTTAATTATGCTCATTATGATTTTGACCTTGTTATTGGTTCTGATTCTACCTCTATCCTTGATTATGACCATTTTGATTATTTCATAAAATAATGTTCTTTATTTTATAAATTTTTTGAAAAAAATTAGACATTTAGTCTCCAATAATAGGATCTTTCTAATCGTATCTCGTGTGAAGGATTTTATCCTTAATAGAGACTTAAGTGAAAAAAGGGCTGGTTGGGTGACCAAGTGCATGTAATTATTGGATATATATTAATCAAGAGGTGGGGTTAAATAAATTTAAAAACTCCTAATTCATTTCCATATATCATTCACTTATCAATAACACAGATCTAAAGATATAGCAATGCATAATCATAAATGAAAGGAATGAATTGAAAAACACATACCTTTCAAGCTATAAAATTAAAATTCAAAAATGATTCCTCACCTTCACCTTCAAATACATCCATATGATGAGATTTTTTTCTAGGGTTAGCCATATCCTATTGTCTTTTCCTACAATATTTCTTAAGGTGACTAGGTTTCTTATAGTAAAAACATTTTCACTTAGATCTCTTATTAGAATCACTTACTTGTGAAGTATCTATAGGAAAACTAGTAGTTTGGCCCAAACTACTTACCCGATCCTAAATTGGTAGATTGGAATGTTTCCATTGAAGAGATTGAGGGAAAAAAAATAAGGTATTAATAAAGTATGTGTTATGAGGATGTGTTACAAGGACTTGAGATATTTATGGGATCTAGCCATAGATTACATAAAAAATAAAATCTATGACCACTTCTAGTTTATTCATATATATGCTTACCACAAACAAATGGTTAGAGTATGAAAAGATGTTTACCCACAAGTGTGGAAAGTCATTTATGGCTCACATATACCTCATCTTGGAGAGAAAATTATATATAATTTGAGTAGAAAATGAGATTCATTCCTGTAGCTAGAATTCATAGTCATCATGGTCTGGGGGAATAAGGTTGATCCTTTATGTCTTCCAAGGTATGTACTTGATAAGCTGGTTGAGTAGGAGATTGATTTCCAGTTATGGAACAATATTGAGGAGGATTTAGTCAAATTTAAAAAATGACTATTCTTTAGGAGACTAATTTCAATTAGTATAATAACCTACAATATGAAGCACGAATATAACCTATAATGAGTTGTAATATTGTGACTCAACTTCCATTTATTGTTTAAATGTGTAATTCTCAACAAATTTGACTACTACAACAATAGAAACAAGTGGAAATGTTTCCTTGATTTTTTTGAAATGTTCATCGAACCATTTAGCCCTATGTGCATGCCTTACATACTCATAAACAATTTTTTCCTTGAATTTGACCATAAATTTTAAAACATGTATCTGTTTTGTAACAAGCTCACAACTTTTATATTCTTTGTCATATTTTACTTGATATGTCATAAATTTGTATTTGCTAAAACCAGCTAATTCTTGTCCAATTTCACTTATACTCTCCTCGTGGATAATTTTTTTTTAATATTTGCAATCCACCACAAATATTGTAAAAGTAACACTATTCTCATAAATAATCACCAATCTTAGTGTTGTTTCCAAAAACATCATTCACTGTACACACCAACCATTTCTTATTGCCTTTTTCTCATAAGATGGATACATTCTGACTACATGCTACAATAAAGTATAAGCCTTTCAAAATGTAGTAACAACTAGTTAATATAATAAGTTGGTACTTATATTTATGCTTCTTTAAGGTCACAATATTTCAAAGTATAAATAATATATTAGATGGCATGCTTTTTTCCTGGCTCATATTGTCACACAAGCATTACCCCAATAGATATGGGGGTTTATGACATATACAATATGAGAGGATGATCATTGGAAGGTGGTTATAGAATATGAGGATGAAGTATGATTAATTAATATTATCAAAGTAGTTTTGACATTTATTAATCCATTTTATAGCAATGCCTTCCTTGGTGGTGGTGGATCATGTCAAGGAAAGGGGTCTTTATAGATTCCCATATCTTGATTTGTGTCCTGATTAGGGGCCAGCTTAATTTCTAGTTCACCACTTTCAATAAAGTCCTCAATAATATGTCGTAATTAAATGTAATGATATGCACCATGACTAGTAACATGATGAAACTTACACCATTCATTCTCTTTATACCAATCTAGTTTTGGTTGATCTTGAGGAAATGTCCTTGATACTAGCCATATAATTAAATTATCTATAATGAGCTTTTGTAATACTATTTCAACTGATTCTCCTAACTTGCTAAAGACTCTAAAATTATTATGAAATGTCCTTCATAGAGGTTGTTTCTACAAAGTAGGTAGTGGATTTGGGGGAGTTAATTAAAATTTTTGAGGAGGCATAGCTTGTACTATTTGTACATGTCTTGTTTTAGTCACCCCATTTCTAACCATGTTATTATTTTTGCTAAATCCCTTAGGCTTATCCTCCATAGTTATTTGAACTGGTGATTTAGTCTGATTAGATGCTTGACCTTATGCAAAAATCTTAACAAGGCCCTTAACAATAAGAGACTTCTCAATCTAAACTCCTTTGTCAATAATTTATTCAAATGAGTTAGCACAATATAACCATAGATTATGCATAAATTTAGGATGTAGATTTTATGTAAAGATATCAGCCAACTATTTATCTAGCAAATTATGTTAAAAGCAACCTGCCAATGCTCTCCACCTTTGCAGATATGTAGTGAAACTTTCACCATCACACTCCTTGGCTTTGCATAAGTCAATAATAGTTAATTCATGTTCTATGTTATATGAGAAATGGTTAAGAATTTTTTTTTATAAGTCATTCCAATCTACAATGGATCCCTTGGGTAGTTTAATTAGCCAATCAAGAGCTTGTCTCGTTAAACTTTGCATAAATAGTCATAGTAAGTACTCGTTACTATAAGTAACCTCTTGACATAAGATGAAGAATGCCTATATGTGCTCACATGGATCTCCTTTTCCTTTGTACTTGTCAAATTTGGGTGCCTCAAAATAAGGTGGAAATAGGTTTTGGAGAATAGATAAATTAAATGGATATGGGCATATCTCATCAAATTTGTACTTTTAAAATCTATTATTTGTCTCTAATCTTTGAATAACTTCCTTCATAGAATTCCATTCTTGCATGTTTGGTGCATTTTTGGATTTAATAAGATGTTTTTGGGGTGGAATGTGCCCCTAATTTCATTGTTCTTTGGGTGGAATGTGCCCCTGGTTTCATTATTGTTGTGGTGGAATGTGCCCCTAGTTTTATTTCTATTGGGGTGGAATGTACCCCTAGTTTAATTGTTTTTGGGGTGGAATGTGCCCCTATTTTTTTTGCTATTGGAGTGTAATGTGCCCCTAATTTTGTGTGGATCTATAGGGAGTGTATACCTTTTGATCCATGACTTGGTTTTAATTTTCTCCTTGAGTTGAGAACATAAGCTGTTGATTCTTGGATTGTAAAACATTCCTTAAATTTGGCTATTGATTTTGGAAATTTCTATGTTTATTTACCAATTTTGGGGTTGGTTGAAAAGAACTAGACAAATTATCTTGAGGAATCTCCTCAATTTAAATTGAATGTTTGGTTTTTTGAGTTTTTAAAGTGACAAGAGGTTCTTGATGATTGAATAATGTATGTTCCATGTCAAATGGAACACTTTATAAGGTCTCTTGTGCCTTTAACTATTCATTTAGATTTATTTGATCCACTATGGTATTTTCCTCATCCAATATTTGTTGTACACTTTCAACCACATTTCCTTGTTCTTTCTTAGCATTATTGTGAATTAAAGTGGCAACTAGGGAGTTAGTTAAATTTGTGACAAGTTGATCTGCATATCAATGACTTCTTATCTTGATCTTAGCTAGAAGATCCAGATTTGTGGGTTTTGACTCTATTTGTATTTCCTTTCCTTTGTTAGAGGAAAAAGGTATGTCTATTTGTGAAAAATATTTCTCTTGTCGTCATTATTCTCCTTCTCTAATTAAGGTATGTAATTATTCTATAGTAAAGTCAAAAGGTAGTCCAACACCTAATTCTATCAATCTAAGAAGGGATTCATCTTGATCTTCTTGGGGTTGATATTCATTGTAATCATCTTTGGATCCTACTATTGTGGGGATATCATCAAAAACAACAAGGTTATCTTGACCATCATAAAATTGCTCATCTTCATAACTAAGGCCATAAGAGGCCCCACTACGAGTGAACCTTTGAGTCATGTCTAAAATAGCTTTTCTATGTGTTTGACTAACTTTGGACCAATGTTTGGAAACCAAACAAAGTATGCTTCAGCTCTCCTTTAAACAAATAACCAAGGTACCAATGAAACTATAAGGGAGGGTGGTTTGAAACCATGCACAATTTAGAAGATTTGGTTCACAAGTTTACTCAACCTTTGATAAGGTTCAAATCATATAGATTGGAAGAGGGTAAGGTAACTCAAAGACCCAAGGTGAAAACTAGTACACCAAATCCTAGATCTTTTTAATACACCCATACTATAAAATCTAGTTTCAACTTTGACAAGTTGACCCTAGAAGTTTAGAGGAAATCTCTTTGGATTATGAAGAAGACAAAATGGACTAAGCAACTCAAGATGTAAAAACATACATGAATCACTAAGTATAAAGCTAGGACCAAATAGGTAACACAACATCACCACATGATTCCAATAGGATAAAATATGTTTTAGGACTCAAATCATGAGTGATACGTAATATAACTTGAGTCCACCAAGATGATAATGTGTTTTTGAGTCTTAATAAATGACCTTCAATCTGAATGGAAAATTGAACCCAAGTTAAAACAAGTTTAGTGCACGAATGGTAACCCACTTTGACACACCAACCCTTAGAACTCAGAAAGGTTCAATTTTAAATGTAGATTATAAATTAAGTATTTAAACAAATTGGGTAAAATATCTATACTCAATTGGGTAGCATGACTATGCCAAAGTGGATGACGTCACACAAAGCTTTTTATAACAATTTGAACAAGGAAAAGGTGAATTTTCCAATTGGATAGTGTAACGCCTCCCTTTCTCAATAAAATTGAGGACAATGTGTTTTGGTTAAGTTCAATGGGCTAACAAGTAGTTTTAGACATAAATCAAAACCAAGTAAGATAATGACAAAAAACAAACATCTTAAGTATAAACTGATAAGGTATGGCAAAGTGGGATCTACTAAACTAGAAAGGTTTTGATCATTCTAGGGGAATCAATTGCACAATGACTTTCACATTAAATGATGCAAAAGATAAGCACAAATATTGGGTGACCATGATATTGGCTAGTTGTAAAAATGTCTAGTCCTTTTTACAACCACTACATCATGTTGTTCACTCAGTGTAGTGTGATTTCTAAATGAAGATACATCCCATGTGCATCTCCAACTAGGAGCCAAATGAATTCAATGTTGAGAGATGAAACCCCAAGTCAAAACTTCCCTAAAGAACTTTTGGAAGGTAATGACGTCCCCCTCACAAGCCAAGTTTGTATAAAAATAAAGAAAGCATGAAATAGAAAGAATTTAGGGTCATTTTAAAGGCCCAAACTTTGATGAGTTTTTGGGGAGTGTTTTAGATGACATTCTTTCTAAGCCTTGGACTAGGCTATTTGCAATAGGAATGGTGCTTTTGATTCCAAGGGTTCCCTAAAGGGGAAAAATGGAAGAGAATACACGTAAAATTCATCTTTTTGCCAAATAAAATCTAATTAAACAACTATTTCAAACAAAAATTGACAAGTGTGTTCAATTTTAAGCCCAAATAAAATATTTGGTGGCGTTCATTTGACCCCTTGGTCTTAAGATTGTGAACTTTGAAGACATTCATCTAAGCATCTAAATTTTTTATTAAACACCAAAACAAAGTTCCTAATTGATTTTTAAATATGCAAAAGATGATTTAAAACATGATTTTAGTAATTGTCAAGCTTGGTCCTATAACAAAAATGTTATCATGTCCTTTAAAGCTATTTTTGGTTTGAAATAATACACTTTAGAAAAAGAACTCTCGGGTCTATGTTTTAAGAAAAACATAGTGATTGACGTCAATTTATATAACTAATGATGGTTACATTTTTTAACTAATTTAGTTATCTAACTAACATTTATTATACCAATGTGATTGAAAAAAATATATATAATTGATGTCAGTTTTGCTAATCGACATCGGTTAAGCTATATAACTGATGTCGATCTTACTAGGCAATGTCAATTACTATGTAAAATTATGGCAAACAAAAATGGAAAAATAAAGTTAGAAAATCAATTTGAAAGAGTTTTAAGGGTCTAAATGAATATTTTAAAGTTTCAAAATGATCTTCTTCTTGTGTGATATACATCTAGTCCCACCAGGTGTGCCAAGATGTAGAGAGGATTACAAATCAAGTTATTCAATCATTAGTCCATAAATCATGAAAAATGCATAAAGAACTAAATAACTAAGCCTATATATTCCTATGGGAATTACAAAGGATAGAAAGAAACAAATGAAATAAATCAACATCATATTACCTTCCAAAATGGATTCACCATACCCATGTGGCTCAAAATCATGTTTTCCCTTGATCAGGCATCCTTGTCTTTGTCAATAATGGTAGCAAACTCCTCCAATATCTCAATAACACTTCATAAAACCTAGGCTCATGATTCCAAATCACTAAACTAGCCTATCAATGAAGTTTGAAAACAAAATCAATGATCAAATGCAAAGGATTTTGGAAATAATTTAACATTATAACTTTGCAATATTCAAGCTTAAAATTCATGTCCATGTCCTCTTTATTTATCAATTTTTAAGATTGGTCAGGATCAACCATGACTATCTATCTCAAGATTGAGATGTGTGGCCATGGATAATCCTAATATTTGTAATTAAATCCATATTTATCTTCATCATGACCTTGGAATAATAGGAATTTAATAGGCATGGGAGGCATTAACTAAGCATGGGTGACCCATAATCCTGATATTTGTGGCATTTATGGCCTAGGGATGTCTTCCCAAGAAATGATGTCACCTAATGATGTAATTAATAGGAATCAATTTTAAAATGAATATATTCAACAACTCTCATGGAAAATCCACTTGAGCTCTTGATTTGGATTAATTGTCCTTAAACAAGGTTAATCAACATTTGTGTAATTATTTGAAAATTGGCCATCAATTAATCAAAATGGTCAGAAAGTCATATTACTAGATCATAATTTGATTGGAGAGGAATTAGAAGGTGATGTTAGATGTGTTGTATTTGTATTCCCATTTATGATGTTGCCAACACTAAATAACAAAGGTACATGACATGTACCAATGAATTAGAAGAAAAGAATGATCTAGAGCACTAAATGGCAAAATTGTCATTTTGACATGAAATGATCTAATCAAAGTTAATTGGCCCATAAAATTGCATTTCCCTATTTAGGGATACTTTGACCTAAACTGACACTTGTAAGAGACAAGTTTGAACCATTTAGGGCATTTTATGGATTTTGACCTAAAATGTGCATTTGAGTGAAATTCAAGTAAGATTGACAATTTCAATATAAATGGTGTTAGGAATTATATGTCTACAGGCACATGTTTGTCTTATCACCAAAACTCCTTTTGGCTTTCATGTGCACTTTTGGTCAAAATTGGGTATTACACTACCTATTAATTGAGACACCTTTTTATAGGTGTGTACAAGATTCAAATGAGCTCATCATGGTATGAAAGGACTCTGCTTGGGTCCCCTATAGTCAAAAGGTTCATGTGTATACCTTTACTCATATTTAATTCCCTGAAAACATCACCAAAGCACCAAATCTAGCTCACTTGTCTGTACCCTTTTGTAGGTGTGTGTTTCCATAGTGTACGGATTACAGGTGGCCTTAAATCTTAGAACTTATATTAAGTTATCCATAAGAAACATATGAAGTCTTAAATAATTAGAGTGTTATAACACATGTTTATATGGTTTTAGGTTACCTTACTCAAAACACACCATAGAATGAGACTTTGAAACCAGATGTAAGTGATCTTTCCTTGTGAAAGGCCACCTATAGGTGTGCTTGAGACTTGAAATAGTACCTATACTCAACATCTTAATGATTTCCATGTACATATATACATAATTCCATCCATTAGACCATTAAAAACCTGAAGGTATGTTTCATTTGTTCTTTAGGATGTCAAAATCCATTCAAAACTCAAAATATATAGATGCCACTGTTTGGTTTTAGTGGTTTTATGAGCAACCTTCAGCCTCTCAAACACTATCTTCCACTGATCATATTTTCCTTAAACATTTCATGGCTCTTTTATATGATAGATAATACAAGGTTTAGTCATTAAAATTCATCAAGGCTGCTTGTAACCATGTTATGGAGTACCTATAAAAACCTCTAAGGCCTCTATTTTTGTATTTTAGGGACTATGTCTCCAAACTCAATCATTTCATCTCTTTGAAGGTGAAATTCATTCCTTATTTGGAAATCCACATTTAAAAACAATTATACCATTCTCTTTCACCATATTAAAATAATTAATAAGGTTCATTATATGTTTCAAACTCTCCATATGGCTTCTACACTCTCTGCTCAGGCTACCTATAGGTGGTTGTGGGTTATAGACAAGGCAGTGAGTAGAATATGAGTCATACACATGTATGAATCTTAAAAAAATATGGTATCTCTTTAAAATTTTAAAATTAATCCCATATAACATATGAATACTTGTATCAAGTCAATATAGTTTCATCTCAACCTGATACCCTCTTTTAAACACTTTTAGATGCATGATCCAATGGCAGATTGTGTGGAAATTGTATCTTACTACCATAGTCTCCTTATACACTATTTGGAAGTTAAAATTTGTTTATTACTTATTATAAACAAATTTAAACATCTTTATATCTCAATACACTTTCATTAACATACTAACAAGTTTTGCATACGTGGTTCAACAATGACTGCAAGTGAAATTAGGTAAGGAGATAACTGCATAGTGTACATGGCTGCAACTCATGGAACGTTACTTTAGAGATGAGATTGAGATTATAATTTAAATAATAAATAACTTATAACATTAAAAATTACTCATCACAACCCATTGAAACCATGTTCAAAACCTAAAGATCTTAAAAATAGTGCAAGATTGCCTATAACATAGAATGGGGTACCCTCTTAGAATCTGAGATACTTGGATCATTTAAACACATTTAAACTTGAAAAAAATAATTTAATACATTATTAAACATATTAAAAATCATATATATCCAATCTCATCAATTAGATTGTATGAAGATGCTCAAACCAAGGTGAAACTCATGGGGTGCACATATTAGCAGGTAGATTTGGAAAGTCAACTTCATGAGGATGGTTCATGAAGCACAAGCCACCATTTTTAAAAATAATTATATATAAATTAATATATATTATTTTAAAACAATCTCCCAAAATCATTTTCCTTTAAACTTTCTAAGTTATTCATACCAAGTAAAAACTTGAAGGTCACTTCTACTTGCCAAGAAAGGTAAAAAGGGAGTTGAATGGTTTTGAGAAATAAATGACACTTAAAAATAAAACCAAGAATGTAATTAATAATTTTTAATATTAATATACACTTCCTAACCATTTCTCATGAGGCACACTTCCCAAAGAGGTTGTATAAGTGCCAAACTCTTCTTTTCTTTCAAGAAAATTGTCTTTTCTTCTGCATAACCTACCATATTTTAGTTTTTTCATTAATTAAGACTTATATATATACATGGGTAATTAAATCATCTTTTTTAACCTTCACACTTCTTAAAAAACCTGTACACCTCATTTAATGCACCTTTTTGACCCCTAAAATGATTAAAGGGACTAAGAAAACTAATGACCAAGGCTACTATAACATCAATAAACATTAATTGGAATATAAAACACCTTTTTACATCCATATTACACTCCCTAAAAACCTATAAATTCATTTTTTTACCTATAGGTGCCCTAATTTGACCTAAAAGTCAAATTTGGTAACTCGTAGGGGTAGTATGCCTACTATACTAACTAGACCAGTAGCCATATCAATCCATTGGGATTAGGAGTCATCTAAAGTATGAGGTAAACAAGGAGAATTTGACCATTTTATTAGAGCTTGAACATGACAAGACAACTAATGACTACCTTAACCACATAAAGCAAATGACACATAAAACCAAGAAAGCAAACACATACATACATGTGCTTAAAGCACTTAGGGGAATCTAAAAACAACTATTATGTACAACTAAAAATTACTCATACCTCCCTTTTCAAGATCAAAGGGAAAGTTTCTTGAGTCTCTTTTTGTATGAGATGGGTAAGGGTGCTAAGCATGTTGCTCTTTAGATTGAATACTTGATAGACCAGACCTATTCGTTAGTAATTCATTTGAATTATTCTCAAATGGATCATCTTCAAATATGTCTCCAATGTAGACATATTCCTCCTAACTTTATACACATAATTCATGTTGCTACCCGCTCTCTTTCTTATGATCAACTTTCATCTTCTTTGTAGGCATAGTCTCAAAATGAATGATTTCTTGTTCCTTTAAAGATTAAGGCCAATAGAGGTTTGCCTTGACTTCTAAAGGCTGATGTGGATTTTTTTCCTACTCACTTATGACATGTTGGCCAATGTCATTTTTCTTATCTATGACATCTTGAACAATGTCATCTTTCTTGCCGTCAGTTTTAACTAGCTCTAAAGGAGTTATAGACCCTTTGAGAGATTCAAACTCTTTTCAAATGTCTTAAAATCTCTACCATAATTCATCATCTTCATTTTGATCAGCATCATGAAGGAGGGAAAAAAGAGACACTTCTTCATCTTCTTATTCAAATTTTAATAGGGTCTCTTCCAAGATTTCTTCTTCAACACAAGGAGTGTATTCTTCATCATCAACCAAACAAAGAGATTCCAAAATAATATCTTACCTCTTCTTCATCACTTAGGACCTCTTGAGGTTTTTGAAATTGTACCTCAACTATCACAATCTGATCTTGTTAGTCAAGGGCTAAAAGATCTTTAATATCCTTTTTAGTGATACTAAGACTAGGCATCTAGAAATCTGATGACCTAGCCCAATAAGGCTGCTAAGGAGTTGCATATTCTTCAATTAAGAGTTTTGAATTTTCCTCAACCAATTTCTCCTTTTGAGGATCTCACACCATAGGTCCATTTAGGAAAAGGGTGATGGAATGAGGACAAAAATAACTAGTTGGTAGAGGTGGAACATAGGGCTCAAAATTAGATTGAGAATGCAAATTTGGGAAATCTTTTGGGAGATCCTAAGGAAAGGAAGCTAGACTTCGAGCTAAAACAACTTGATTTTCTTCCTTCCACTTCACATTCACTTTATTCACATCTAATTCAACTTGGTAACTCTATTGAAGGAGGTTAGATGGGGTGTGTTTAGGCATAAAGTCTTCTTTGGGGTCCAAACCTTCCATCACACCTTGACTTAGCAACCTCAGCTTTGACTCTAACTCCTCAATTTTCTTGGCTAGGTTTTCTTGAAATTTTTTTTCTTGAAGTTCAAAGGAATCATTATAGACACTAGAAAAATGTACACTAATAGTTTTTGATGACTAAATGCCTTAAAACCCCTTAAAGACTACTTAAACCTTTTTAATCCTTAACCAACCCCTCTTAACCTAACCAAATCATTATTCTCCTATTCAAAATACTATTTGAAAGTACTATTCAAAAGTACTATTCACTGTGGGATCCATTATCACTATTCATGATGACATGGAATATGACATAGAAAGTGACATGATAAGTGACATGGCATGTGACATGGAAAGTGACATGGAAGGTGATATGGTAAGTGACATGGCATGTGGCTTGATGTGGGACATCATATCCCACATGGGACCCTTTCTTAATGTTCTTAATGACCTCATTTAAGCATCACAAGGGTCCTCCATTGAAATATGGTGAATTTCTCCTTAACAAGACATTATTCAACATATATTTTGCCTTCACACATGAAATTATTCTTCAAAATGAGATACCTACCTCTTTAAAGACAAAGGACACCCATTTTTCACTTCTTAACCCAAATGGTAGACTCACTAACCCAAATGGGAATCCCCACCAATCTCATCCTTGATGAATTTAGGCACCACATTGGTGATCCATCTCTTTAAGTGCTTGGATTAAGACAAGAAATGATGGTGAAAATTATTTGGTCTCATTTAAACCCATGTGCATGATTCCCATTGAAAATTGGATTCATGTGCAAGGTGCAAAACACACCAACCCAAATGGGAGACTTATGATCAAGGTGAAAATCCCATCATCCTTGACTTATGTATGAGCCCCACTTGGATAAATTTTAATTTCTTCACTATTTCTCTATTTTGACATGTTTCTTCACATCAAATGTTATAAATACCCCCCCCCCTCTCCTTCATTAAAGGTTAAGTTAGAAGTTAGTCTTTGGTTCTTAACATATTGCTTCAGGTTTTCAAAGGAGGGCATCATTTTATAGGTCATCATCATTTTTTATGATAAAATATCAAATCAATGAAGCTCTACCAAAATTGCCTCAAGTTCCATCTATAACATCTTCATCAAGCATCAAGGTAACATTTGTTTGCTTTCTTGTATTCCATTTCTTTCATTTCTTGACCTTCTTATTTCCTTAACCTCACACATTTAGCCCATTTTCCTCTCCTCTTTTAATCCCCTTTGACTCCCTACCCTCTTTTCCATTTACTTCTTTTTTCATTCACCCTTTACCTCCTCCTTACCACCTTGACCATTTACCCCTTTTGCCTCTTTGCCATCTTGACCTCTTGACCTCATAATCCCCATTACCATTTATATTCCCTTTACTGACTATCATTTACCCATTTAAAAATTTACAAACTCAATCAAAACCTTATCATTTTCTTTTGAATCTTGTCATAAACCAAACCAAAACCACCATTTTGCCTTAACCAGTTTTCAACATTAGTATAACCGGATTAGTTGCTTTATTATGGTTAACTTAGCAAAGCATTTAATTCTCTTATATTAAATTTAATTGTTTTCTAGTTTTAATTTTAGTTTTATGTAATTTAATTTAATAATACATTTATTTTATCATCTTAACTAAATGTTTAAAACAGGTGGATTGACAGCCTCCTAGAAAGCTTTCACTTCTAAGATCTAGCTCATGTAGGCAATCCACCCATCTACTTGTCTAAAAAACAAGTTTATTTTAGTGTTTTATTATTTTTAAGTCATCTTACCAAGAAAAATAGGAGCTCTCCACAATCACTTGGATCCAACACATGCACTTTCACAGGTATTCTTCCACATCCTCTATAACTAGTTTCTACTTTTCACACTTAGGAAAAGCAAATATTAGATAGAAACATTTTGGCATGTCTGATGGGACCCTTGATTTCTCTTGGATTCATTAATTGTTCTAGTAAATTTAATTGAATTAGTAAAATGGCATTTATATTTAATTGCATTTCTGAAAATTAATCATTCATCTCTTTCAAAACGTAAGTTTTAGCTTCTTTTATTTAGAAAATTAGAAAAAATAAAAAAGTAGAAATTTTCATTCTTTTTTCGTGCATTTATAAAAAAATCAAAAGAGAATTCATCCTAGGATTAGGATTTCATTTCATTCTGAATTTAGGTGCATTTTATTTGTTCTCATTTTCATAAAAAGAAATTTAAAAAAAAATCCTTGGGTTAAAATTAACTGCATACATTATTTGATTGCTTGCTTAATTAGTTCACCTA
The DNA here is from genome assembly GCA_037957365.1 of Torreya grandis. NCBI lineage: Eukaryota > Viridiplantae > Streptophyta > Pinopsida > Cupressales > Taxaceae > Torreya > Torreya grandis. The sequence continues at coordinate 1,285,830 of JARHVA010000924.1, forward strand.
GATTAATTAAAGGCAAAGCAAATTAATTGTATTTCAAAAATGTTACAAAATAAAACCACTTACACCAAAACAAACATAAAACTCACTTGAAACAAGGCCCAACTAGGATTTCATCACCTACCAGATCACCTTACCCTTGATTGATTATCATACTTGGATTTAATCACCAAGCGGATAGCCAACTTAGATCTTTGGTTGAGTATAAACTCTGGTAATTGGTATATATTAGCTAAGCACCCACACTAGCTGCAAGATCATGAAGTGAGGGTATAAATCCCCAATAAATAATCCACATACCCAAACCAATACAAACTTCTTCTTGAGTGCTTAAACATAACCTGAAACCAAAAAATAGACTACCTTATTTAGCACTTGTTCTAAAAACTAGATTTCTTCTTCACACTTTCTAAGGTATAAGACAAAAGAGAGAGAATTAAAAATCTAGGATTTAATGTGTCTTAGTGTATGATTTTATTTCCTTAAATCTTTTCTTTTTCTTACTTCTTGTATTAGGTGTGAGCTTTGTTTCTCTTCATTATTCACATAGTCATTACCAAACTATAAAATGAAGAATCGAACCAACCAAGAACCTATTTTCTAATACCTCATCTCCACTATCTTGTTAAATGGATATCTTTCTTATTTTATCTCTTGGAGATCCTAACTTTTTTAGGATCTTGGATAACAATTCTTTCACCTTAAAGAGGTACCTTGCATTGCAAGCCACTTATGCTCTCTTCCTTACCAAAAATCAACCCAACCTTGTCTACAAAAAACCCAATCCTATCTACAACCAACCCTACCTTTATATAACAAACCTAACCTTGTCTACAATCAACATAACCTTACGTATAACTCATCAAACTCCAACTTTAACCAAACCACAAACTATCAACCTTCACTCAAAATACCACTTGAGTTTGTTGCAGTGATAATAGACTAGATATCTAGATTAGAGTCAAAACTTAGACCATCTATTTCTGGTATCTATGATCAATCAAACCTCACTTAAAACCAACAAAGTTCTATCATCATCCATTTAATTATTATCATGCCCAACTAACAACCTATCAACATCTATCATCTCAATCACCCCAACCTTGTCAAAGCTTAGGCCGTTTCCCCCAACCATCATATCAACCTCAACCCACTTTTTTAACCCAATCAATATCATCACCCTAAACTAATCAACCAACCTATCAACCCAACCAACTTGTTAACCTATTAAACCAACTAACCTCTTCAAGCCAACCAAATAACTTACAAATAGTTTCACACCCTAATTACACCCTCTTATGGTCCTTAGTAAACTTACAATTGTAGAAACTATAATAACACTAACCTTAACCAATCCACTTGTTGACCAAGTAGAACATTTACAAATTTCCTTACAAAGCACAATTAAGTAAACCAAATAATATTTTCCACTTCCCTTTTTAGTGAATCAAAGCCAACCAGAATCATCTGACACTTATGAGGTGCACATGATTAATGTTGTTATTGATAAACCTATTACTACTACTTCTTCCACCCCACTCATTAAAGTAGGGGAATCACATCCCATTCCTATGGATGACCAAACAAAGGAATCAACCACTCCCTTCCTTTGAATTGACACCAGTACACCTTCTTCCCCCACCACATACTTAGCTACTCTTCCTTTGGAAATCATTCCTTTAAAAGAGGTCACCTTATCCACTCCATCTATGGAAAAAACATCTATAAATTTTGAACCTTCCACCAAAAACATAGATGGGGAAACCATTACCTCTTCTCCACCCAAAAGTTTAAGATATAAATTATCAAGGAACCAAACCTATCTACAAGCCCTTTTCTAGGCTAGTACAAAGCTTAGAGTTCACTTCTCAACCTAATCTCAATAGAGCCACTTTTTGGCATCATCTTGGCCTCCCCTATCAAAACAAACAAGAACCCATAGCTTCACTTAAATCCACCCTCAAACCTCTCATTACCCCAACCCCATCCTCAGATAATCCATCCTTCAAAACCATAATGGAACCATCCAACCCACTTTCATCTAAAATTATTAAATAACCTTACACCTCTTTGACCAAACCCATAAATAATCTAGGAATACTTCATATTCCTATCATAGCTCACCAATCTTTGAAATTGGACCTAACTCCATCAAGTTCATCAAATAAAACTTTGACTAAACATATTAAAAGGGTGGAATCTCTTAAACCATCCCAAAATAGACCCATGCACCCCCTAATATTAAATCTTCTACTTCTAAACCAACCAAGCAACCCTAACCTAACCAATCTACTAAAACCATTCCACAACTAATAACTTCTAGGGTAAAGCCTACTTGTAAGAAGGTTCCCACTCCAAAGCCAAAAAATCCATCACTCCCAATGCCTTTACTTGAATCCTATTCAACCATTTTACAAAGGTTATTGAAAACTTCCTCCTTAACCTTACCACCTCTCAAACATTTCCAACCTATCAAAACTTTTGACCCTTCACATCCTCAACCAAAATGGTTTAATGCTAACCTAGCCTATGCATTCCATATGACACTTGGACATGACACAGATAATTGAAAATCTCTCCAAGCACTCATACATTACTTATATGAGGATAATCTATTATCAGATGAACCTCCCTTAACCAAGCTAGCCCAACCTAACCAAAAAACTAAAACTACCCTACCACCCATAACTTGTGCAGTAAAAAATAATTTTAGGAAGACTCTTAAAACTAAAAACTTATCACCTTAAACACCTTTACATGAATCCTATTCAACCATTTTATAAAGGTTATTGAAGACCTCTCCCTTAACCTTACCACCTATCAAACTTTTTGACCCTATCAAAACTTTTAACCCTTCATGCCCAAAACTGTCATGGTACAATGACCACCATGTGTGCTCTTACCATAGGATACTTGGCCATGATACAGAACACTACAAGGCTCTTAAAACCATTATCCATGAGATTTATGATAAGGATAACATGTTATCAAATGAACCTATTTTGAGCCCATTACCAACCCAACCATCAACCAAACCTACCCAACACTTGCCTATTCCATCATTCTCACTTAAGAGTAAGGAAAAATTGAAGCAACAAGATAAACTAAAAGTTCCTTTTATCCACCCCATCTGTAGGGTTACCCACTCTTAAGTCTAATAAAAAGATAAGAGAAAGGCTAAATTTTCCATTCCACAGATATACCCTTCAAACCCACAACATTCTAACTAAACCCAACCATAAACACCTTCACTTTGGGATCTTTTTCCCACCCATGCAAAGAGTAAATTGGGGGAAATTTTGTTCCATAAATATTTAACCATTTATTAACTTCAACCATACCTTAAACATTAATTGAACTAACACTTGGCTCTTTTGCCTCAACCTATCAACCAAACCTATCCATCAACCCAACTTGAACCAAGTGGTATATCAAATTAGGGAAACCCATTTGGATACCACCTGACCTATTTGAGATAAAAATTCTCCCATCAAACCATTGGAGATTACCCATCTCCATCAAACCTAACCAAACACCTCAAACCATGAGAATTTAATATCAGATACCTTATCCTAAAGAAAAACCAATACATGACCAACATGGATAAAAGTAAAATGAGGCAAGCTTGTTTTCAATTGGCTTGGACCCTACATCCTTACCCATAAGTATGGATTAGGAGCTTATCATTTGTCCTCTCTCAAATTCAAACTAGAACTTGAGCCTCTCAACACTTCACATCTATGTCTATTTTTATGTTAAGGATCAAGATCACTCTTTTTGTCTAACATAAGCTCATCCCTTAATTATGATATTTTAACCTTCCCAATGTCTCTCCTCTCCACTTGAGGATAATTGATTATAAAATATAACCATGTGATTAACCATCAAATTCATATCCTAATCCTAAATATGGGTACCATGTCTCTACCCATCATATGGTTCTCATGGATACTTTTCATCTTTAACAAGATGGAATCTCATGGTCATTGTCTCTCAAAACCACACCCTTTCACATATCATTGACCTTCCTATGTTAAATTTTTACCCCCATAAAGGTAACCCTTTGAACCTAATTAGACTGGTCCATGTCTAAACATATTTCATCTTGAAAAAATTACTTGGGTCAATATCTTAAGTAGTGTAGACTACTTCCTTGAGGAATAGCTGCCCAAAATCAAAACAAAATTTTTTGAATGTAAGGTATACTTCTCCCTTGAAGGAAAGCTATCAAGAAATTTAAACAAATCTAATAAGCTTAGACCACTCCCTTAAAGGATGGCTAAGTTAACTTTGTCAAAATCAGAGCAATTTTTTAGAAGCTTCTTGCATTGATCAGCTTCCCATATATAAAAATAAAGCAAAGGACTTACTATCATAACAAATTTTAAAGTTGTAATCAGCTTTCACATGTAGACTTCATGCATTTATCATTATACATCTAACATACAACATGGACTTATCTATTACCATTCTTAGGTCACCTATAGAAGGGACAAATTAATTCACATGAGATTATCATACATATTACCCATTACACTTCACACCACCTATCACCCATCTTCCCTTTAAACTATCTATACATCAAGGAATTTAGACCTTACTTGACACCTTGTGATCAAGAAACCTTATTTATCAACTAAAAATCGCTCATGCATAGTGTTTGAAGGGCTTATATTCATTAATAAAATCTCACTTTGGGTCTATTTTTAATCCTTGTCAAAAATAAAGCATCAGGCCCTATTCTTATCTTAATGTGCCTAGTTGATGTTTTCATTGTGACTTGTACCATCCAACATTATAACAACAACAGTCATTCCTTTTACATTAAGTGAGATTACAACAACCACAACCATACCAATCATATCCATAACCATAACACTCAACTAGAAACATCCAACACATTTTATACATGTTTACAACAAATTTTACAATATTTAATTTAAGGTGAAAGGAGTCACACGACACATATAAAGTTATCTAATTATCCATACTTCACCTAAGGCCCCTACATACATTATTTTCCTACCTAAGCATTAGACTAATTATCTAGTGACTATGGATTTGTGTTCATCCACCTTCTACTTGATTACTCCTTGAACTAACATATGTACCATTACCTATCTCAGTGATCACTAAAGGGTGTACTCTATTCTCCTCTCCCACATTCATCACCACAAGGTGAGAATCATACTCTGCTCTAGGTCTTTCACCTTACTCAATCATCATAGCCATTACATCACCTTGATTTGATTATTCTACTCACATAGGTATTACATGTTTTTGCCTTAGTATGCATTCCCTTAGATAGAAAGGGTTCTCTCCATGGGTAGGTTGAATGTCATGTTCTCTATCCCTACACCTCATGCAATGAAAGTCTCACCTTATTCACTGTTGAAGAGGTAAGAATTCAGACTTGAGCTCGAGCCGTGGGTGCCTTTCCTCTTATTATTGATCTAACAATACTTTCATTATCACCATTACATGTTGTAGTATCTAATAGATCCACACATTCACCATATTGATTATTTCAAGTTATAAAAGTTGTTGATCATCTCCACCATTATTTACATTGTTCACCATCATTAACCTTGTGTAGTTCTCTACACTCTCTATAACCTACAAAACAAAATAACTAAATAATAGACATTCATCCTTATCATGATTATTTAAATAGAATACCTAACCATTCTTCCTTTCTAACATGATTCTCCATTCCACCGAATAAGAAGCTCATATGATGTCATTGATGTCCTTGAATAGTCTTCCCACTTGAAATGGTCATGTCTACTTACCTTTTCATATGGACACATCACCCTTGATCCAATTGGTCACCTTGATAAATCCATTATCCACTATCATGATATCCTTTTGTTGACCTTATCTTCTGATTTGTATCTAATGTCTTTGGTTGTTTTGCATCTTATGATCCTTGTATGCCTGATCATCATCACCCTTACCTTGATTAACGTAAATTGGCTTCTAGTCATGTGTTGCTACAAAAATTATGCCTCAAAAACTACCACTATTGTTGGTAATGGTAACATGTAAATCCTCACCATTATAGAACCTCTTTCATTTGAGGTAGGCCTTCATTAATTCACAACAATACATTTACCTTCCCATCCCCTCTACCCTCCTATTACTATCAGCCCATTACCACAGGCATTAAAAGTTAGACCCCAACCATTGGTAGTGCCTATTCAAACATGACAATATTTTATTTTGTACCAATTGAAAGTTCATCCATACTATGTAAATGACTACCTTCTCCAGCTCTATACCTAAGATCTTAGGCCACACATCTTCTAGTTAGGCCCAACCTTAAATACCCCACATCTATGGTTCCAAGCAACTAGGGCACAGGATGTAGACATGACCACCATTTATCTAAACTACCCATGTATCCCTTCAGTTAGGCAAGGCCCTTCCTCTATCACTCACCACGCTACCACCTTTATTACTCATAGAATCCACTTAGTCATAAAATATATTCTTTATAGGTCATCACTTTGCTACTACCCTTAAAACTTGGCTCGTAGCGATGATGGCCTTTCACCAACATGACTATGCAGATCCTGATAGACACCCACCCCCTAAAACTTGTCTCATAGAAATTGATGCTAGCATTATATTTATATCCTCACATAATTTGAGAAGGTGTAACCTCCTTACAAAAGCACATCTTCTTTGGATTAGCTCCATTAAAGATTGTTTTTGGTGCTTAACATTATGTTCCCTTCTCATTTATCCTACCCTTCCCATGCATATCTTTTCCTTCTAATACATGTGGGATTAATATGGTGACTATTCACAAATCTACACCATACACCTTCATCATCACCTTCACCAAAACCTCTATCAGCCCAAACCAACTCACTTATTTATCCTACCCTTGTTAAACTACATTATCTTGATGTCCATAGACTATATATTTGTTGCTTCACTTCTATGGGAAACTCGACCACTAACAACTAATTACCATCCCCTTTTATTCTCACTCATTTACATTGATAACCATTCCCTCTTTCTTAGGGCATCCTACATCAAGGAAGCTTTGAATTATTTCATAAGTGTCCTTATGTTTCAACACCATCTAATACTTCTTCTTAAGTTTTTCCCCCATTGTTTGGAGAACTACATTGGCCTAAGGTATTTTTGGATTATGTAGGTAGCACTTAGTTATTGAGGTCAGCTCAGCCACATCCTTTATTTTATTTTCCCTTCTCACCTAAAATATCTTCCTCCACTTCTCTACCTATCTCCACACCACCGCCCTCCATTCAACTTGTCAATCTCCTTTAACTAATTTTATATCTTGTCAATATCTTTTAACACAAGGATTGATAGCCTTCCTCATTGGCCCCTCTTACCTCCCATAAAACCACCACCTACTCTTCTTCGTTAACCTCCCTATCACCTTTCTTTGTGTATGCTTCATGGCTCACTTCCCCACCCACATTTTACATTGTTTACCTCTCTTTTACCTTATTACCAACCTTGCCCTTTATCCCCTTTAACTTATTTCTCCATCCTCATCATCTCCCCTCACCCTTGGTGATTTTTCATACCCTCTTTATCATTCTCTTTTCCTCACCCATTCCACATCATATAATGCATCTTGCAAGCTTTCAATTTCTTCTATTTCTACACTTTTTCTTTATGTGTACCACCATTATGCCACTCTTCCCACCGTACCCATTTTCCATTATTATCATTTGCTTTTATCCATCCTTGCATACTTTTTATCTTCATTTTTTTCCTCCATAACTAGCTTATAGATGTACCTTCATCCTTTGAGAAGCCTTCCATAATTGTCATTTTCTTCTTATCTCATCTTGCCTTTTGCATTCCCCTTTTCCTCATTCCATCTTGGTACTCACTTGTCTTTTGCATCTGTGTGAGTGTCCTTACTTTGTATCCATACTTTAATTATTCCCTTTTTCTTCTTATCATCTTTATTTTCATCTCATTTAATTTCATTGTGTTTCCCTATTTCTTCACTGCCTCATCACCACTTTAGCTTGTCAATCTCTTCTAACAAGTTGATTGATGCTGACCTTATCTCTTCACCTTCTTATCCACCCATCCTTTGCTTCCCCTCATTTTTCTTAACCCATTTCCCATTTTCCATCCCATTCTCATTTATGAAACCACCATTTGCTTTGCTTCATTGTTCCTCTCCTTGCCTATATTCATCTAATGCTTACTTGGTTGCATTTCCACCTATGTGTTCACTCTCCTATCATCCTTTGCGTTTCCTTATTTCACTCCTTTTTCCTCCTATTGCCTTTTCTTCTATGTATTTTCTTGTGTTTCATTTTCATCACCAAACTATTTTCTCCTTGGTCTATTTTTAGACTTCTTTTTAAACTTTCATGGCCTCCCAGATTTCTCATCCTCCCCTTACCTTTCATGATTGTTACACTTCTTTCCCCATCCTTTTCAATTCCCCAATCTATTATTATTTAGTGCATCCCTCACCCCCCATATTCCATATTTTATTTTTATTCTCTTTTCTCTATTTCATTTCATTTTTTTGTCTCCCTCAATGACATCCCTTATTCTTCCCAACCTTCTTTTTCCTTTTATATGACCATGCTTGGCTCCTTCCATCTTTTCCACCTTTATCTTTATCTATGACCTTGTTTTATCTACCTATTTCTTCATCCATATCCTGGTCTACCTTCACCTCATCCCTTATTATATCTCCCTTCATTTCTCACTTTCAACCTCCACCTCTTTAGAGTGAAGTCACTAGTTATGCCACTTCTACCTACATCTCCTTGTCTATTTCATCATGTCCTCCATGCCCTTACTTTCATGAATGAAATCCACAACATACTCTATCATTTAATTAATATTATTATTTTCCTCACTCCATATTATAAAACCCCTTAGATTCTTTCTCTGAATTCCCTCAAAACTCAATGCTTACTTATTTTAGGACCCCACTGGCTCAAGGGTCAAGGGTTTGAATCTTTACCACTTCTCATTTACCAACTCTGCTACTTTGTTTCCCCAAATTGTTGCATACTACCCTTTCATATCATGTTAAAAAAATTATTTTGGCATGTGCACAATGTCAGCTTATTTGGATGGTGATGAAAGAACTGATTGAATCACCATGATAATTCAAATAATTACAAATTTTCTAAAGCCTCGTAAAGTATATTTTGCCCTTTTATTTTATTTAAAAAGGTGGTAGAATTTTCATGCTTCAACCTACTTATTCATGGCTATAGATTCATTTTTCATAGTTGTTGAAATAATCTAATTACATCCTATGTAATCTCATCCACCATTTCTACCACACCTATCAAAAACTATTTGATAGCCATCTTTTCCACCCTTTGGCACTTCCCTCAACTAGACCTAACTACATGATATCAAATTGGGGCAACCAAGTTAACCAACACTCATTACCTTAAAATAACTACATTTAGCCTGGTGTTCTTTTTGGATTCCTATCCATAAAACTATCTAGGTAGCATCCACTTATCAATTGCATATGGAGTTAGCTTGGTCATCCCCTTTCAACCCATACCCAATCCACCCACACTTTCACCACATCCACCTTGATGTTGGTTATCTTTGACTCAAAACATTGGCATGTTTTGTAATAACTTTTGATTGTAATGACCAACCTTACTAGGTTGAAATTTTAACCATTTTATTCTACCTCATGCATGACCTAACCAAATATGTTATTTGGTAGGAGAACTTACTATCTTTGATACTTGCAACCAATAACTAACCTATCTAGATGACTTAATAGGCCTAACTCGATCAGTTATAACCAATGCTATGAACTGATTATCCATATCATAGGTCCTTTTAGGATTAACCTTATTTTTACCAACATGGTAGATTTAGTCTCTACACAATCTTGACTATTACACTTAGAATAATTTTATGAACCCATTGCCATTTTACATGCCCAACTACATTGTAGCACCACCTAGTGCCTCCCCACCAACTTCTTATCAAACCTATACCCAATTTAACCTTTCCTCATCAACACTTGATTTGAGGGGGAACACCTCCTCCCATCCTCAAGGCACCTTGACCTTCAACCAAGCAATTTTTTTTTTTTTACTTCTTATTAATTTAAAGCTGCATAATAAAAAGGGGCAAAATGTAGACACTAAAAAATTGTATACTAATATTTTTATGACTAAATGCCTTACAACCCCCTAAATACCACCTAAACCTTCTTAATCCTTAACTAACCCCTCTTAACCTAACCAAATCACTATTCTCCTATTCAAAAATACTATTTGAAAGTACTATTCACTATCATTATTCACTATGGGACCCACTATCACTATTCATGATGACATGGCATATGACATGGAAAGTGACATGGCATGTGACATGGAAAGTTACATGGATGGTGATATGTAAAGTGACATGGCTTTGAAGTGATATGGCTTGATGTGGGACATCATACCCCACCTAAAACCCTTTCCTAATATGCTTAATGACCTCATTTAAGCATCACAAGGGTCCCCCATTCAAATATGGTGAATTTACCAATAATATGCCATCATTAAACATATATTTTTCCTTCACACATGAAATTAGTCTTAAAAATGAGATACCTACATATTTAAAGATAAAGGACACCCATTTTTCACTTCTTAACCTAAATGGTAGACTTACCGACCCAAATGGGAATCCCCACCAACCTCATCCTTGACTAATTTAGCCACAATATGGAAAATGGTTCCACATTTGGTGAGCCATATCTTTAAGTGCTTGGATTAATACAAGAAATGATGGTGAAAAATCTTTGGTCTCATTTAAACCCATGTGCATGATTCCCATTCAAAATTGGATTCATGTGCAAGGTGGAAAGCACACCAACCCAAATGGGAGACTTATGATCAAGGTGAGAATATAAAAAAAAATCCTTGACTTATTTATGAACCCCATTTGGATAAATTCAAATTGCTTCAATATTCCTCTATTTTCACATGTTTCTTCACGTCAAATTCTATAAATACCCCCCACCCTCCTTCACCAAAGGTTAAATTGGAAGTTAGTCTTTGGTTCTTAACATATTTCTATAGGTTTTTGATGGAGGGAATAATTTTTGAGGTCATAATAATCTTGGAGGATAAAATATCAAATCAATGAAGCTCTACTAAAATTTCCTCAAGCTCCATCAACAACATCTTCATCAACCATCTTCATCAACCATCAAGGTAACATTTATTTACTTTCTTGTATTCCATTTATTTAATTTTATTGGCCTTATTATTTCCTTAACCTCACACATTTAACCCATTTTCCTCTCCTCTTTTAATTCCCTTTGACTCCCTACCTCTTTTCCATTTACTTCATTTTCCATTCACCCTTTACCTCCATCTTACCACCTTGACCATTTACCCCTTTTGCCTCTTTGCCATCTTGACCTCTTGACCTCATAATCCCCATTACCATTTATCTTCCCTTTATTGAATATAGTTTACCCATTTAAACATTTAAAAAATAAATCAAAACCTTATCATTTTATTTTGACTCTTATCATAAACCAAACCAAAACCACCATTTTTCGTTAACCAATTTTTAGCATCAGTATAACTGAACTAGTTGCTTTATTCTGGTTAACATAGCAAAGAATTTAATTATATTGTATTAAATTCAGTTATTTTATTGATTTAATTTTAGTTTTATGTAATTTGATTTAATAATACATTTATTTTATCATCTCAACTAAATGTTTAAAATAGATGGATTGACAGCCTCCTAGAAAGCTTTCACTTCTAGGATCTAGTTCATGCTAGGCAATCCACCCATCTGCTTGTCTAAAAAACAAGTTTATTTTAGTGTTTTATTATTTTAAAGTCATACTCCCAAGAAAAATAGGATCTCAAAATATTAACTTGGATCTAATGCATGCACTTTAACAAATATTCTTCCACTCCCTTTATAACTAGTTTCTACTTTTCACACTTAGAAAAAAGCAAAAATTAGATAAAAATAATCATCATGAGCATAAGGAATACATGAGGGCTGACATAGGACACAAAAATATTTTTGAATAAATATAGGAGGGACTTGAAAAATATCAACTTCATTCACCACTTCACACTCCTTATCAACTAAACTTCCATCCTCGTTCTTTCCCCAGGATTCTACTATCTTACTCCAGCTTAGGATGTTAGGATTAGAAGTCTTTGCTTGAGGAAAGGTGGGAGGGGTTGGTCTAGGATTAATATAATTCTAAAATTCACACTCTTTGGCAAGATTTTTCTCCTCTTTCTTTCCCCATGACTCCACTATTTTACTCCAACTTAGGATATTGGGACTAGAGGTCTCCTTTTGAGATGGTGGGGATGAATTGTGAGAGGGAAATGAGGGCTTAAACTAAAATTCCTTTACTACTAACATGGACTAATGCATATGAATATTTTCCAATTCAACCAGTCTATCAATATTATCTTCAAGCATAGGGTTTTTCTTTTCAATTCTCTCTTCTAAATGATTGGGAAAATGATAACTTTGATAGGCTTGATTTGGATAATGAATAGGGGTCATGTATGGTTGGTAGGAAACTTGGGGAAGTGGATATGAAGCCTGATAGGTATGGTGAGGTTTCCTTTCATAAAATCCTAGCCTAACCTCTAAGGAAGAAACCAGACCACTCACATCAATCATCTCACTTGTGAGCCTTTTCCAATTAACTCTCTCAATAGGTATCCACTCTTTTTTCATAAAATCTAATGATTCTCTCACCCTATGAATAAGATGACTAGGAATCTCTAGACCACATCCCCTTTAAGTTTCAAGATCCAAAATATACCTTTCATATCCCAAGAGTGTCTTCTTAAAGGTGGAAATGGATTGGATTGAGGAGTGGCTAGGTGGACTAAGATCAAGATATGGAAAAGGTTGATTGTAGGATTGATATAATTCATGCATAGGATAAAAATGTTCATATTAGAGATGATAAAATTCATATAGAGGCTGGTAAGGATCATGAAAATATTAACCAAGGACTTTTTCATATTGATAAGGAATGGCATAAGCTTTGAATGTCTCACCAACTTGTAAAGAGAAACACTCAACACCAAAGTCAGCCATGAAACTTCATTGAAAGTAAGAACATAGATAAAACATGTTACCATTAATATTCAAAGGATAACCTAAATTGATTGACCAACTGATATATCTTTAGATTCGCTATTGATGCTTGAATAGATGCCTCCAAAGGCTAATTATTGAGAGACAACACTAAAAATCTCTCAACCTCTTAGACTAAAAGTCCTACTAGTTATTTTAAAAACTATTATCACTTGGATTTACACCCTTTTAGGAAATGGAGAATCTCTTCTTATCCAAGTGGCATAATGGACTCACCTCTAGGCTTGTGGGCATCATAAGGAATGAGGTGAATCTCTAGATAGGGCTAGTTCCTTTAATGTACCACTTTAGATTGTAACTACTACTAAAATTAAGGGGTGAAAATTTAGAGAGATAACTAAAAATAAAATATTATAATGGAGTTGATACACTATATATATTGATGACTTCCAACTATATGAATGTTACACTTGAAATCAAAGTACAAACTAAAAATACATTTCTCCAATCTTCATCTTCTTACATCAATGTTACATTATGAGGTTATGGATGAATGTGAAAATATAGGAGAACTAAAAAAGAGGATTATGAGGGAACTAATGAATAGGATAACTCATTTAATCTTATATATTTCCTATAACACTTCGCATGCCCTACAAGAAGAAACTTTCTAAGTGCAAATAGATGATAGAATGAAATAACATGCCAAGGAATACATAGTCTTCACTTATGTAAAATCAAACATTACAAATGAAGACACTAATAATAATATTATAGGAGGAAAACATTAAGATTACTATTAATCAAAAGTTATACATTTGAGTAGGGCTTCACCATACTCAGGTGGACCATCTAATACAATGACAAAATGGCTAGTTCTTATAGAACTTAAGAGAGATAGGAAAATAGAGAAGCCTAAGGGTCACAAGAACACTTTTCAAGATGATAATATTAATTATTATTTCATAATAATAGCATGTGGGATGAACCATGCAATTTTAAGAGCTAAAAGTGTCAATCCAAGTCATAAACTTCATTGAAAGTGGTAAGAAACTCCTCATTTTAGCTCAAAAAAATTGCATACATGATTATCACTATTTTAATGAATTATAAATAATTGGTACTAGTTTTTATGATTGGAATGAATTTTAAGTACATCATACATTCTTAACCATGCATTGGTTTTAGGCTAGGTCATCTGGAATTACCTAGAAAGGAGTAATCATCATCTGCTATCAATAAAATTTCTCTTCCATGCACCCTACACACATGGCCTCAAAATTGGAATGATTTGATCATAAAAATATATGGGAGGAAGTGTATGACATCTATAAATACCCTCCATGGTCTTATAGTCATTAAGTACACCTTAAAATGGCCCCACTTGAAGTTTTCCACCCTTCTCACTAGCTTGTCTAATATTCTAGTTTTGATTGGCTGAGTTGAAGCACCTAGTTTTGACACTTCAAATTTTCAAGGCATTAAATTACCATAATTAGTTATAAAAATTCTAAATATTCCCTTCAAACTTGATTTCATCTTTAGATTATTCTTGTATCCTTCACAAGACAAAAATTGGTCAAAATAGCCTATTTATTACCACATCCATACAAGTCCATATAGATAATTTACATTGGATGGATATGGAGTGAAATTATGTAATTTACAATATGTTTCATGAGAAAAATATTCAAATAGATCAGATTTATAGCTCCATTTCTCTAATCAAGTCTCTGTAAGGCTTTAACAAGGGTTTTTGAGTAGTTTGACCTCTTAAACATTGTTCATAAAGGTTTCACATCCAAATTTAAAATAAACTTACCTAATTTTATGTTCAAGGAAATTAATAACATCCATAAACTTATCATATTCCCATGCACATCCTCAAAATATAAATGAGCATTTGAATTTGCCTACTTGAGTTTGTTTTCTTGTTTCTTGCATGCCTAAGTTGCTTTGAGGTCCAAAAATGGTTTCCTTTGGTTTTATTTTCAATATTATAGATTTAAAACCTCTTTAATAACCCCATGAACATTTTTAAATATGTTTTAAATTTTAAATCATGCTATAAGTTTGATAGACCCCCATTTAGACACTAGGTCTAGTCATGTCTAATAGGCCTACCTACAAACTTTACTCAAAATAACCTTCTTTGATGGATTCCCTACATTGAAAGTGATCCTACACATCCATAATTCCCCCATATACATGTTCCAATATAAATATCACTTAGATATAAAAGTGAAGGTGGTCTCTTGTTTGAATTGTAGGCCAAAACCTCCCTAGTATGCTTGACTCTAACCCTAGAGGTTTTGAGCATTCTATCTAGTTTATTCTCTCTTTGCCTAGTTTTGTATTATTTCCTAGGTGTCATACAACTATATACACCTTATTTATAAGTTTACAAAACTCCTAATCTCACTTTCATTGCTTTCTTCCCAAATATGCCAGTTATGCATGAGGGGAAGTACCCCTATCTGAGACAAAATAAGGGATACTTCCCCTACTCTTTCAAAAACATTTAATGTATAATGGTCTTCCTTAAATTGTGAGGACTATTTTAATAAAATTTGAGCTCCTGGTCATCTCATATGACCCTCCAAGCCCTCAAGTTCCAAAATAGACTCTAGTGAAGATAGGCTATGTAGGGTTTTAAAAGGTTGACTATGTTTTGTCTGATAGGAAACATTTCATTTGTTTGATTTATACTTACAAGAGCCTATATATTTTTTCATTTTCATTATGAATGTGTCATATTCCTTGTTCCCTACTCTAACCTCTCATGGACTTTTCACACATTTGAGCTCCTAATACTACATGCCAATTCTTGACTATATTTAGCTTATTGACCCCTGCCTATAGGTTTCCCACCTAAATTGACCTTGGAGATATTTCATGGAGTTATTCATAATTTATATGTTTATTAACACATTTTTTTATAATCATATTTTCACCTGGAATGACCTTCGATCATCACTTAGGTATCCCTTTCTCAGCCTACTATTTGTAACAATCACCTACCATGGTTGTAGGTACACATAGGGTCTTAAAGGATCTTTTATAGGTTATTTTCATCATATTTTTATTTCATGAAGTTAAAATTACCTTAATTTATGTTTCCACATGTTTTTATTGGCACCTAAACTCCTTTTGTATTTCATGTGCACTTTTGGTCAAAACTGGGTACTACATTGCCTATTAATTGAGACAACTTTTTATAGGTGTGTACGGGATTCAAATAAGCTCATCATGGTATGAAATGACTCTAATTGGGTCTCCTAGGGTCACAATTTGCATTTTTATACCTTTAATCATCTTTAATTCCCTTAAAACGTCACCAAAGCACCAAAGCTAGTGCACTGGTCTGTACCTTGTTGTAGGTGTGTGTTTCCATAGTGTATAGACTGTAGGTGGCCTTAAATATTAGAACTTATGTTAAATTATTTATAATAAACATATGAAGTATTAAATAATTATAGCTTTGTAACACATTTTATATTATTTTAGGTTACCTTACTTAAAACACACCATGGATTGAGACTTTGCAACCAATTGTAAGTGATTTTCCTTTATGAAAGGCCACCTATAGGTGTGCTTGAGACTTGAAACATTACCTATACTCATCATCCTAATGATTTCCATGTACATATATACATAATTATATACATTATACCATTCCAAACCTGAATTTATATTTCATTTGTTCTTTAAGATGTCAAAATACATTCAAAACTTAAAATTTATAGATGCCACTATTTGGTTTTAGTGGTTTTATGAGCAACCTTGGGCCTCTCAAACACCATCTTCCACTGATCATATTTTCTATAAACATTTAATGGCTCTTGTTTATGCTATAGACTAAAACTTTTAGTCATTAAAATGCATCAATTATGATTGTAACCATGCTATGTGGTACCTATAAAAACCCCTAAAGCCTCTATTTTTGCATTTCAGGGACTATGTCTCCAAACTCAGTCATTTCATCTCTTTGAAGGTAACCTTCATTCCTTATTTGTAAATCCACATTTACAAAAAATTATACCATTATATTTCACTATATTAAGATAATGAATAAGTTTCATCATATGTTTAAAACTCTCCATATGACTTCTACACTCTCTTCTCAAGCCACCTGTAGGTGGTTATGGGTTATAGACAGGGCAATGAGCAGAATATGAGTCATACACATCTTGTATGAATCTTGAATAAATATGGTACCTATTTAAAATGTTTAAATTAATCCCATATAACATATTAATACTTGGATCAAGTCAAGATAGGTTCATCTCAACATGATACCCTCATTTAAACACTTGTAGATGCATGATCCAATGGCAAACTATGTAGAAATTGTATCTTGATACCTTAGTCTCTTTATACACTATTTGGAAGCTAAAATTTGTTTATTACTATTTATAAACACATTTAAACATATTTATATCTCAAAAACACTTTCATGAACATAATAACAAGTTTTGCATATGTGGTTCAACAATGGTTGCAAGTGAAATTAGGTAAGGCACTGACTGTGTAGTGTACATGGTCGCAACTAATGGAATGTTACTTTATAGATTATTTTGAGATTATAATTTAAATAATAAATAATTTATAACATTAAAAATTATTCATCACAACCCCTTTAAACCATGGTCAAAACCTAAAGATCTTGAAAATGGTGCAAGACTACCTATAACAAAAAGTGGTATAACCTCTTCTAATCTAAGCTAGTTAGATCATTTAAACAAATTTAAAACTGAAAAAAATAATTTTATACATTATTAAACATATTAAACATAATCTATAACCAATATCATAAAGTGGATTGTATGGATGTGCTCAAACCAAGGTGAAACCCCTGGGGTGCACAAATTAGCAAGCAGATTTGGAAGGTCAACTTCATGAGGATGGTTCATGAAGAAAAAGCAAAAATTTTTAAAAATAATTATATATAAATTAATATATCTAAGTTTAAAACAACCTCCTAAAATCATCTTCCCTGAAACTTCTTGAGTTGTTTGTACCAAGCAAAAACCTGAAGGTCACTTCTACTTGCCAAGAAAGGTGAAAAGGGAGTTGAATGGTTTTGAGAAATAAATGACACTTATAAATAAAAAAATCATGTAATTTATCATTTTTAATATTAAGAGTCACTTATTAACCATTTACCATGTGGCATACTTCCTAAAGAGGTTGTACAAGTACCAAACTCTTTTTTTCCTTCAAGAAAATTGCCTTTTCTTCTACATAACCTACCATATTTCAATTTTTTCAGTAATTAAGACTTATAGGGACACATGGAGAATAAAATAATTTTTTTAACCTTCACACTTCCCAATAAATCCATAAAACTCATTTAATGCACCACTTTTACCCCTAAAATGACTCAAAATGACTAAAGGGACTAAGAAAACTAATGACCAAGGCTACTATAACATAAATTGACATTAATTGACCTATTAAACACCTTTTTACATCCATATTACACCCCTTATAGACATATAAAGTCATTTTTTTACCTACAGGTTCCCTAATTTGACCTAAAAGTCAAATTGGTGACTCATAGGGGTAGTATGCCTGCTATACTAACTAGACTAGTAGCCTTATCAGTCCATTAGGCTTCGGATTCATCTAAAGTCTGAGGTAAAAACAAGTATACCTTTGACCATTTTCTTTGAGCTTGACCATGACAAGATAACTAATGACTACATCAACCACACAAAGCAAAGGACACATAGAATAAAGAAAGTAAACACACACATACATGTTCTCAAAGCACTTAGGGGAATCTAAAAACAACTATTATGTACAACTAAAAATTATTCATACCTCCCTTTTCAAGATCAAAGGGAAAGTTTCTTGAGTCTCTTTTTGTATGAGATGGGTAAGGGTGCTAAGCATGTTGCTCTTTAGATTGAATACTTGTAGACCAGACCTATTCGTTAGTAATTCATTTGAATTATTCTCAAATGGATCATCTTCAAATATGTCTCCAATGTAGACATATTCCTCCTAACTTTGTACACATAATTCATGTTGCTACCCGCTCTCTTTCTTATGATCAACTTTCATCTTCTTTTTAGGCATAGTCTCAAAAGGAATGATTTATTGTTCCTTGAAATATTGAAGCCAATAGAGGTTTGCCTTGACTTCCAAAGGCTGATGTGGATTTTGTTCTTGATCACTTATGACATGTTATACAATGTCATTTTTATTATCTATGACATCTTGCACAATGTCATCTTTCTTACCATCATTTGTAACCAACTCTAAAGGAGTTGTATACCCTTTAAGAGATTCAAACTCTTTTTAAATGTCTTCAAATCTCTTCCATAATTCATCATCTTAACTTTGATTATAATCATTAAGGGGAACAAAAAGAGAGACTCCTTCATCTTCTTATTTTAAATTCAATAGGATCTCTTCCAAGATTTCTTCTTCAACACAAGGAGTGTATTCTTCATCATCAACCAAAAAAGGAGATTCAACACAAAATCTTACCTCTTCTTTATCACTTAGGACCTCTTTAGGGTTTTCAAATTTTATCTCAAATATCATAATCTGATCTTGTTGGTCAAGGGATTCAATATATTCAATATCCTTCTTAGTGATGCCAAGACTAGACATCTTGAAATCTGATGACCTAGAAAAGGCTGCTAAGGAGTTGTATATTTTTCAAGTAAGAGTTCTAAATTTTCCTCAACCAATTTCTCCTTTTGATTTTCCCACACCATAGGTCCATTAAGTCAAATGGTGATGTAATGAGGACAAAAATAACTATCTAGTGGAGGTGGAACATAGGAATCAAAATTATATTGAGAACACAAAGTTGGCAAATCTTTTGGGAGCTCGTGAGGAAGGGAAGGTATATTTGAGCTAAAAAAACTTGGCTTGTTCCTTCCACTACACATTCACTTCATTCACTTCTAATTCAAATTGGTAACTCTCTTAAATGAGGTTAGATGGGGTGTGTTTAGGCATAGAGACTTCTTTAGGGTCTAAACCTTACATCACACCTTGATTTAGCAACCTTATCTTTGACTCTAACTCCTCAATTTTATTGGCTAGGTTTTCTTTGAAAAGTTTCTCTTGAATTTCATAAGAATCATCATGAGCATAAGGAATACATGAGGGATAAAATTGGACACAATAATCTTCTTAAGTAAAGGTAAGAAGAACTTGCAAAGTATCAACTTCATTCACCACTTCACACTCCCTATCAACCAAACTTATGTCCTATTTCTTTCCCTATGATTCTACTATCTTACTCTAGCTTAGGATGTTAGGATTATATTTATTTTATTAAGAAAGTGTGGGAGGGGTTGGTCTAGGATCAAGATACTTCTCAAATTCACACACTTTGTTGAGACTTTTCTCCTCTTTCTTTCCCCATGACTCCACTATTTTACTCCAGCTTAGAAATATGGGACTAGAGGTCTCCTTTTAAGATGGTGGGGATGAATTCTAAGAGGGAAATAAGGTATTTAAATCCACTTCCTTTTCTACAAACATGGACTATTTCATATGCATATTTTCCAATTCAATCTACCTATCAAGATTAGCTTCAAATGTAAGGTTTTTCTTTTCAATTCTCTCCTCCAACTAATTAGGAAAAGGATAACTTTAATAGGCTTGATTTGGCTTATGAATAGGGGTCATGTATGGCTGGTAGTAAACTTGGGGAAGTGGATATGAATTATGATAGGTATGGTGAGGTTTCGTTGAATAAACTCCTAACCTATCCTTTAAGATAGAAACTAGACCACTCATATCAATCATCTCACTTATGAGCCTTTTCCAATTGGCTCTCTCAATATGTACCCACTCTCTTTTGATTAACTCTAATTCTTATCTCATTCTATGAATAATATTATTAGGAATATCTAGACCACATCCCCTTTGAGTATCAATATCCAAAATATACCTTTCATAGCCTAAGAGTGTCTTATTGAAAGCAGAAATGGGTTAGCTTGAGGAGTGGCTAGGTTGACTAGGAGCAAGACAAGGAGAAGGTTGATTTTAAGACTGATATACTTCATGCATGGGATAAAAATGATCATATTGGAGATTATGAAAGTAATATTGATGCTGGTAAGGATCATGACAAGATTGAACAAGGACTTGTTCATATTGATAGGGAATGGCACAAGCTTAGAATGTCTCACCAACTTGTAAAGAGAAAAAATCAACACCAAAGTTAGACATGAAACTTCATTGAAATCAAGAACATAAATAAAACATATTACCATAAATATTAAAAGGATAACATAGGTTGATTGACCATCTAATATATCTTTAGAGTTGCTATTGATGCTTCAATAGATGCCTCCAAAGGATTATTGTTAAGAGATATCACTAAAAATCTCTCAACCTCTTGGACTAAGAGTCCTATTAGGCATGCTATAAACCATTTTAACTTGTATTTACACACTTTTAGTATATGGATAATCTCTCCTCATCAAAGTGGCATAATGGAATCACCTCTAGGCTTGTGGGCATCCTAAGGAATGAGGTGACTATCTAGATAGGGCTAGTTCCCTTAAACTACCACTTTGGATTGTAACTACTAATAAACTTAAGGGGTGAGAATGGAGAGAGATAATTGAAAAAAATATATTCTAATGGAGGTGATACACCAAATATATTTATTAATTTGAACCATATGCATGTTACACTTGAAATCAAAGGACAAACTAAAAATACACTTCTCCAATCTTCATCTTATTACATCAATGTTACATTGTGAGGTTATGGATGAATGTGCAAGGATGTGAGCACTAGAAAATATTCATATGAGGGAAATAATGAATAGGATAACTCAATATATATTAAACATTTCCTATAACACTTCACATGCCCTGCAAGAAGAAACTTTCCAACTGCAAATAAATGATAGAATGAAATAGCATGCTAAGGAATCCATTGTCTTCACTTATGAAAAATCAAAAATTCAAAATGAACACAATAATAATATGCATGGATTAGGAATAAATAATTATTATTATTTATCAAAAGGTATACATTTGAGTAGGGTTTCACCATACTCAAGTGGAGCATCCAATACAATGCTAAAATGGCTAGTTCTTATAGAACTTGGGAGAGAGGAGAATAATGAAGTCCAAGGGTCACAAGGAAAATTTTAAAGATGATAATATTAGTTATTTTTGAATTATAATATCATGTGGGATGAACCATGTAATTTTAGGAGTTACAAGTGTCAATCCATGTTGTAAACTTCATGAAAAGTGGCAAGAAACTCCTCGTTCTAGCTCAAAAAAATTGCCTATATTAGTATCTCTATTTGAATGCATTATAACTAATTGGTAATATGTCTAATTATTTTAATTAAGTTTAAGGACATTAAAAATGCTTATTCATACATTTTTTATAGGCTTGGTCATATGAAATCACCTAGAAAGGAGCATTCACCATCTACTATCAAGAAAACTGCTCTTCCATGCACCTTGCACACTTAGCCTAAAAATTGGAATTAGATTCTCATTAAAATATATGGGAGGAAGTGAATGAAATATATCAATACCCTCCATGGTTTTATAATCATTAAGGGCACATTAAAATGGGCCCACTTAAAGTCTTCTACCTTTCTCACTAGCTTGTCCAATATTCCAATTTTGACTGGCTGAGTTGAAGCACCTATTTTGAACACTTAAATGTTTCTTCAATGAATTAAACTACCATAAGGAGTTATAAATATTCTATATATTCCCTCCAAACTTAATTTCATCTTCAGATTATTCTTATATCCTATACAATAAAAATAATGGTCAAATATAACCTATTTATCACCACATCCATATAAGTCCATATAGCTAATTTGAATTGGAAGGAGCATGAGTGAGACATATGAAATTTAAAATATGTTTCATGAGAAAAATATTCCATTAGATCATATTTATATCTCCATTTCTCCAATCAAGTCTCTGCAAGGGTTTAACAAGTATTTCTAAGTAGTTTGACCTCTTAAGCATTGTTCATAAAGGTTTCACATCTAAATTTAAAAAAAAAATTAATAATTTTATGTTCAAGGACACTAATAACATCCATAAAATTATCATACTCCCATGAAAATACTCAAAAGAGAAATGATCATTTGAAGTTGCCTACTTGAGCTTGTTTTCTTATTTCTTACATGCCTAAGTTACTTTGAGGTCTAAAAATGGTTTCCTTTGGTTTTATTTTCACTCTGAGAGATTTAACACCTCTTTAATAACCCCATTAACATTTTTAAATATTTTTTAAATCTTAAATCATGCTATAAGTTTGATAGACCCCCATTTAGACACTAGGTTTAGCCATGTCTAATAGGCCTACCTACAACCTTTGCTAAAAATTACCTTCTTTGATGGATTCCATAAATTTAAAAAGATAATAAAATATATATAATTCCCCAATATATGTTTTCCAATCCAATATAAATATCACTTAGATCCAAAACTGAAGGTGGTCTCATGTTTGGATTGTAGGCCAAAACCTGCCTAGTATGCTTGACTATAACCCTAGAGGTTTTGAGCATTATATCTAGTTTATTCTCTCTTTTCCTAGTTTTATATTATTTTCTAGGTGTCATATAACTATATACACCTTATTTATATGTTTCCACAAATCCTAATCTCACTTTCATTGCTTTCTTCCCAAATCTACCAATTATGCATGAGGGGAAGTACCCCTATCTAAGATAAAATAGGGGGTACTTCCCATGCTCTCTCAAATAATTTGAATGTATAATGGGATTACTCAAGTTTTTATTAATCTTTTAACAAAATTTTGGCTCTTTTTCATCTCATATGACCCTCTAAACCCTCAAGTTCTACGATAGACTCTAGTGAAGATAGGTTGTACAGGGTTTTAAAAGGTTGGCTATATTTTGTCTCATAGGAGACCTTTCATTTACTTGATTTATACTTCCCAAAGCATATATATTTTTTCATGTTCATTATGTATTTGTCCTATTCCTTTTTCCCCACTCTGACCTCTCATGGACCTTTCACACGTTTGAGCTCCTAATATTGTCTACCAATTCATGATTGTGTTTCACTTATTGACCCTTATCTATGGGTTTCCTACCTAAATTAACCTTGGAGATAATACATGGAATTATTTATATATTATATGTTCATTAAAACATGTTTTATAATCATTTTTTCACCTTTAAGGACCTTAGATCATCACTTAGGTATCCCTTTCTTAGCTTACTATCTGTAACAATCACCTACCATGGTTGTAGGTGCACATAGGGTTTTAAGGGATATTTTGTAGGTTAGTTTCATCATGTTTTTATTTTATTAAGTTTCCATGACCTTAATTAAGGTGTACACATGTTTGTCTCAGCACCCAAACACCTTTTGTGTTTCATGTGCACTTTTGGTCAAAATTGGGTACTACACTACCTATTGAATGAGACACCTTTCTGTAGGTGTCTGTAGGATTCAACTGAGCTCATCATGGTATGAAATCACTCCATTTGGGTACCCTAGGGTCAAAATGTGCATGTGTATACCTTTAATCATCTTTAATTCCCTTAAAACATCACCAAAACACCAAAGCTAGCTCACTAGTTTGTACCCTATTATAGATGTGTGTTTCCATAGCATATGGATTGTAGGTGGCCTTAAATCTTGGAACTTGTGTCAAGTGATATATAAGAAGAATATGAAGTATTAAATAATTAGTGTTTTCTAACACATTTTTATATTATTTTAGGTTACCTTACTTAAAACACACCATAGACTAAGACTTTGTAACCAGTTGTAGGTGATTTTCCCTTGTGAAAGGCCACTTATAGGTGTGCTCAAGACTTAAAACATTACCTATACTTATCATCCTAAATGAATAATTCCATCCATTGGGACATTCCAAACCTGAATGTATGTTTCATTTATTCTTTAGGATGTAAAAATCCATTCAAAACTCAAAATCTATAGATGCCACTATTTGGTTTTAGTTATTTTATAAGCTACCTTGGGCCTCTCAAACACCATCCTCCACTGATCATATTTTCTCTAAAATTTTCATGGATATTTTATATTATATATAATACAAGTTTTATTCATTATAATTCATCAAGGCTACTTGTAACCATGCTATGGGGTACCTATAAAAACCTCTGAGGCCTCTATTTTTGCATTTCAGGGAGTATGTCTCCAAACTAAATCATTTCATCTCTTTAAAGGTGACATTAATTCCTTATTTTTAAATCCAAATTTAAAAACAATTATATAATTTTATTTCACCATATTAATACAATGAATAAGGTTCATCATATGTTTCAAACTCTCCATATAACTTCTACACTCTCTACTCAGGCCACCTATAGGTAGTTATGGGTTGTCGACAGGGCAATAAGCAAAATATGAATCATACACATGTTGTATGAATCATAAAAAAACATTGTACCTATTTCAAATGTTGAAATTAATCCCCTCTAACCTATTAAGACTTGGATCAAGTAAATATAGTTTCATCTCAACATGATACCCTCCTTTAAACACATATAGATGCATGTTCCAATGGCAGACTGTGTGGAAGTTATATCTTGCTACCATAGTCTATTTATACACTATTTTTAAGGTATAATTTGTTTATTAATGATTATAAACACATTTAAACATCTTGAGATCTCTAATACACTTTCATGAACATACTAACAAGTTTTGGACATGTGGTTCAACAATGGTTGTAAGTGAAATGGGTAAGGACCTGATTGCTTAATGTACATGGATAAAAATCATGTAATTTTACTTTAGATATGATATTTACATGAGAATTAAAATAATATATCACTAATAACATGAAAAATTACTCATCGTAACCCATTAAAACCATGGTTAAAACCTAAAGATCTTGAAAATGGTGCAAGACTGTGTATAACATAGAATGGTTTACCCTCTTGCAATCTGAGATACTTCGATCATTTAAACACATTTAAAATTGAAATAAATCATGGGATACATGAGGAAACATATTTAAATTCATTTATAACCAATCTCAGCTAGTGGATTATATGGATCTACTCAAACCAAGATGAAACCCATGGGGTGCACAGATTAGTAGGCAGATTTAGAAGGTCAACATCATGAGGATGGTTCATTAAGAAAAAAAAAAAACCATTTTTAAAAATCCTTATATTTAAATTAATTTATAATATTTTAAAACAACCTCCCACAATAATTTTCCCTAGAACTTCTTGAGTTGTTTGTACTAAGCAAAAACCTGAAGGTCACTTTTGCTTTTTAAGAAAGGTGAAAAGGGAGTTGAATGGTTTTGAGAAAGAAATGACACTTATAAATCAAGCCAATCATGTAATTTAGAATGAGTAAGCTTAAAGGAAATTATTAACCATATACCACATGGCACACTTCCCAAGGAAGTTGTACAAGTGTTAAATTCTTTTTTCCTTTAAGAAAACTACATTTTCTTCTGCATAACCTACCATATTTTAGTTTTTTCAGTTAATTAAGACTTATAGGGACACATGGGGAATGACATAATATTTTTTTACTTTCACACTTCCCAATAAATCCTTAAAAATAATTTAATACACCTTTTTGACCCCTAAATTGACTCAAAATGACTAAAGGGACTAAGAAAACTAATGACCAAGGCTAGTATAACATCAATTAACCTTAATTGACCTATAAAACACCTTGTGACATCCATATTACACCCCTTAAAGACCTATAGAGTCAATTTTTTACCTATAGGTAACCCAATTTGACCTAAAAGTCAAATTTGATCAATAATACTAATACTCTAAAGAGGGATCAAGCCTGAGGTAGTTCTCCCCACCTAAGTGTTAATGTAAGTGCAAGTGAAGTTAGTATGAATGTTGAATTAAGTTCTCTGAATGTGCTTGATAATGGAAACCTTTAGGAATGTTGTAAAAGGTTGTATGCATAAATAGGGTAGAATAAGAATTGATAACCTTGATTGTGCACAATTTGTTTTAATTTTGTTTGTGTAATTTACGTATGATTTCCATATAGTGGATAAAGGGATAAAATTCATGTGTGTGTGTGGATCTTAAAATAGGTATAGGTCAACCCTAGGT
The DNA here is from genome assembly GCA_037957365.1 of Torreya grandis. Lineage (NCBI taxonomy): Eukaryota > Viridiplantae > Streptophyta > Pinopsida > Cupressales > Taxaceae > Torreya > Torreya grandis. The sequence continues at coordinate 1,312,981 of JARHVA010000924.1, forward strand.
GGTTACTCATTTTAAAAGATATTCATTGGTAATAAAAGGATGGAAAAGGATAATAGCACCAAAATTTGGACACTAATTCCATGGGCATTACTATCCAAATTATGATGCTCGTGTCCATGTGGTATAACCTATGGCATTATGTGCCAGGATGTTAAAGTGAGTGTCTTAGACTACTTTAGGGATGTTTAAGGAAGTGTGTGGCTTACAATAAGGATAGATAAGTTTATAAATATGCCTTATTATAAATATGGATAAGGTAGGGATGGTCTCAAGTAACACTCTTAGCACTCAAGTGCCATTTTTAGGTGATTGCATTCTCCCCCATTTTATTCTAGATATGTAGTAAACTGAAATGACTAGGATAAAGGAAAAAGAAGCGTACATGTATTTACCTAAGAGGTGAATCCCATGAATCTAGATCTAAGTATGTGAAGCATACTCCCATACGTATCCTAAAAATGAAACATGCATAGATCAGTCCTTACTTAAGGGATATCAAAATAAAAGATAAAAGTGAGTAAAGAGATAAGAGAGAGGAAAGGAATGAATACACCTCATCAGATGCATGAACCATTGCAAAAACCTAGTGACAACCTATGTGTGTGAATGCATATAGTGATCAATCAATGAATAACTTATTCTGATCTCATAGCTTTCTCAATACCCACATGTGGTTGGCTCAATAACTTAATCTAATTTTGACTCCATCATTGCCCACCCCTACTTGGTGGACCATGACATGTGAATACATTGGATTGGACTAATGTTGTGTCCAACCCTCTTATGTAATTGGATCAATAAATTAAGTAGACTGTAATTCCATCATTGCCTACCCATGTTTATTATATGCATCTAAAATTAAAACTACATGATATAACTATGTATGTGGGCTCTGTGGCCACTCATGAATAGTAGGTAGCTTTGGGCCACTCAAGAATGTTAACCACTACAAATGGAGTAAGGCATGAATTTATTTTATAACCTATAATATGGTTTTTGATGTGTATAATGTATATAATGACATGTATTTTTTCATTCCATATAATCAATAGGTGTATAAGTGAACATATGAAAAATAATGTGTTGCACACATGCCCCAAAGTTTAATATCTAAGTATATGGAGTTTATACTAAGTTTTAATAATTTATGTCTAAGCATGTGAACTAAAAAATGAATGATCATGCCATGCATGATGTTGCCAATGTGAGAAAATTGGTATGAATCTAAGATAAACTAATCTAAAATTGGTAATCTATAACTAAACCTGTGTAAACCTATACTATACCTATTATAATTTTCTATCCAATCTAGAAATTTTTGAAATTGAGGCTACTAGATAGTAGTGTCATATCTTTAACAGTATCACCATGTGGCACTAGTGTCTAATTGTTCTAATTTATATGCAACTAAAACTCTATCTATCATTATTTCCCACTATAACTTCTTGAAACTGATTTATGTGTCATTGAGCCTGTGTGTTCAAAACTATACTCTAAGTGCATTTGGATAGCCTAATCTCTATTACTTTCCCCTATTAATTCCCCTCTTTTAAGGGGAGTTGTACCTATGAAATAAATGACCTTAGAAGAATAATATTTGAAAAATGTGTGTTATTTAGAGCATATATGATATATGTATATAATGTGCATACACAACATAATAATAAAAGATAATATGAGCATAAGTTTGTAGTGTGTGATGTATGTTATATCTATCATTCACAAGGATGCCAAAATACATATAGCAATGTATATTAACAACAAATCTAAATAATAATTGAGTAATTACCTAGGGGGATGGGGCATGGTGTCCATCACAACACCAAAGTATGAAGGGGAGGTGCATGATATCCCTTATGGCATCTAAAATTGGAGTTTTTAACAAGCAAGATATAAGTATCATGGCCATGATGCATATAATAAAGTATATATACAACACACATGAGGCACACAAATTAGGACAAGGGGCCACAATATAAGTTACATGGGCGCATGTCACTAAATATGAGAAAATAATACATACAAAGACATGTTCAAATGTCCACATACACAAAAAACAAGTAAGTTGGCTTAGATCCACATGGAAGGACATGTTCAAATGTCCACTTATACAATCAATAAGTCACATGAAACGACATGGGCACATGTCCAAAGCATACATATAAAGAAAATAAGTGGTGTAGAGCCATATAGAAATGGTATATTTAAATGCCCTTGAATAGAAGAATCATAGAGACATAATCAAGTCTAAACGAAGAAAGTTATAAATGAAAGTATGCATGAACATGTGTTACAAATATATATAAGAACTAAGATTTAAATAAGATGAGTCTAAAGTAGTAATAAGTGGAAAAAATTTGGGTATGTGTAGGATGATCAATATCAAGATATAACAATGTTAAATCTATGATGTAGAGTTTAGCAAGATATAACCTGACAATCAAAAATGTGTATAGGATGCCCCTAAATGGATGAATGTATCAAATGAGGAACATGTGTATCTTTTTATATGCCCCCAATGGGTAAATAGTATCAAATTTTTATTTTTGTAGTGCATCTAGGTCTTATAAGTATCTACAAGCACTCAACAAAAATAATTAAAGCAATGTATGTATGATAAGAAATGACTATACTAAGATAGCTAGCATATGTAGTGTCTAAAAAATATAAGAGATGTAAGCATGGAATTTATATAATATATAATTTGTATTTTTTAAGTAAAATTTTTAATGTTTTTATGTTTTAACATATTATATTATTTTTGTATTTTCAAGATATAATCTATATACAATAAGGGAGGACCATACTAATCGATGAGTCTCATGGGAAGCTCACTATCAATGTGTCATGTGTCAAATAAAGGATTGGTAATTGTGTATTCTATATGAAAAGGTAAATGATACCCCAAAACCTAATGTATTTAGTGATCTATAGCTATCACTAACTGTGGAGTGATGCTTGGAATCCATGAATCTGATCAGGGTGTCTTGTGAATTGTAGGGGTCTTAGGGGCCCATTTGGTAGAATATGATTTAGTTGGCATGGGTGCCCTATGATATCAAAAGGAAATGGGTAGAGGGAGGTCCTCTAGAATCTATAACATATCCATTATGTATGGATCTCTCTAATAATGGTCTTTGTGGGAAAGTATACATATGTGGTAACATTGTAGGAGTAGACCTCACCTACACTAGTGGCTCCACTAAACTTTATGGTGTACTAATGGGAACTATTATTGAAACTATAACTAGTAACTACAATGTGATTAATACTATATTATGATACATACCAATGATATTATTTAGGGGGGGTGCATCTTCTGTAGTAGTGTAATAAGATGATGGTTGTGGATGTGCCTAATACATATAGTGAACAATTAAGTGCCACCTATCTCATTAGTTATATGTTTTAGAAACATATCCAAAAATATTTTTAATGCCTTGGCTTCTATTTGTTGAACTTTAGGTGCCTCTATGGGTGTGTCCACATTAATGATGTTAGCCTATATCAAATCTTGTATCTTATGTTTCAAGCTGATGCATATATTTGTAGCATGACATGGTGCCCTGTGATACTCACATAATTCATTGGAATCATATTTATTTAGAAGAGAACATCTCATATCAAACTCTTTTATATGAGGGAGAGATATGACATTCCATTCTAAGAGCTATTGTAAAATATGTGTTATTGATTATGGAAGGTTGGTAAAAACTCTCTATAGAAGAGATGATAAAACAAAGCTAGGAGGTGAATCTAAAGCTACGTTAACTATGGCCTTTGGATCACTCTTGTTTTTAATGGCCCTTAATTTATATGTAGGCTTATTATAACTCTCAGTAGTTGATTATAATCCACTTGTATATTTTAATTTACCCATAGAGAGAATCTTGACTTCCCTTTCTTTCATTATGTGGCAAATGTCTATGAATGTTGGAAACTTATTGAACAAGATAGATTCATGTAATGTTGGTAGTAATCTCTATTTGAATATGTCTTGGAGATCTCTATCTACCATGGGGATAGTCATATTTGCTAATATAGTTTTATATCACAATACATATTTTTCAATATGCTCATTAGATTTTTGATTCAATTATGCCACTTGAGCACATGAGATATTATCATTGGTGTTATTTGAAAAGTGTGATAAAAACATATCTTATAATGGATTGAATGTGGCTATAAACTAATTCAAAAGATCATAGAACCATTGTAAGGTATAGTCCTTTAGATTATGTGGTAAGAACTTAGTAAGGATCCAATCAGTAAACACGTAGTCTAAACATGTTGTGTGGAAATCCCATAGATGGTGCTCTCAGTCACCCTTACCATCATACAAATTAATATTAAGTTCCATTGATCTAAATGGAAAATGATTTGTCATTATTTGATGTGCAAAAGGTGTATGTAAAACAACATGAAAATTCAAGGCATGTGATGGACTAGTAGTTCCCTACTCAAGATGTAACACCTTACCCTATAAAGAATGAATCTCATGCATAAGGGATTGTACATATGGAGAGGAGGAACTAGTCATAGGAGGTGTTATCATTATTCAAGGTTGTCAAGTTAAAATGGGTTATTGTATAAGCTGAGTTACCCCCAAAGTAGGTATAATAATATTGTTATCTATGGGAGTAGAATATTGACCATTATTTGATTTTTTCTTTATTTCCATTATTACTTGTAGAATATGTGCAGGATCATGGGATTGTTCTTGAAGTCTATATTTGAAACTCTATAAAATTTCATCCTTATTAACTATAAGGTTTTCATTATTAAGTTAGGGGAGAGTGCCCTAGTTCCCATCTTATGTATCATCTTGATCTTTATTTTATTTCTCATCTTTTAATTTATGATTTAAATGATATTGTTAGGCACAACTTTGCTAGGTGTAGATACACATACATGATGAACACTATCATATTTTGAAGACTTTGTACATGTAATTTGATTTGCCAATAATGTGACCTTTTCACTTAATAACTAATTTTGATTTTGTAATTATAATATTAGCTTACTCAAACTCATGATTGGATCCCTTAGAGTCTCATATGTGCAAACCCTAATTGTTTTTGATTGAAAATGTTGGCACACACCCTATAAGGGAGAGGTGGAGACATGTATAGGCTGAGTATGGGCATTAGTAACAATAGTATAGGCTACTTCATCTCATGGAGGAGTGATAACATGGACATAATTAGAGGAAAATTAGTTATCACCCTCATGGAAATGAGGAGAAAGAAATTATTTCTTGTGCATAGGATATGACATTAAAACTTGAAACAGGGTTATTAGGGTATTAAATTTATGGATTAAATCTAATAAACTATATTATAATTGATCTTCTATGTATGTAAGTATTTATTTCTTTAATTAATTCCATATAAGAGAACAATAACATGTAGAGATAGAATGAAATATGACATACATTTTAATTGATACAAAATATCATGTACATATGTGTTTATGTCATCTTTGAATTCATTCCAAATGAAAGGAAACAAGCATGCAAAGGAATCCAAAAAATGTTTTATTAAAAATTATAAACTTCATTTGGCAATATTATCATGATTATATGAAATACATATCAAAAAATACAAAGATATAAAATCTAAGTGTGGGTCTTAGAAGGATGGAAACATAAACCCTAGGGTTATCTAGGGTTAGGGTTTGTGAAATATTTAAAGTAAGTCAGGTTCATCAATTTTTTTAACTATTTAGGACTTGATGAATGTAAATCATTGGTTTTTAAAGGTTTGATTATAGTAAATCAAGGTAAAAATATGCAATACATATAGCCACTAAGTTGTAACATAATTGGCTTAGTTTGACCTTTATAAAAATATAAATAAATAATGTAAACAAGTAATTAGCTATAAAATGATTGAAATGGCAGATTTATAGGATAAAATCTAAGATAGAGGCTTATTTGAGTGTCATAGACATGATCCAAGTGTTAAAACCACTCCTTGACATTAGTTCCCTAATTAGATAGTAGTGCCATGTGGTGCTAGTGTCCCTATTTTGGTGGTAGTGTCCTCTATGAATAATTATTTTGAGCTTCTAGGTGCACCTATGTCTGGGTCTGCCAAGCCTATTCTTATGCACATGAGTTTTGGATATTTGTAGATGACTTATTTTGACTTATTTTATGTGCAAACCCTAAACATCCATGTTGTTAGGGCATATGATTGACACAAGTAGTAAAGTGTGTTGTTAGTGGGGTGGGTTGGACATCCTCAACACCCCATTATGATGAGAGTTTCTTAAATACTAATATTTTGAATAGGGATTAATACCAATGTAGTTCTCACCACCTAAGTGTTGGTACAAGTGTAAGTGAAGCTAGTATGAATGATATTTTAAGTACTTTGAATGTGCTTGAGACTAGAAACCTAAGTAATTTTAGCTTAGGAATGTTTTAGGTGGTTATATGCATAAGTAGGGCATAATAGGGATTGATAACCTTGATTTTGCATAGCTTGTTATAAGTTTTTTTATGTAATTTCCATATGATTTCACTCTAATGGATAAAGGGATAAAATTTAGGTATATATATATATATATATATATATATATATATATATATATATATATATATATATATATATATATATATATTGTTCTAGTGCTTATACTGGTCTTAAAATAGGTCTAGGTTAATACTAGGTGGTTGCTAATTTTAAATATATCCATTGGTAATAAAATGAGGGAAAAGGAAAATAGCACCAAAATTGGGACATTAGTGCCATTGGGTGCTACTATTAAAATTATGGAGCTAGTGTCCAAGTGGTAAAACCTAAGGCATTATGGGTCAGGATGCTAAAGTGAGGATCTTAGACTACTTTAGGAATGTGTGTGACCCACACGAAGTCTAGATAAGTGTTCTAAATACGACCTAAGATAGGTCTAGGGCTAAGCTAGGGATGGGTGGTCTCAAGTAACACTCTTATCACTCAAGTTTCATTTTTAGGTGATTACATAATGTAATCTAACTAGTATAACTTGACCTTTTCCAACCACCACATTAATGGGTCTAACCTCTCCAAAATTCATTTAATATACATTATTATTTATTTATATGAGTATGAACTCATGATAAATGATAAAATATGTTATTATTAAACGAATGTAATTTAATGTATTAAGGGTACATAAATAGCACCACTTAACCATTAATTTTTTCCAACAAATAAGACCAAATAATCACAACGAGACTAAGGTAAAAAATTATAAATATGTGATAGTAATAAAAATGTAGAGGTGATACCCATAACCATAAGGGAATATAAGGCTAAAATTAAAAATGGTACTAAACTTAAAGGTGATACCTAAGCTATATAATAGAAACAAAGGTTGAAATTAAAATGAAATAAAACCTGAAGGTGATATATAAGGTCCTTCGGTGACTCTAAGGTTGAAAATAAAAATACCAAAAAACAAAAAAGGAAACAATGGCATTAGTAATCATCCAAAAAGAGGGGGAAAGTAAATAAATTATTAAAAAGGTGAATAAACATGAGACAAAATAACAATCAAAATGTATGCTAATGATTATATCTAATTAGAGCATGTGAAATTTAAGTATATGTGTCTCAAAAAGTTTATTGAAGCTGATTTTTTCATTTTTAATATATAAATGTTTCTTGATTACTTCCTCATTGTAAGCATGGGATAGAAAGAAGCCAAGAGATGATGCCCCCAAAATCCTATATAAGGTTAAGGATGGGAATCACAAAATGCCTCAAAGGCTTAAATATGGGTAGCAAAAAGTGCCCCAAAATGTGTAGTAAGAAAAGGATGGACATCACAAGATGCCCTGGCCTATGGGATATAGGTAGATTAGAGTTAACTTCAAGATCAACATGCCTTAGAGTGATGTCAAAATCTATGTAAATTTATGTTACAAGAGTAAATGTGGAATTTAAGGCAATGTCAAGATCTTTGGGGGGTGATAAAAAAATTAGTATACGCTATTGGCTAGGCCAATTCATTTTGAAGAAACATAATTGAGATTATTTGTATTGGCCAGATCGATATAGTTTGATGAAAAATGATTGAAATTGATTGTATTAAATAGGATGATACAGTTTGATCATGATATAGGACTAAAATAGGCTATATCAACAAAGTCAATATATTTTAATGAAATTGGACAAAGATTGACTATGTCAGTTAGGTCAATACATTCTAGTTAAATAAATTGAGTTATATCAACACATTTTGGGTCATGGTCAATGAAAATTGGTGGAATAAAATTGTATCATCACATTATGTGTCATGGCCAATATATTTGGGTGGAGGAAAAAGAACTGTATTGGCATGTTCTAGGTCATGCCTAATGCAATTGACTGGAGGTGGTTGAAACCAAATAGTATTGGGTTGTCCAACACTGTTGGAAAGAAATAATTTTGGTGTTTATTTTTGAGATATTAGATTATCATACTTATGAATATTCATATATGCTTGAATATAAAAACCATCTAAAATGCACAAGTTGGTAGGTATTTGAATTAGGTTCTCCATAAACTGATGAAGTAACAAAAAATGGTTGAATGTGAGTTGATGTTTGATTCATTTTCCTCATAAGGCCTTATAATGGTAAGGTATAGGGTGGGTAGACATCAATGGAACCATGCTCATCATTACTTGATTTTTTGGGAAAGTCATAATAGGGATCATCAATGGGAATATTTGTTATCATGATAAGGTATTACCTCCGTCATAATCATCATTGTAGGTGGGAAAATCATGATATTTATTTTCAACCATGTGAGAAGTGGTGAAGGTGAGACAATAAGGATCCTCATATTCATCATTAGAAATTGGATAACCATATAAATTAACATTAGGGTATTCACCTTGGTAATAAATATCATCAAGGTCATAAAGGGGAAGATCATCTATGGATTTTCATCAATGTTAGAGGTGTCAAATATGATTTTATTAGTATCTTCATCAAGGGGAGAACTATATTCAAAATATTTGATCTCACTACATGTAACATCATAAGTGGGAATATTATCATGAGGGTCCTAAACCATGAGAAAATGTATAGGATAATTATACCATGAGGAGTTTCCTTCAATGGTTTTCATGAAAATTTGAGGTGAAAAAATTAGTTATAAGAAATGAATGGTATCAGGTTGGCCAATACAATCGGTTATCGAGTCTAAAAAAATAAATTGTATTGGTTGGGCCAGTACAGTTTGGAAAAAAGGTGGCACTAGTGGAAACTAAAAAAATGAATTATATTAACATGTATGATGTAGTTTTAAATACACATGATAGCGTAAAGATGGTCAATACCATTGAATATAGATAAAATTTGTATCATATTAGCCAATGTATATTGTTGAATGCTTGAAAGTTTTTTTACTAAAAATATTGTGAAAAAACATGAATATGATCCAACCAATGGTGGGATAAGATTCATGTCAATTTCACCAAAATATATGATTAGGCTAAGACTAACCTAAAACTATCCTATCTCAATAGATTCAAAATCAAATAAGTTCAATCAAATAGAACTTACGATACTTAGTTTGTCTAGGTAATTATCAATTAATTTTGTAGATATAGCAGAGGGTTACCGACATTGTAATTGTTGTAACAACCTCACTGGGTTTTATGAGAATAGGGTAAAAAAATTTAAATTAAATACACAAATTCAAATAACATATTCCATCACAATAAAACCTACAAGAGTGATATTTAAATAAATACATTGGTTTTAATTAATTGTACAAAGGTATATAGCTAATCTATTAAGCTAATGATCACAATCAATTTATTAATATCATGAATAGGTACAATGTTGATTATAAAAATAAAGACTACATTAATGCATAAAATATTATTACAAATTCATCCATAACTAATACAATATTACATCCAACTACTGCATGGTACATATGAATAAAAAGTATAGTTTTAAAAATATAAATGTCTTAATAATAATATACAATAATAAAAAGCTCTACAGAACATACGAGTCTCAATGAACTTGTAATATCCAAAAGTAATCTCAAGTGTAGTCTCTAGTGTATTACTAATGAGGGGAGGGAGAACATCATCTTAGTTCTTTTCCACACCAACAATGGAGCATCAATCCCTTGTACAATCTCCCAACAAGGGAATAGTCCTCCCTTCATAGATGGGTAGATAATGACATTATGAGCATCTAAAGTGACAAACTAAACCCCATGTGTTATAAGATAACTAATACATGATGTATACCATAAATAAAAATATTCTAACATAATATTATACAAACATGTAAACTAAATCAAATAGATTAAATGACAATGTTTGACTATAAACACTACTTTGGCCAAAGTTTTCATATAGTTATTGATCTCAAGCATCAGTTAATTTCATACACACCACTCAATCAGATTACACCTCATCTATATGTTAATGACACTAATTAAGTGAGTGGATTCTATCACACTACTTATTTAGGGTCATTAATGTGAGATTTGGTCTCTCTCTCTCTCTCTCTCTCTCTCTATATATATATATATATATATATATATAATATAAAAACCAATAGATTTTTACTAAATATTTTGTATAAGCAAAGAATTATTTAATAAACATGGAAATATCTAATACATTTATTTAGTCTATCAAATGCAATGTAATGAATCCAAAACATCTAATTTATTACTACAATAATAAACAGGTTTAAAAAATAGTCCTTAATAAAATCATACCATCTGATTAAGAAATACATCTAGACATCAAATTAATGAATATTAACATGTAACTCTAAATATTATGTTATTCATCCACATAATAACATTAATCCATAGCTTAATATTCACATAATAAAAGTAAAATGATAATCTCATTTCAATATAACAACATTAAAATGACTTGTATTCAGTCTTAAATACCTCATAATTTAATGTTCCTTCAAACCACTAAACAACTAAAGCACCCAAGTTTATTTTCTATAACATGTAATTATTTATATGCATTAGTTGAGTGTGTGTGTGTGTGTGTGTGTGTGTGTGTGTGTGTGTGTGTGTGTGTGTGTGTGTGTGTGTGTGTGTGTGTGTGTGTGTGTGTGTGTGTGTGTGTGTGTGTGTGTGTGTGTGTGTGTGTGTGTGTGTGTGTGTGTGTGTGTGTGTGTGTGTGTGTACACATATGGTATACACATACTAGATTTGTAATAAATCAACAAATCATATGTATGCCATATATTTATATACCTATCAAATACTCAACTATGTATATAACAAAATAAGTCAACAGCTAGTATAAATATACATAGTATACAGTATACTCCAATTAGACAAATTTTATCCATTAATTAGAGTATCATATATATATATATATATATATATATATATATATATATATATATATATATATATATATATATATATTGGTATACGAAATTCAACATATAGTTATACTAAACTATCTCCAATACCCAGTCAAGAGTAACTAACAATTGTATAGCTGAGTTGTTTAAAATAAACCCAACATAGAATGTATATAATTTTAAATGGAATAATCGAATATGAAAATAATAGTATTATTTAATGTTTTTGATTATCACATATATAACTTATATGCATACTTTAACATAGGAATAATTGTATTATTTTCAATATCAATAAAGACTTTATAAAATATTATGACTATGTTCCATAACCCTGCAACACTAATTAATATTTCTTATGCTTGAGTTATAGTTACGCTCATCCAATTATATAAAATTGAACATATATATACTTACTTATACATATCAAATGAGTTTTGTATTAAGTTTAATACAATTATGAAGGCATACTACATATTTAAATAATAGTGTTTATACTATAGGTTTTATTCATTTTCACATTTATACCAAAATGAATGACTCAATATTAAATCCATTATGAATAATTATACATCTAATAGTTACTACATCACTTACCCTTAGGTTTCAGGAATAATATGAGTTTAATCTCTTATGTAATATAAGTTTGATAACTTATCTAATGTTATTCCCAAGTTTAGTATATATACATTAGATATGATAAAATATCTTCACATTATTCACTCATTTGAGTTTGTATATAGTTTGAACATAATAAATTATAATAACATATGTATTAAAAATAACATAAACCTCCTCATGTTTAAATATATTGATATATTCATGACACATGTCATTAACAGTCTACCCTCAAACTGATTTAGTCATGTATATATCCATATATATACATATATACATTTTTATGTACATCCAAATAAATTAATCTGACCAACTTTCATATTATTCTATCCAAATAACATCATACATAGTTGAACCCTGAGTTTGGGTTTTTTTAATTTTAACTTGGACTAATAATTCTTCAACACAAGTCAAGCATTTGAATATTAAATAGAATGGTTCAAAATAGTTTCAGATGACTAAATACAATTTATACAAACCTAGCCATGATATATAATAACATAAGCATGATCTTAGCAAGGTTTTCTAAAATTTAAAGCTGCATCTATTTTTGTTTACCCAATTCATCCAAATCCCCTCATTCCCACATACTATATATATACAAACTCAAACAAGTATTTTGACAAAGAGTTCATATATGTAAATTGCAAAAGAGTTTATACCTATGTCTATTTAACTTAAGGTTTTTATATTTGTTTCGAGTTTATATACATAATTATTCTTCATTTAAAACTTTGTATTTTAAAAAATATGGAAAAGAGCTCAAACCTAAAGTTGTTCAGTCCTAGGGTTTTTTGGGTTATATGCTAAAATCTATAGAAGGTCAAGCCATCCATAGGGCTGAACATTTAGCCCTTCCTTTTTCAACATTTCATAATAATGAAACCAAAAAAACACTTAAGAAAATATTTACCAGAATTCATCCATATATTCCATATATGAATTTAAATACAATACCAACCTAGTAAATGAAATAAACTATGACAAAATTTTGAATTACTTCTCACTCTAGATAAAATCCCTTTTCTCTTTTTTGCCTATTATTTTATCTCTTCCCAGGCCTCCTCCCATTCTATTTTATTCCATTACATGATAATTTATTGTAACCATAATTCCTCATTCTCTACTAAACTACTAGTGTTATTTTATGACTCCATGACTAAGTTGATGCATGGAATAACTGACTAACATAACTAGCATTCATAACATGTTTCCTCATGAAACAATCCCTAGAACTAAGTGATTATCTTGTATAATAGCTTGTTAATAAGTTAATACCACTAACCAAACCCTAAATCTTGAATATTCCCAAATTAAATAATATAATAATAATACCTTCTTGATTAAAATAATGATATTTACCAATCTTTATGCATGTACTATAAAATCCATAAAATCACTTTAATCATCATGATTATTGATAAGCAATAGAATTTCACAAAAGTCATTAGACATTATAACACTAATCAAACATAATGACCATGCCAAACTAATTTAACTCTTGCATTTTTACATAGTAAATCTAATAGTCATTTAGAACACAATTCCATTAAATTTCATAACAAATTAGTTAAGACATTGCTAATTTCAAAGATAATCACACATGTTTCCAAAGTTTGTAGCAAGAACACACAATGCAGAATATAAATCATAATTTAAGGTAGTCATCATTATGTGAATCAAATTAATTCAAACATCAAAAATGCAATACAAAACCATGTTCAATCATAAAAAAACATGATTATAACTAAAATTAAATATTAGCTATCAACTAAAGTAATGAATATAAAATCATGTTAAATTATCATGGTGTGTGTGGGTTTCTAGTTTTTCCATTTGTCATCCCCTAATGCCTCCATCTATGCCACCCTCTCTAATGATGCCCTCCCTCTATAACACTCTAGGGGATGTATCTATCCTACATCCTCCTCATAATAATGAATGTAGTTATCCCAAAAAATATAAAATCCATAATATACTATTGTACTAAACTAAACAAACATGATCATCATGTACATAATATGCAAGTACAACTAACTCCATAATTAAAAATAATGTAAATTAAGTAACATATAACTATCCATAGATCAGAATATGAAATCCAACTTAACTAAAATAGTATTTAACCAAATAATAACCATAAAATACACTATTCAATAGGTTATTAGGTCTAGATAGAAATTGAGATGTGATAAACATCAAGAGGAAATGGTTTGAAATCCTAAGCCTTTGACAAAATGAATTATCTCTCACTAGACCTCTATGAAAGTAATTGAGAAAGTAAATGAAAGTTAAAAATGCAAGTAAAGTAAATTAAACTAGGGGGAAGGTGTTACTGACACAGTGGATTGCACTCGGGGTAGGAGGCCGAGCTCCTGCCTTCCACACGTCAAAATGGAAACTCCCCTCTTGCCTATGGGACCGGTGAACCTAGAGGGGAGAGTCTCTAGGTAAGGGCTAGCTCCCTTTGATGCATTTGAGTTATTCCAATAAGTGCTAATACAGGTATATAGATATATAATTAGGGGGTGAAAAGGGAGAAGGATTATAGGAAAACAAATCTACTCTAAAAGGGGTGATGCACCAAATGATTTGACCTTCTCAAACTCACACTTGAAATCAAAAAAACACATACGTACACTTCAAATTGGTAGAAGGGTCAGGCTGCAGCAAGCTTAACAGGGAGGCTTTAATGGAACACACAGAAGATAGAGACTCACCAAAGGTGTTATAGAAGACACACTGTATAGTAGTTTCTTCTATCTTTGCACTTCCAAACACAGCTCTCCTTATCACCCATAAAAAGGCACCTTATAGACACCAGGTATGTTGGTGTTGAACCTGTGGAAGCATCAAGAAGCAATGACTAAACACAAACTGACTCTCAGACATACACATAGATATCTAACTAAAATAGAGGTAAAAATGCATTTATTGATTTCAGGTGAAAATTTGCTAGGGCTTCACCTTACAAATGTGGAAGATGCTTTTTCCAATGATAAGTCTACAATATATAGAGGAAGAAAGGAGGCCCTTTGGTGCCCTTTTTACAAGTGACCCATGTGCCTTCTGAGCATTAGGATGAGGAAGCCCCCTGTAGACAATGTTGTGTCAGCTCTTGTCAGGATTCAAAATTATGAGCTACACCATTTTCCTACTCATTAATGCATATTGAAGAAAAATAGGTCACACCATTCACTATTTGTTCCTCTTGATGATCGCATGGTAGGTACTATGTCAACCACTAGAATAACTTCTTGAAATGACACTTTCCTATGCCACTTGGATCACTTCATCTATTTCCACACTTGGTCATTTTGCCTCCTCTTTGTTCTCTTCCTATTTTATCTTCTTCTGCTCCTTTAGCCCTCAGGGGCGATCTCCTGGCAGGTTGTTGTGTTCCTTGGGCTCTTTCCATGGTTGTCACGCAAGTATTTAAAAAAACCAATGACTATTTTACTACCTTAAAATTGACGTTCACACAACCATCACCTTGAAATTAAATACCCAACGACTAGTATGTCTCCTTAAAATTCATGGCTTTCGAGACGTCACCATCTTTGGCAAAAACTATCGGGTCTTTGGTAGGCTTTTCTACAAGTTTTTTGCTTCGAGCCTTTTTCCATAGACAAAAAGTCTGTGGGAATTAGCTGCTTTGACTTCCTTTATCTATCCTTCCCATAGGGGAAAAAACCCTTCAACTTCTTGAGAACAGTCCATTCTCCTCAGCGAGAGCCCTCCGCAAGGGACCTTTCAAGCGGGCTTCTTACTTTGGGCCCTTTTACTATGGCCTTTCAGTGAATTTCTTCAGACTTTTGTCTGAAGGAATTCCTTTGAACAAAAAGTCCAAAAGAATTTTGACTTAAATGGAATTCTAAAAAGTTTACCCCTTTGGTTGCCTTTGAAAATTTTCTTGCCCTCCACAAGGGCTCCTATCCTTCAGCTTTGGGACCCCCCTTGAACCAAGCCATTGAACCACCCATTGAACTAAAATTGGTTCAACGATGTGCATCGAGCCTTTGAACCAAGCTCATTGAACCATTTGCTTGAACCACTCGTTGAACCATTCGCTTGAACCACTCATTGAAATGGTTCAACAGTTCAACACTATGGGCCAAACTTATTACTTCACATTGAACTGATGCATTGAAAAAATCATTTGAACTAGTGGTTGAACCAACAATTGAACCAATGATTGAACCAACGATTGAACTGGTTCAATGGTTCAACACTGTGTGCTAATGAACCTTGCGCTAAACTTTTTGTTTGAACTAAGAGATTAACCCACCGATTGAACCAAGGTTGATTAAATTGAAGGCATTGAACTAGCTGAAGCATTGAACTAAGTCGATAAACCAAGGCATTTGAACCAAGCGTTGAACCTATCAATGAACTAAAAGCATTGAACCGATTCAACGGTTTAAAGGTACCAGCTCTTAGAAAGAATATGTCATTGAACCACTCTTCCAACCTTAAGGAAAAGTGTCTTCTAAACCATTTTAGCCCTCCTTCCTTATGAATTTCTTTAGACTAGAGTCCGAAGAAGCTTTGCAAAACCTTACACTCTCTAAACTGGTTCTTCATCTGTCAAAAGATTACACCTTCAGAGTCTGTAGATTTCTAGGACTTGTGCAAAATCAAAAAATGAATTGGCTTGAAATATCAGAGGAAGAAGGGGACTGATTTTTAGCCTGTTACACAAAAAATGGTCAACAAAATGGTGACTCTGAGGGGAAGCATGCCTGCTATGCTTAGAAGCCAATTGCCTCAAAATCCATTGGGCACAAGGTCAGATTGTAACTTAAAGATCAGTAATAGATCTTGATAAATCTAGAATGAAACATGAATATTTACCTCAAAAGGAAAAAGCAAACACACAAAAAGCTAAGAAAACTACAAACATGTGCAGAAAGCACTTAGGGAAAATAGGAGGAAAGCAAGGGAAAATATATACATGATGGAGGAAGGGCTCAGTGGTAATGTTTAAGATGTATCCCATTAACTGGGATATACAATTCTTCACCATCCAACTTGGAGAGTTGGAATGCATTATGCTGCTTACACTGAATGATTACGTATGGGCCACTCCATAGGGCATCAAATTTTGCATGATTTTTAGGTTTAACTCGGTCTTCATCCCATTTCAAGACAATGTCTCCTTTAGAGAAACCTTTTGATGAAGATTTCTTGTCGAAGTGTCTCTTCACTTGCTATTCGAAACTAGTCATAGAAACCATAGCCTGGTCCCTTGCCTCTTGGAGTTCCATCAACTCACATAATCTAACCTTCATGCTATTTCCTTCTTCTAATTGCAGCTGGTGAGTGAGATCTAAGGCTGGCAACTCAAGTGAAATGGGGAGCCTAGATTCCCTTCCATAGATGAGCATGTATGGTGAGTTACCAATTGCCCTCTTTGGGGTGACCTTATCCGCCCACAATGCTATTTTCAGCTTGGCATGCCAAGTCCTCTGATTTTCCTCAATGGTCCACTTGATGATCTTGATTAGGTTCTT
The DNA here is from genome assembly GCA_037957365.1 of Torreya grandis. Classification (NCBI taxonomy): domain Eukaryota; kingdom Viridiplantae; phylum Streptophyta; class Pinopsida; order Cupressales; family Taxaceae; genus Torreya; species Torreya grandis. The sequence continues at coordinate 1,330,453 of JARHVA010000924.1, forward strand.
ATTTGTAGACTTAGCCAGTCCATTCCCCTGTGGGTAGTAATTGGATGAAGTGCTAAGATATATACCATATCTTAGTGCCCATTCACTTGTTTTGGTTTCCAAAAAAGCTAATACCTTATCAGAGATTATGGTTGCTAGAACCCTGAACCTCACCACCAGGTCCTCATAAAACTCTAGGACCACACTTTAGTTTGCCTCCTTTAGAGCAACAGCCTCTACCCATCTTGTGAAATAATCTATGGTAGTCAAGACCCACTTATGTCTAGCACTAGAGGGAGGATTAATCATCCCTATAAATTCTAGGCCCCACTGCATGAATGGCTTCTCCACCTGAATAGGCTATAAAGGCATTGCAGCCAACTATTGCTTCCCATCAAAAAGTGTGCACTTTTGGCACTTTCTTACCCAGGCATGGGTGTCCCTAAAAAGAGTAGGCTAGAAATAGCTAGCTCTCATTATTCTTGCTATAGTAGCCCTAGGAGCAAAATGACCACCAGCTGGTCCATCATGTAACTCAGATAGCACCCTATTAGCCTGACTCGAGTCCAAACATCTCAAAAATACTCCTGAGAGATCCTTCCTGAACAACACTCCATCAATTAGGGCATAAGGGAGACACTGGAGTCTAAAATACCTTCTCTTGGTCCTATCAAGTGAGTGCAAGCACTCACCAGTGAGAAGGAAATGTCTCACGTCTGATGTCCACTCCTTCATGATAGCTAGTTATTTTGTTGTAGTTGCATCAAGGATTAGCAGATTGTCCTCCTTTTGTTACTTAAGGTTTGCAGTGAGGTGTTCACATAGGCCTCTCCCTCTTACTAGTTTGGTGATCTTGATATCTACATCATATTCCATCACCTTAGTGATCCACCCTGCTCTCTTCTCATTTAGATCTTGGTTGATCAAGAAATATTTGATGCTAGGATGTGGAACCATGAGGTGGATTCTGCTATTGAATAGCATATGTCTAAATTTCATTAGACTCTATATGACTACCAAGACTTGCTTTTCCACATATGTGTATCTAACTTCAAAACCTTCTAGGCCTTGGCTAAAAAATGTAATTGGTTGCTCAAGGTTATCATCACTTGCTTGGGTAAGCATGGTGGAGATTACCTCTTCATTGCCGAAGGTGTAGAGGTTGGAATCTTTGGTGAAGTCAGGGCTGATCAAAGTAGGAGCCTAAGCTATGGCCTACTTGATTTCTTCAAAAATATATTTTCTCTGTACTATCCATGTGAACTCCTCACCCTTCCTCAGCATAGGGGTCAATGGCTTGACCATCTCCACAAAATTTGGGATAAATCTCTATATGAAATTTATCTTACTGAAGAAGCTTTGTAGGCCTTTCTTGTGTTTGGGTAAGGACAACTCCAGGATGGAGCAAACTCTTTCTAGATCAATAGCTAGACCTTTCAAAGAAACAATGTGACCAAGGAGCTTTCCCTCATGGACAACGAACATGCATTTCTTAGGATTGAGAGAGATACCAAACTCTCTACACCTCTCAAAGATTTGCCTCAGGTGTTTCATGTGTTGGCTCACTTCCTTAGAGAAAACTATCACATCGTCAAGATATACCAGCACAGTCTTATTCATCAAGCCTTGAAAGGCCATGTCCATAGCTCATTGGAAAGTGGCACCAACAGTAGACAGTTCAAAAGGCATTTTCCTATAAGCAAACATTCCCCACTTGGTTTTGAAGGCTATCTTATGCTGGTCACAGTCCTGCACCAAGATCTGGTTGTATCTTGAATATCCATCTAGGAGGGAGAAACGCTCGTTGCCTATCAGCATCTGAAAGATATACTCCATGCTTGGGAGAGGATAATGGTCTCTCAAAGAGACTCTATTGAGATCTCTAAAATTGATGCACAGTCTAATCTATCCATTCTTTTTCTGAATAGGAACAAGATTTGCCAGCCAAGAAGAGTGTTTGATTGGAAATATTTTTTTAGACTCAATCAATTTGGTGATCTCTATGCACATGAGAGGCTCTATCATTGGGTTGATAGGCCTCTACTTCTACTTGATTGGCTTGGCACCTTCTTCTAGTTTAATGGTATGTTGGGCCAAGCTTGGGTCAAAACCCTTCAAATCATTATACTCCCAAGTAAAGACATCGGCAAATTATTGGCAAAACAAGATGAAGGCCTGCCTTTCCTAGTCTATGCACACTTTTCCAAGTGCAAGCAGCTTGTCCTTAAATATTTTCACCTTCTCATGGTGTTCCTCCTTTGTTTCAATGCACACCTTGTTGCTTCTCAATTGGTCATTTCCATTGAAGACACTCTCTAGAGTGACCAAACCTTTGGGGAGCTTATTGTTCTTCAGCTGAACAATTTGGTTGCCATATTGTTGTTGTAGCTTTTCTTGGTTTTTTGTAGTGAATTCTGCTTCTTCTTGTAGAAAAAGTGTTATTTGCTGATCATTGTTAAAAACCTGCCAATTGGTGATGTTTTCAAGTACAAAAGGTCGGATCACTACTTTTAAGTGACGTGAGCTATGGTCTCAGCCTATTTCCTTAGCAATATCAAACTGGGCACCAATTGGTACTAGCCTGTCTACTTGTTTGTTTAGTTCTCTAGGGATGGAGGTAATGTTGAAAGCACAAAAATTTTCCACTAAGTCCCATACCCTATGTTTTTAGGACTTTAGTAGATAATTCTTCATCAAATTTTGGCCTCTTACCTGGTTGACAATCAGCTCACTATCACCAAACACTTTCAGCTCTTTGATCCCTCTTTTCCTCACCCACTCCAAGCCATGGATGAGGGATTCATCTTCTACAACATTGCATGTGTAAGAAAATTAGAATTAGAAGGCTAAAAAATACCTCTCTTTTGAAGGGGAGACTAGCACCACTCCACTGCCAGTTCCCAACTTACTCCTTGAACCATCAAAGAATAGCTGCCATAGACTTGAGCCTTCTTGGCTAGCTTTCATTAGATTTGGTACAAAATTACCCTCTTCATGCATGCAATAAACTCTAAGGCTTGCCTCCTCTATGAATTTGTAAGGATCATGCTTAAATTTGTCACTTCCCCACTCATCTAAGAGTAGGTCTGCAACTCCTTCAAGGGCAGAGGATGAAGATTGGTCTACTTGGAACTCCTCCTGGTCAATGATGGCATAGTAGAAATTTGTTGCCTTCAGCAAGTAAGGTTTCAAATGATCTTTATGGAGTGGCTCAGATTCAATCTTGACTTTAGTCCCATACTTGGTTCTAAAAACCAGATAAGACCAATTTGTTGCTAAGTAGCCACCTATCTTGGCTATAAAATCCCTAGATAAATAGATGGCAAAGTAGGGAGGGACATCTGCCACTACCACATCCTGAAGAACTAAGAAAGTCAAGCAAGTATGCAATGTCAAGCTCAAACCTCTTACCACCCCAATTATCTTTGATGGGGTTTCATCCAGCTGCAGAACTCCCTTGGTCATTTCTTTATATTTCAAGCCCATCTTGTCGGCTATGCATTTGGGCATTACCGAGGTGTTTGCTCCACTATCAATGATGCAATTGTGCACCAAGAAATCTCTTATGACTAGGGACACATAAAAAGAAGGAACCTTTAATGGAGGCTTTAATGGAACACACAGTAGATAGAGACTCACCAAAGGTGTTATAGAAGACACATTGGTATAGTAGTTTCTTTTGTCTTTGCACTTCCAAACACAACTCTCCTTGTCACCCATAAAAAGGCACCTTATAGACACCAGGTATGTTGGTGTTAAACCTGTGGAAGCATCAAGAAGCAATGACTAAACACAAATTGACACTCAGACATACACAGAGATATCTAACCAGAATAGAGGTAAAAATGTGTTTATTGATTTCAGGTGAAAATTTGCTAGGGCTTTGCCTTACAAATGTGGAAGATGCTTTTTCCAATGACAAGTCTACAATATATAGAGGAAGAAAAGAGGCCCTTTGGCACCCTTTTTACAAGTGACCCATGTGCCTTCTGAGCATTGGGATAAGGAAGCTGCCTAAAGATAATGTTGTGTTGGCTCTTGTTAGGATTCAAAATTATGAGCCACACCATTTTCTATCTCATCAATGCATATTGAAGAAAAATAGGTCACGCCATTTACTATTTGTGCCTCTTGATGATCACATGGTAGGTACTATGTCAACCACTAGAATAACTTCTTGAAATGACACTTTCTTGTGCCACCTAGATCGCTTCATCTATTTTTGTGCTTGGCCATTTTGCCTCCTCTTTGTTTGCTTCCTATTTTGTCTTCTTCTGCTCCTTCAGCCCTTGGGGGTGATCTCCTAGCGGGTCGATGCATTCCTTAGGCTCTTTCCATGGTTGGCACGCAAGAATTAAAAAAACTAATGGCTATTTTACTACCTTAAAATTGACATTCGCACAACTGTTACCTTGAAATTGAATACCCAACGGCTAGTCTATCTCCTTAAAATTGATGGCTTTCAGGACGTTACCATCTTTGGCAAAAACTGTCAGGTCTTTGGCAGGCTTTTCTACGAGTTTTTTGCTTTGAGCCTTTTTTCACAGATAAAAAGTTTGAAAAAATTGGCCACTTTGACCTCCTTTATCTATCCTTCCCAGAGGGGAAAATACCCTTCAGCTTCTTGAGAACAATCCATTCTCCTTGGTGAGAGCCCTTCGCAAGGGCACATACCCTTTGGGAAGGCTTCTTACTTCAGGCCCTTTTACTATGGCCTTTCAATGAATTTCTTCAAACTTTTGTCCTAAGGAATTCCTTTGAATAAAAAGTCCAAAAGAATTTTTACTTAAACAAAATTCTAAAAATTTTACCCCTTCGGCTGCCTTTGAAAAGTTTCTTGCCCTCTGCAAGGGATCCTATCCTTCGGCTTTCAGACCCCCCTTGAACCAAACCATTAAACCACCCATTGAACCAAAATTGGTTCAATGGTTCAACAATTCAATGCTACGTGCTGAGCCTTTGAACCAAGCTCGTTGAACCACTCATTGAACCATTTGCTTAAACCACTCATTAAACCGGTTTAATAGTTCAATGTTGCGGGCTAAACTTCTTACTTCAAATTGAACTGACACATTGAAATAAGCAATTGAACTAGTGATTGAACTAGTTTAATGGTTCAACACTATGCACTGATGAACCTGTCAATAGACTGATTGATGAAAACAAGTGGTTAAACCAAGTGATGAATTGTTTGTTTGAACCTGCCGATGAACCTTGCACTAAAATTTTTGTTTGAACCAAGTGATGAACCCACCGATTGAACCAAGGCTGATTGAACCGAAGGCGTTGAACTAGTCGAAGCATTAAACTAAGTTGATGAACCAAGGCATTTAAACCAAGCATTGAACTCGCCAAATAATTGAAAGCATTGAACCGGTTCAATGAATCAAAGGTTCCAACTCTTAGAAAGAGTATGTCATTGAACCACTCTTCCAACTTTAAGGAAAAGTGTCTTTTGAACCATTTTAGCCCTCCTTCCTTATGAATTTATTTAGACTAGAGTCCGAAGAAGCTTTGCAAAACCTTGCACTCTTTGAACTAGTTCTTCATCTATCAAAACATTACACCTGTAGAGTCTATAGATTTCTAGGACTTGTGCAAAATCAAAAAATGAATTGGCCTGAAACAGCATAGGAAGAAGGGGACCAATTTTGGCCTGTTACACCAAAAATGGTCAAGTGTCATGGTCGACAAGAATGGAAATATAGGTAACCTAAAGTGAAAAATGGCAATTCTAAAATATTATATATCCACACTAGCTTATTCAATGTAGAGAGAGCCTAGACAAGGATACAAACACATTAATTTACTAATAAATAAGTAACATCTATCTAATAAGTAAATAAATGAAATATTATAGGGTTATAAGTACTTACCTTGGATTTGACCCATCAAGCATCAATCTCCCCCTTAGCCCAAGTGGAGATTTGTAAGAGATGTTATGGGTTGAATGCTTCAAATGGTTAGACAAAGACCTAAGATATCCTTGTCTAGGACTCCCAATGACTCCTCCTATTGATCTTAAAAGACTAACATAAGAAAATATTCTTTAAGATAATTTCATAGAACACAAACTCCTCCAAGTATGACTTAGGCTAGAATTTCAAATGAATTTGTATTGAATAGAATGTATATGATATGATTGGAATGAAATATGATGCCTATATATACTTATCCAATACCCAAAACCATCCTTAAACTCTAAGCTAGTATTATTGACCTGGTTAATATAGTTGAAAGATTTCAATTGACATAAAATAATATTAGCCAGTTAGATACCATTAAGATGTTAAGAGATAGGCTCAAAACTACATCAAGTTGGATAATATGGTACAAGAAGGGAAAAGGAATTGAATAGATGGTATGGTCCAATCCAATGCCACAAGATATAGGGAAAATAACACAATTGAATGGGGATAATATATAAGGAGGTAAATGGAAAGTCACTCTAAATAATCTAGACTAATAATATGAAAGGTGTAATCATGATATAGTAGTAACATCTCTCATAAATCACCATGAGCTTACCACCATTTTCCCAATGAACCCTTTAATACATGCACTCGAGCAGATTGATGCTCAAAAATTTGAAGTAAGATAAAGCATATGTAAATGACAAATATGAAAAATATTTTGTGTATAAGGAGTTTAAATGTATTTAACATCTTTAGATATGTCTTGAGTATTTAAATTTCTCCATGCAAACCTATAATGAAATTGTAAAAATAAGTGTTCACTTATGATAGAGAATCTAAAATAATATAGATCACTCAAAATATTTGAAATTGAAAAAGTAATGAATGAATACATATGTATGTATGTGAACCAAGATTACCTCTAAATTCATTATAGAATGAGTTGATTATGCCCCAAGGAGATGTCAGTGTTTAAACCATGGGTTGAGAAGATAGATGTCTTAGCCTTCATCAAAGATGGAGAAGTGTGTGGAAGTTAAGCTATGTATAAATTCACTTAGACTACTCACTATAATTTTTTGAAATGGAACCCAAAACAAAATCTAATAAATCTGATAAGTATGAATCAATCATTATGGATGGGTTTTATATTC
>JARHVA010000924.1:1342500-1522500 GCA_037957365.1 Torreya grandis
TTCAAAGTAGAAGGTATATATTCCATTGTGTGGATCTAAGATTTACCAAATAATATATTATAGTTCAAATTATTTTGAATTTCATGAAACATATGTGATAGTGTCTTATGGCTTACTATCACATAAAAATTAATTGATTCAAGCACTTGGCGAGGAACATTGTCAAATCCTTTGATGTTCTTATTTTATTTTTCTAGAGTCTATATTGAAACCCAATGTTTCTAGAAATGTAATGTTACATATAGTTAATCTCGATCCATTATCTATCATTACATGTTTGACTCCTTTATTTAATATTATCACTTGAATAAATAATAGGATATTTTGATATATAGTGTGTTGAGTAGGAAAGTCATCCTTTTCAAAATATATCATGTCTTCACTATTATTCAATGTATTGAAAATAGATGTAAAATAGGTAGGTTTTTCATCATTGGTATAGTTGTGACATGAAATGTGACAAATAGGATATCCCTGTATATATTTTACCTCTTGAGTAACTCTAGTATGTAAATCTTATCTTGGGTATTCTTGAGTTGATCAATGATATCATATCTTTTAGTTGAGTGTGTTGGGATCATAGGAGGTAGAGGGCAATAAAGAGGACCATATTTACTACTTATATTTTTTTTTAATTATGTGGTGTGATCAATAGGAATCAAATATGGGAGATTAGTATGTTGTTAGTATGAAATAAAACCAAATAAAACACACTAATAAAAACTAACACATATATCCTAAATACTTAAAGAGAAATAGAAATAACTATACAAGTAACTACCAAATGAAGATAAAACAAATAATTTTACCTTTCATGAGAGTAATATTTGTATGTTGTCAATGAATTGATGTGCTCAATTGTGTGATCAAGAATTCACCAAGGTCTGAATAACGAGGATGCACGAGTCATGCTTGCATGAGACGAAGCAAGTGAATGCCACAAAATGCTAAAGTAAATGAAATCAAACAAGAGACAATTGCATAGACAATTTGGAGAAAATCCAATATTCCATTAACGTAAGATGGCCAAAGTGAAGAATACATATAAGAGAGCCTGTAAGTAACTCCTCCATAAAAGGTGGTCAAAGCACCCCAAGAATAGACTATAACTCCTCCATGAAAGGTGGTGACAGGGTGCTAAGAATAGAGAAGTAACTCCCATACCCGGAATAGCTAGTCAAAGGAGTTACTTATGACATTCTTATGACACCTATGACACATCTATGACACACATCTCCACATAAGCTAGCCTATCCCACGAATGTAGGAAAACTCCATGTATGCATAAATATATAATTTCCCTGATTAAATAATAGGGAAAAATAAAAACCTACACTAACACCCCCATAAGCGCAGCTTAGGTGGGTAGTGTGGAAATATAAAATGGGTCCCAGCAACTAGGCCTAATGAGGTACCCATGTACAAAAGCAATCTCCCATAAGATAGAGAAAAGGAGAAAACCCATAGGAAAAAACTCCCCCCCAAAAGAGAGAAATAAATAAATGAGAAGGCTAGAAGGCCCCCCTGAAGATGATGTTACTACGGATGTAGACCACACCCCAAGAAGAGCTTGTAGATGAATGAACTTTCTCTTAGTGAAAGGTTTGGTGAAGATGTCTACAACCTGCTCCAAATATTGGAAAAAGATTAAGTCAATGACCTGGCTATGAATAAGCTCCTAAATGAAATGCATGTGAATCTCTATGTGCTTGGTCCACTGGTGCTAAACTAGATTCTTATAAATTTGAATGGTACTATGGTTATAACAATAAATGATGGTGGGCTTCCTGATAGGAATGCCAAACTCAAAAAGAATCCCCTAAAGCCAAATAGCCTTAGTAGTTACATTAATAGCTCCCCTGTACTCTACCTCTATGGATGATATAGCAATAGCATTCTGCTTCTTGCTAGACCAACTGATAGGACCAAAACCTAAAGAGAAATTGTAACCAAAAGTGGACTTGCGAGTCTATGAATCACTAGCCCAGTCTGAATCTATATATCCAACTAAGTCAACCTCTATGCCAAATCTGTAATGAATCCCATATCTATGTGAACCCTGCATGTAATGCAAGATCCTCTTAGCTACTTTCAATTATAGCTCATGAGGTTCCAGCATAAATCTAGAGACAATTCCCACTACATATGATATGTCAGGCTTGGTGTGAGTCAAGTAGATGAGACTACCAACAAGTTGTCGATACCGAGTGGCATAAACTAATGGTGAATAATAGTTAGCCTCAAGTTTTACTCTTGATAGAAAGGGAGTCAAAGATGGCTTGCAATCAGCCATGTGAAACCGAGCCAATAAGTCAAGAGCATACTTAGGTTGTGCAAGAGAAACCCCTATTATTGATTGTGAGATCTTGATGCCAAGGAAGTAGTGCAACAAACCCAAGTCTATCATGTCAAATCTATCTTGGAGAGATGCCTTCACCACTGCAATAGCCGATGAAGAACTCCTAGTGATCAAAAGGTCATCAACATAAAGAACTAGAATCAAGAGTGAGTCATCCTGCCACAAAAAGTAGACATTAGGATCAGAATGGAACCTAGTGAAACCCACTATGAGAAGGAAGGAATCCATCTTGGCGTACCATGCCTGAGGGGCCTGTTTGAGGCCATAGATAGATTTCCTAAGTCTACATACTAAGGAAGAATTTTGAACAAATCCTAGTGGCTACTCCATGCAGATATCCTCCTTTAAGTCTCTATGAAGAAAGGCACTCTTCACATCCATCTAGTGCACATCCCAACCATGTGCTACAATAATAGCTAAGGTGAGTCAAATAGAATTCATCTTTGTAACAGGTGCAAAGGTCTCTGAGTAGTCAATGCCTACCACCTGTGAGAAACCCTTGGCAACCAATTACACCTTGTACTTATCAACCGACCCTTCTACTGCAAACTTGGTCTGATATATCCACCTACATTGAACCATCTTCCTTCCCTTAGGAAGTGAAGTCAAATCCCAAGTGTGATTTTTGATTAAGGAAGAATATTCTTCTTCCATAGCACTATCCCACTCAGGTACCCCTGATGCCTCTCAAAAAGTCTATGGATTCAAAACTAAAGCAAAGAAGGCATGTGGATCTCTATGAAAATACCCCCTAGTTCGTCTATCATCTACAGGATCTCTAGCCCAAGTGTCAGCACTCTTAAGTGTCTGTCTAGCCCAAAGTGGCCCAGAAGTGGGTGATTCAGGTGCTAACTCCTCATCCTTTGACTGACTAAAGGTGGATGACTCTACATCACTGTCCTTGCTATCTGAACTTGAAGAAGAATAAGATGTCTCTGGATAAAGAGACTATTATGGCTGATTTAAATCTAATGAGGAATCATCATGAAGAAGTAGATCCGATGAGGGAGAAGAAGTGCCAAGTGTTGAGTCTCTAGGACTCTCCTGAAAATGGACACTTCTCTTGATGAACAACTCATGAGTGACTGGATCTAGAAGGTGATACCCCTTAACACCATCCAGATATCCTACAAAGATGTAAGGCTTGTACTAACATTCCATAGCTTTGCATTTCTTCTTTGGTATGTGGGCCCCATGGCTAGGGATCCAAAAACCCTAAGGTGCTCAACATCAGGTTTCCTTTTATGCCAAGCTTTAAAGGGTTTTATCCCTTTCAAAGCTTTGTGAGGAACCTTGTTTTGAATGTAGCAAGCACAATTGATGGCTTCAGCCCAGTACTGTGGTGCTAAGGATTTTGAGTGAATCATATAGCTACCCATCTCTTTCAAGAACCTATTTTTGCATTCTACAACCTCATTCTATGAAGGACTATAAGTGACTATGCACTATAAATCAATCCCCTCTGTGGTGAAAAATTGCTCAAACATGTTACTGACATACTCCCCTCCATTATCAGTTCAAATAACCTTGATGGATTTCTCACTCTGTTTCTCAACAAGAGCCTTGAAGTCTAGAAAATTTTCAAACACTTCAGACTTTTGTTTGAAAAAATATATCCAAGTGTACCTAGAGAAATCATCAATGAAAGTGAGGATGTACTTGGCCCTTGTGAAAGATGGTTTGGGAAAGGGTCCCAATACATCACTGTAGATTAACTCCAAAGGTTTTGAAGCCCTCCAAGCTTTGCCTTTGTCAAATTTTACTTCGGGATGCTTCCCAAGGGAGCACCCTTCGCAAAGTCCTTTTGAGAATTAGACACGAGGCAAGCCAATGACCATGTCATGTTTGCAAAGTTGCTCAAGGTAGTAGTAGTTAAGGTGGCCAAACCACTCATGCCATAATTTGTTAAATCCATCTGAATGAGTTAGTAATGTTTTTGGAGAAGAATTTGGTGCAAAATGTGAGAAGGTGTATAACCTTGCTTGGTGATCTTCCCTACCCACTGCCACTGTAGTATCACTATGTGACTCCCTGATAGCCACTAAATCTGGAAAAAAAATCAACTCTCATGCCCTGACCAATGTGAGTGTTTTGGTACACTGATAGGAGATTGGTTGAAAGAGAAGGAACACTTAGAACATTATTGAATGTTCCTCCTTCCATGTCAACTGACCCTCTTCTTGCAATAGAAACTGATGTGTCATCACCCAAACTAATTGAAGTCATGCTACAAGGCTCTAAAGATGAAAAATCAACTAATGAAGAGCCCATGTGGTGAGAAGAACTCAAATTAATGACCCATGATGTTGTAGAATCTATAGTTGCTACAAGGGCCTTTCCCTTTTCTTTCTCCTTACCCTTGCCTTTTGCCTTGGTAGAATCTTGGGTAGATGAATTCTGTTTGATGGACTCAGGAACACCTATGTTGTGCTTCTCTAGAAGATGAGTTAGGTGATCTATTTGTTTCTTCATGCATTTGTGTTCATCATGCCCTGTCTTCTTACAATAGGAACACTTAACCTTCTCCTTCTTAGGTTTAGCATTGGAGGAGGAAGACTCAGTGTTGTTTTTGGCAGGATTATTGTTTTCTTTCTTCTTCTCCTAATCCTTGTTCTTTTTCTTCTTCTCCTTTGTTGAAGTCTTATCCTTACCATTTTCAGCTATCAAAGCTTGGGGTTGAGTATACTTCATTGTGCCCATTTTGATTAGTTTATCTTGCTCCCTAGTCAAGTCGGCAATGAATGAATCCAAAGAAGGCATTTTCCATGTAGCGTCAAGGGCACTTTTTGTGGCATGGAAAGTGGAGACAAAGACTGAATAGCTTAGACCTAACTTTGTGAGAATAGAAAGGATGAGTAGGTCATCTTTCTTCTCTATCCTGCATTCTTTCAATTCCAATCTAAGGGCCTTAAACTTAGTGAATAAGTCCTGTAGGGTGTCAAAGTTGCTAGGACTTAGACTTATGAGTTGATTTTTAAGTTCATGACCTCTCATCTCATCAAGCTTCCCAAATAAGGTTTCTAGGGTGTCCCATATGTATTTAGGAGTCTTGGAGGTTTATAAATGGAAGATAAGTTTTGGATACATAGACAAGCTTAGTAATCCATAGGCTTCATCACTACGGTTGTACCACTTGACCTTTTCAGCATCAGTGCTGGGTTCTACTTTAGTACCCATGGTGATCCTATACAACCCTTTACTTCTAAGAATGATTGATATTTTAACCTTCCATTCATGATAGTTGAAGGGTGTTAGGATTTTAATTTGAAAATAATCCATTTTGAGCTAAATTTAGGTGAAGTTGTGTTGATTGCAAGTTGTGAAATTATGCAGAAAGGAAAATGAAAGCAAAGATTACAAGTGCTGAAAAGCAATCACACCCCCCTAAAATGTTGAGCCCCCCCCCAAAATATGTAAGTGCACACTCAAAATATGTTGGGCTCAGCTGATAATGTGTCTTAGGTCAACCAGTGCAAGACTTTAAGCAAACAAGACGTTGGACTCAGCCAAAAATCCATCCTGAGAGACCCAAATTTTAGGCACTTTATAAACTAGTGCATTTTTAACAAATAACAAGCCTACACTGTGGAAAACTGAAATACAAACACTTTTTCAAAAAATGGCACCTAAATCCAAGCTACCGTTTGCAATATATTAAAGATTCAATTTCCTATAAACTAGTGTTTTTGTAAAAAAATAGCACTAAAATATTAAAAAATACCTGTTTTGAGAGAGAAATTGCTCTTCCAACCACTCATTGGACTTAGAACAGAATGAGAAATCCAAAGGAGGTCTTTTTAAGGGGGAATTGGCCTCCTGCCAACCTGGGCCTCACCCTTTGTCTTCAACAGGTGAAGTTACAAGTTTAAATTTAAACCCCCAAATTATCAAAACTTAAAAATGGTCTAAAATACTAAATACTCAGTCAAATTGACTGATTTTTTTTGGACAAGTCAATTTTAATTGAAAAATTAAAGTAAAAGATAGAATTTAATGGATTTCCAAGTATTTAAGGGCACACATGGGATGCCAAAAAAGGAGAGATGCACTAAAGTTTGAGGAAAGAGCAGATTTAAATTTGTTGGGCAAAAAAGACAGCAGAGACATTGAATTTGAAGTAGATTATAGGTCCAAGGAAGGCTTGAATTTAATGACTTTATCTTGAAAGCATACCATAGCAAATGACTTACGTGGAGAAGGAGAAAAGGGCACAGAGCTGGATTGAAAAGTTCCAAGGAAAGTGCGCCAAGGTGGATGTAGTATTTTATTTTACCATCACGCCTTTTTTGAAAGCTCCAAGATTGGCATTTTATCACCAGCAAGTGACTTAGCTGTGAACCCAACCACATTCTTTCCTTCTTCCTACACAAACTCAGCCTTTATGTGCTCAGATTACTCACTTATTTGGAATGCCATGGCTGTAACTCCACACTTCTACACTCGGGTATGAGACAAACTCTTATGCAGATCTTGAACACCATGAGACTTTCAACACCATGCTGAGAGGATAATGATCATAGGCCTGCATGTATATGGAGAGACCAAACAAGCCATGGAAGGAATAATAGCATGGAGAACTAGCAATATCTCCCATAAATTTTTAAATTTCACAAAAAAAAATGCCTCAACAAAGCTCTAGATTTCAATGAAAGTAATAGCAAAATAGACAACTAGTTACCGGGGTGGCTCTGATACCATATCGGAGGATTCACCAAGGTCTAAATAACAAGGATGCATGAGTCATGGTTACACAGGATGAAGCAAGTGAATACCACAAAATGTTAAAGTAAATGAAATCAAACAAGAGACAATTGCATAGACAATTTGGAGAAAAGCCAATATTCCATTAATGTAAGATGGCCAAAGTGAATAATACATATAGGAGAGCATGTAAGTAAATCCTCCACAAAAGGTGGTCAAATCACCCCAAGAATAGACTATAACTCCTCCATGAAAGGTGGTGATAGGGTGCTAAGAATAGAGAAGTAACTCCCATACCTAGAATAGCCAATCAAAGGAGTTACTTATGACACCTATGACATATCTATGACACACATCTCCACATAAGCTAGCCTATCCCACGAATGTAGGAAAACTCCATGTATGCACAAATATATAATTTCCCTAATTAAATAATAGGGAAAAATAAAAACCTACACTAAAATGTATATATGTTACCTCTTGAGTAACTCTAGTATGTAAATCTTATCTTGGGTATTCTTGAGTTGATCAATGATATCATATATTTTAATTGAGTTTGTTGGGATCATAGGAGGTAGAGGGAAATAAAGAGGACCATTTTTACTACTATATTTTTTTTAATTATGTGGTGTGATCAATAAGAATCAAATATGGGAGATTAGTATGTTGTTAGCATGAAAGAAAACCAAATAAAACACACTAATAAAAACTAACGCTTATAGCCTAAATACTTAAAGAGCAATAGAAATAACTATACAAATAACTACCAAATGAAGATAAAACAAATAATTTTACCTTTCATGAGAGTAATATTTATATGTTGTCAATGAATTGATGTGCTCAATTGTGTGATCAAGAATTATTTTGCAATGGAATTCCTTGCACCAACTCTCCTTGTCACCTTGGTAATGTTGGGCTTGGCTTTGGTTATGGCTTGGTTTGGCTTAGCAAATAGGCATGATAACACTATACCAATAGGCTCCTTGAAGGTATTGTTTCATGATAACTTTACACAAAAAAATCTTTTAGGTAAATCTTACATAAACATTACACTAAAAAAGATTCTTTATCAATAGGTGAGCCCTTGTATTTATAGCTTCTCAAACTAACTCTAATCCAAGTGTAGTTAGGTTAGAGTTAACTATGGTTGAGGTCAAAATAACCCTAATTAAGTTAAAGAGAGGACATGTAATTAATATTTGGGATAAGATCCCATTTATTAAGCATGGCTCTCTATTTATAAATTTACATCATTTAAGGATAAATTTTTAATTCTTTGACTTTGAGGATGATGATGTCATCAGGACCTCATTTTTATTGAAATTTATTTTTTATAAAATTCAATTTCACTAATTTCACATGGAAAATATACTTAAGAATTTAATTTTATTTAATTATTTAATTCATTCTAATTAGAATTTTAAAACTTTAGGAATTGTTCATGTGCCCCGCTTAATGGGTCCAAAGGCCAAACACTCACATTGTTAGATCATAAGTTAACTAGACATAAATTTATGAAAGGTTACTATTGCATATAGAATAATACCCCAAAAATGGATGCCTCAACATGATTTTGAGCACTAATGTCTAATGTGCAGACTAAATTGGGACATTTAGTGATTCTTAGCCTTAATTTGCACTATTTGGTAGAAATTAATATGAAGTCTAGATGGAAGTTGGTTGTGGCCAAAAGGGGGTATCTATAGTTTTCCATTGTTTTGGAAGGCATTTCAATCTATAGTCACATTAATATATTATCAAATAATGAAAAATTTGTTAATGCCTAATGCCCTAGAAGGTGATGATGTCATCATGACCTCTTTTTTATTGAAATTTTCTTTTTGCAAAATTCAATTTCACTAATTGCACATGAAAATTTCATTTAAGAATTTAATCTGATTTGATTAGTTACTTAATTATTATAGAATTTTATCACTTTAAGAATTATTCAAGTGCCCTACTTAATGGGTCCAAAGGCTAAATTATCACATTGTTAAGTCACAAGTTGACTAGAGATGAATCTATGAGAGGTTATTGGTGTGTACAAGATAATACCCAAAATAGGGATACTCAACATTATTTTTAGCACAAATGTCTGATGTGTGGACTAAATTGGGACATTCAGTGATTTTTAGGCATAATTTTCATTATTTGGTAAAAATGAATCTGATGTTCAGTTGGAAGCTAGTTATGGCCAAAATGGGGTGCATATAATATGCCCCTATTTGGGAAGGCATTAAAAGCTATAGGTACAATAATGTCTTCATAAAGAATGAAATAAAATTTAATGTCTAATACCCCAAAAGGTAATGGATGATCCCTAGATTCCCCCTTGAGGGAGGGGATAGCAAAGAAGGTCCATGAATGTTCCCTTAAAAAGAAATAAATGATGTGACCAAGAGGTAAAGCGGGGTGGAAAGATGGATTTTCCCAAATTAGTTTATAATCAATGACATAGTAAGATGCTTCTATAGAGTAGATAAAAAGGGATGATTTTCCAAAATGTGGTTATAATCATTGGCATAGTGAGGTGAAAAGAATGATTTACCCAAAGGTGGTTATAATCATTAGAATAATGAAAAACGTCCCCATAGGGTGGATAGAGATAATGATTTACCTAAAAGTGATTATAATCACTAGAAAAATGAAAATTCCCTAGTAGGTCAGAGAGACTAAAACATAATGATTTTCCCAAAGGTAGTTATAATCATTGGCACTTTGATTTTCCCCAATATAGCAAATCAAAAAAGGGGGCTTATTGAATCCATAGTCATAGAGGAAGAGTAATTTAGTATAAAGAAGAGGCATGAATTTTGGATACCTATTAATATGGAGATTTATGTCCTAAGTAGTAGGGATTAAAATTCATTTGTTAGTTAATTACTCCATATTTGGGTAATATTTTAATATGTTGGAAAAAATTTAGGTGTGAACAAGGAGAAGTACTACAGCACCATTACTTGTGAGATCCACCAAAATAATTTTATTGTAGAATGTGATGGTATGCACCATGATATAAAAAACCATGATGATCAAGCCATAATATGCATAAGGACTGACTCTTGGTCCAATAAATAATTGAAAATAATGCACCAATTATAAAATCCATGATGACACTATTGACGTATGAATATAGATGAATTGAAGTATCATGCACAAGGAATCACCCAATGAATGCATATATAATAAGTCAAGGAACAATAATTAAATCAAATAAATATGAAAACAAACAAACAAACAAACAAACAAAATAAAATGAAACACCAATTAATGGAGACACAACAAAACACCAAGAAAAAAATTATGAAAAAAAATAATCAAAAAAAAAACACAAATAATGGTTACTCATAATGTTAATAAAAACATAAAACAAATTGTGTGTGCATGTGTAATATAAGTGTTACTCTTGGTGACAGGGTGACCCCTAATTCAGATACCGATGACATAGGTATAATAATGCAAGAATAAAATATAGACAATGTTTCCCCTAGGCAATAGGAAACAATGACATAAAAACAAGATGACAAACATTGCCCCTAGGTTATAGGATACAATGAAAATAAAACAACAAAATGGGAGGGGAATAGAATAAAATGAAGAGGTAACTGAGTTGACTCTAGATGCATCAGGAAAGTGGATACTACATACATAGTCTCATAGACTCAAGATCCAACATGAGCTTCATGTCAAATATAGCTCTCCCAAGATAATGAGATAGAACAAAATTGATTATAAAGAAAAATGATTGATATGTAGAGTAATATGGGAATGGTCTCACAAAATAGTGAGAGAATTCAAATAAAAATTACTCACAAAATAATGAGAGCATAATAAAATCCAAGTGGTCATTAGTGTATCAAAGTAGAATACATAATGCTCATAACATGAACTCATAACACGATGAGAGTGTGTGGCTAAGGACAATAAGTATGGGGAAACTAAATGATAAGTGTTTGATCTTGAGATAAGAGTTATAAAATCCTTAAGCCAACTAAGTGGTCAAAAAAAGAGATAAAGATGTGATCAAGCTAACTCAAGATATCCCTATATCCAGGTGTTGCCTACATAGTCTATGAAGACCTCGGGATGATGTAGTTTTCCCAAAAATGGGAGGAAAAATACCAAGGTGGTTTAAAAATAAATTGAATAAATAAAATGGACCATCTCAGAAAATTTGAATGGCTTTATATCTAGTGAGGAAATTCTAAGCCAATTTTCATGATTTTGTGATTTTTAGAATTTTCTAGATATTTTACAAATGTTTTTGGAATTTTCTAGTCATATCAACTTGATTGATAATTATGAGAGACTAAATATTCTAACTCACAAAATGGTGATAGTGTGGCTTAAATAGGCTCCTAAAATGGTGAGAACTTTCAAACTTAAATTACTCATAAAACAATGAGAGCATAGGAAAATATGATCACAAAAAATGAGAGCATGGGAAAGGGTGACTAAGCTAAACCATTGTAAATCAAGTATTTCCTACAGAGTCCTATAATTAGACCTCAAGTCACTATATTTTCACCTTATAGTAGAGGAATCTGACTAGGTAGTAACAAGTTCATGAATTAGGCAAATGACATAGTATAGAATAGGAATGGCAAGGTGATGTGGTAATACATGGTAAAAGTGTTGCTCATAATTTTCCCATACATATTTATAATTAGTAAACAATGGCATGGGTTAATGATACTAATTTTCCAAAAGGTGGTTATAATTAGTAGCACCTAAAATGAAATAGAAAGTGATAACAATGAATAATGCAATTTCCAAACCACTATCATACTTGTCTAAGATACGATCTATTTGTAGAATACTTAATCAACTATTAAAACTTCATTTGAATCCCCTATGAATGTGCCCAAAGAACCAATGGATTAGTACTAAGGTGAAAAAGGGTGGGTAAGGGAGGATTAAAAAACTTTAATCAATAGTGAAGGTATGGTATGAACGGTATATGATACAATACAAGGAAGGTGACAATACAATATGATGTAAATGGTCCTCATAGATAATACTTCTGATATCTCAAGTGAGATAATGCTTGAGAAGTATTATTTTCATGGGCTCATTAAATTCATATCCATATGGTGTAGTGAGCCGTATGCTCTAGAGACATAATTAGAAATAATGACATAAAGGCCTATCTAATTAGGCTTGAACTTGCCCTTTTTTCTTGGTCATGATGTTCTTATAGTTTTCTTTGAGAAAAATATTACCGAGCTCAAACTCTCTATGTTTGACCTACTAGTTATATTGACCATATAATTGGTTCTAATATGCTTTAAGGTTATTTACAATGGCTATGCATTTTTCATTTAGTAACTCTAGCTCTTATAGGTGAGATACTATGTAATCTTCATCATCCAATATGTGTTTCAATGAGATATGTACAGAATCCAAATTGACCTTGATGGGAAGAATGGACATGATGCCACAGATAAGGGAATATGGTGTGGCTCATTTTAGAGTGTAGTAACTAGTATGGTAAGTCTAGAGAATATAGAATATCTGTAAGTGCCAATCATAGCCGACATTAATGACAATATTTTTAAGAATATTAATAATGGTCTTATTATATGCCTCTACTTGGCTATTACCTTGTGGGTAATATGTGATGGAAAACTTTTGGGTGATGTACTCGAGACAGAGTTTTTTTACATCTTTATTCTAAAATGATCTATCATTATCAGATATAATGTTGAATGGGATACTATAGCAAAAGATAAGATGGTTGAAGATGAATTTGTAAATCTATTTTCCAATCATGTGACGGGTATAAATTAAACCCACTTATTGAAATACTTGGTGGTAGTGAGGATGTATTTATGGCCATCAAATGAGGTGGGGTTAATATTCATGACAAGATCAGGTCTCCATGTTGAAAATGGCCATGGTGTAAGCATTGGTTTAAGTGTTTTAGCCAAAGCATGAATAAAATTAGCATGCCTTTGACATTTTTCACATCTTTTGACATAAGTATATGCATTTAATTTCATAATTATCCAATATTAACCAGTACATAAGAGTTTTTGGGCAAGGATGACCCACTGGTGTGGGATCCACATAATCCTTCATAAACTTCCTATAATGCTAATGTGGCTTATAATAAATTTAAACAATGAATAAAATTTCCATTAAATATTTTATGGTAAATGTTTGGGCCAAGTAGGATATATTAGGAGGCTTAATGGGTAAAATTATTTTTGTTGTTTATGTGATAGGTCTAGTGGAAGGATGTGATAGTGAAGGTAGCTATATAGGTCTGAGTACCAAATAGAAATGGGTCCAATAATATCACAAATCATTTTAATGGTCTAAGGTTCATGATTAGGTGATAAAATATGTTCAATGAATAACTAATAATCTTTTACCATATCTAAGTTTTATACTAAAGAACTGATGATAGCCATGGCATTAGTTGTCCTGTTATTGGCTCAAGGTATGTGTTTAAATTATATATGGGTAATCTACTACTTGAGAATGTCCACCATGGCCTTGTATAGTACTAGCTTATCATCTTTGGTTTTAAAGTGATTTTTAACCTAATTGATGATTAACTAAGAATCACCATGAGCCATGAGATGTTGAATGTTCCAATATATTACTAGATGAATCTTTAATATGAGTGCTTCATATTCATCAATGTTATTAGTACAATGAAATATGATTTATAATTATTTAGAAATAATATACCCTTGTTGTGTAATGAATAATAGGTCTACCCCTAATCCATGACATCAAAATATAGCTTTTAATACTATTCCTTAGGAGGTGTTTATATGATGGTCACGATGGACTCATCTGGGAATGTAAAAGTGAGTGGTTCAGTATCTAAAATGGGAGCTTCATCAAGTTGATCTATGAGTACTTCTCCCTTTATGACTTTCTAATTGACATACTTAATCTCCAACTCACTTAGTAGCATGATCCATTTATCCATGTAGCCTTGTAAAATTTTCTTTGATAGTAGATACTTGAGTAGATCTATTTTAGCAATTACTATGGTCTTGTTGTTAAGCATGTAATGACTAGCTTCTGGGATGCAAAGACTATAGCTAAAAAAGTTTTTTATGTTTTTATATATTTACAGTCATATGCTACCAGTGTATGACTTAATAGTACATGTCATGTTCTTTCCCATTTTCATCAATCTAAGCTAAAAGTGCCCCAAGGGCTTTGTCAGTGGTAGATAGGTATAGCAAAAATGGTTTTCCAAGCATTGGTGGCAATGAAACTAGTAGATTGTCAAGATATTCCTTTAGTCACTAAAAGGCTTTCTGGCATTCTTCATCCCAAAAAAATATAACTCCTTTTTTCAACAACTAAGTGAAAGTATGGTATTTATCAACCAATTGATAAATAAAGCATCTGATAGACTAGATTTTGCCCTACAAATTACAAATCTTCTTCAAAGTGGATGGTGGTAGAAACTTAGTAATGATGTGTCCCTTGGCAAGGTCAACTTTAATGTCTTGGCAAGAAATAATAAATCCTAAAAATTTTCCTAAAGTGACACCAAATATGCACTTCTTGGGATTAATTCTAACCTTGTATTCATGAAGCCTTTCAAATATCCTTTGTAGCATAACTAGATGATCGTGTGGGTCTTATATTTACCCAATATGTCATTGACATAATCTTTGATAAATAATGCATCATGTCATGAAATATAATGATCATAGCTCTCCAATATTTGACCCTAGCATTCTCGAGGCCAAAGGACATAACCTAATAGAAAAACATTCCCCAAGAAGTGGTGAACATTATTTTGTGTTAATTTTTCTATGTAATCCTAATCTAATTATATATTGAAAATCCATCCATGAGGGAAAACATTTCATACCTAGATATAGATTCAACTATCATCTCAATATTCAATAGAGGAAAGTCATCCTTGGGGAAGGTTTTATTGATGTCTCTAAAATCAATGCAAATTTTGATCCCTTTTGGCTTTTTATTGGTAGGCACAATATTTGAGATCCACTCTGAATAGTCTATCAGTCAAATGCATTTTGCTTCTAAGAGATTTTACAACTCTTTCTTAACTAACATAGAAATATGAGGATGCATCTTATGCAATTTTTGTTTCATAGGTTTGGCATTAGGAGGCATAATAAGATGGTGTACAACTAAGGTGGGGTCTAAACCTGGCATGTTTGAATAGGCCCCTGTAAATATATCAACAAATTCCCTCAAAAGGGATGTAAAAACTTCACATTCCTTCTTAGTGAGGGATGTGCCTAATTTGATCCACTTTGGTTCATTTGGAGTCCTAATGTTGACTTACATAATATCTTTAACTAAGAGATTCAATCCATCTTTCAGAATGGTTGGCAAGGATGTGAATTAGCCTGCAATGGCAATGTCCTTTAGTTGGATTGGTTCTTCAAGATCTCCCAATTAGGATGAATATGAATCCCATAATGGTAATAATGGATATGTTATAAATGTTGTAGGACATTCTTAAATAATCTCATCAAAGGCATGTTGTTCCTCTATATTAAACTTAGACCCAAAATCAAGTTCATCATTGGTGGTCTCCTGAGCTTCATTTGAGGAAAGGTATACCCCCATCTAGTGGCACTTGAAACAAGTTTTCACCAAAATACTAGCCATTTTCTTCACTTTTTCCATGGTCCAAAAGTGCCTCAAAGAGGTTTTCACTATGGGGCCTCAATTTTTTATCCTTTTGTTTTTGTTTAAGGGTGTTTACCCATTCTTTAAAATAGGTTGTAGGATCTATTTTTATACAAAATGATTGTTAGTGGCCTTCCAATGGAACATTATCTCTAAGGCCTAAAAAATAATAAAAGGCCTCATCATTTTCAAACTTATCTAATGGTATTGTGGATTCTTATTGGTCCCAGTCTATAAGTTGAGGAAGATAAAGGGGAAGTGTGAAATGTTAGATTACTAGCATAATAGTGTAAATGGTATATGGGTCAAATAGGTTAGGACTAGTAGGGTATTCATATATGTTATGATTAGACTCTACTTTACTGCCAACATCATCATCACTAGTCATTGGTGTTGGAACATGAATAAGATATGTGGGGTCACCCACAAGCAATTTAAATTTGAGAGTATAAGTTATTTTATATATGGTCATAAAAATGGGCTCAATATTACCTTGTTTATTTTCCCCCAAGCCTCTACCTTCATAGGCTTGGTTATCCATGATCTTGTTAGGGATGTGATGCTTTGCACTTTGGTAGCAATCAACCATTTATTACACAAATAGGAATGATAATTGGTAAGTGGGTCTTCTTGTTAACAAGTAGTAGGTGTGAAAATAATATGTGTTGGGATATGAAGCTTGCATTTTCCCTTTCTTTCCATTCCATGCAAGATGGCTTAGCTTTAGGCCTTCCATAGGTCTTGGTATTCTATGGAAGCTTGGCAATATGGAATGTGTCATGGGTAAAATACTCTCCTAGACCATTGTCCAAAATGATAAAATGATTATATATTTCAATAGGTGTATTTTAAGATGAGACAAGGATATTAAGGTCTATATAATTGGCCTATAGTAATGCAACAAGTATCTCTTTATCTTTGACCTTTTTGGGCACTAGGTCTAGGCCAAAATAATAGTTGTAACTTTCATATTTAACCTTCAAATGCTTGCAATGTTCATAAGGCTGTAGATCTTTGTGGATAGTTACCTCCATCCTTGAGTGAGGAAACTTGATACACTAGTGTAATGTCAAAGGAATTTCATGTATCCATGGTTTACCCAAAAGTAAATTGTATGATAGGTCTAAGTCTAACACATGGAAAAGTGTATTGTGGGTCAAATTCCCAATGATTATTGTCAAACTTATGGTTCCTTGTGATTCTCACTCTTCATTTTCATAGGCCTTGATAGTAATATTATTTAACTGGATGTTAGGTGTTATATATCTGAAATGCTTTATGAGCTTTAGAGACATGATATTCAAGCCTAATCCATTTTCTATAAGGACACATTTGACTTCATGTCATGTGATCATAACTTTAATGTATAACAAGTTGTTATTGATAGGGTCAAGGGATGACATATCACTTTGGTCAAATCTCAAATGTTGGCCTGAGACTAGGTGTCCAATAAAAGCTTAAAACTTATTTGGGGTTATGTCATTTAGAAATTGGGATTAGCCTAGGAGTTTTGTAAGGATGTCCTTATAGATGGAATATATATACAACAAATCTAGCATGGAAATTTATGTGGGTGTATTTTGGAATTATTCCATTAATAATGATACTTGGCTTGCTCTTAGCCAACATAGTGGGTTGGATTGGTTTATTGGTAGGAGGTTGAGGGAATGGGATGGTAATCTTAGACTATCGAGTTGTGATTGTGTAATATAGATTAGATATGGGACCATTATAAATAGAATATGATGGAGGTGGGATAGAGAGGATAATTCTTGGTTTTTGGTGCACTTGGTTATGGTCATGGGGTGATGAAGAGTTATCATCATAAGGTCTTAAAACGGTAATCTTTGGTTATTGTTGTATTTGGTTATGATCACATGTCAAGGATTACCAGAATAGGTAGGTTGATTAGCATTGTTAGGTAATGGTCCTAGTATATTGGCATTTGGTCTCAAATTGAATATAATGGTAGAAACATTCCCACTTGTAATATGACCTATAAATTTATTTTAGTCATGTGCAACTATGTGGTAAGTTTGTTGGTTATTGGGGTCATTTTGGCCTTGGTTCCTTCCATTTGATTAATGTTGTTGTTGTTGCTGATATTGTTGTTGTTATGGTTATTGTTGATATTCTTATTGTTTTTATTGTTGTTGTGGTCTTCATTGTTGTTGTTGATTGGCATTATTATGCTTTGGAAAAGGATTTTGGTAGATACCCAGGTTTGATTGGAAGTAGATGTTCTATTATTCAATTATATTTCACCATTTTCTAACATATTCACAATAAGGTGTTTTAACTACACATAATGACATATGAAATTTCCATGAACATGATGGCATTCACAAAACTTATGCTCTTTATACCAATTTGGATATAGTATACATGTAGGATAGTGTTTTAGAATCAAACAACTAATCATATTAGTCATGGCTAGTTTACAAAACACTACTTTAATAGGCTCACAAAATTTGTTGAATACTCTAGGAGTGGGTATAATTCTTGGAGGAGGGGTTTTTTAAGGTGGTGGTTGTAGCATTCTAGGACCTAGTCTAGGTTGAGGTATAGGCTACACTTGTTAGATAGGTTGTTGATGTGGAATAAGTTACATTTTTAGCATAGGTTGAGAAAATAGTGTTTACACCATTTGGACATGATGTGACTCACTTACTCTAGTACCAAAAACATTCTTGTTATGGTTGTATGGTTTATATTTTTCATAGTTATTAGCTTGAGATAGTGCAAACACTTGCAGTTGGACTAGGCTAAGGTTTTGACTTGGGCCTGTATTTTGGTTTTGGATCTAATTCTAGTTTGAATACATCAACTTGATAATCCCTTTGTTGATAAGGACCCTTTCAATATATAATCCTTTCTCAATAATCTCCTTGAATTTGTGTACACACTGAAGCTCCAAGTGATAAGATATTTCATTATGCAAATTTTTGGTAAACACAATGGCTAATTATTTATCTAGTAAGTCATGGGTGAAGTGACTAATAATCTCTCTCCATCTTTGTAAGTAGCTTATAAAGCTCACACCAAATTTTTTCTTGGCCCGACTCAAATCTACTAAAGAAATCTCATGCTCAATATTATAATATAAATGTTACACAAATTTATCTAAGAGATCATCAAAATCAAATACTTAATTTTTTGGGAACTTGAGAAACCACTCCAAAGCCTTTCTACCTAGACTTCAAGGAAACAAAATTAGTAGATAGATGTCACTATAGGCCACTATCTAGAAAGTGATAAATAACTCTTTTATATGTGCCTTAGGGTCTTTTTTACCCTTGTACTTATCAAATTTTGATGCCTCATAACTTGAAGGAAATGGTATCTAAAGATACTCCATGTTAAACAATTATGAACACACATCATCTAATTTGAACTTCTTGGTTTTATTTCCTATTTAAATGGTTGTAATTTCATCCTTCATCTATTGTAGTTCTTAGGCCAAGAAATTGGATGGCACACTTTGTTGTGGTTTTGGTTGGGTCATGAAAGGTGGATTACCTTGACCAGTTTACAATGGAGGTATTGAGTGCTATGGAAAGTTGTTTTGATGGGTGAATCAACCAGGATAATGCATCTATGGATTAGGATGTGACTATTGATATTGCATACATTATTGATAAATATTTTTATGTAGATTCAATATGTGACCTTGGGTCTAAGAGAATTAGGATTGTGATAGAAATATATAGCTTTTTGGAACATATTATGCCTATTGAGGTTGAGTAAGAACTTGTTGTTGACTAGTCAAACCTAGTTGAATAAAGAGAACTTGTTGTTGACCAAGGCCTAATCTTTGAATTTGTGGCACTTACTGAGTAAAAGGCAATGGTTGCCTAATAGGTACTTTTTGGACATTGGCACCTCATTATTTAATAAATACCTATTGTGAAATAGATGTTTGTTAGGTTTTTCAT
Source organism: Torreya grandis (assembly GCA_037957365.1). Classification (NCBI taxonomy): domain Eukaryota; kingdom Viridiplantae; phylum Streptophyta; class Pinopsida; order Cupressales; family Taxaceae; genus Torreya; species Torreya grandis. The sequence goes on from JARHVA010000924.1 coordinate 1,362,139, forward strand.
TTTGTATTTGAAAAATAAAAATAAATTATTTATTAGATAACATGTGCAATTATTTGGTTACATTGGTTTGTGACTGTTGAGGTACATTTATCACTACCTATTGAGGTGGAACATTTGTTACCCCCTATTGAGGTGGCATAGTGTTTTACCTCTATTGCAATGGTAAATTGGACTATGCCTATTATTTTGGAATATTATCTATTACCCATTAGGGTGGGATAACATTTGTCACTTTTTGAGATAAAACATTGGTTGGTACCTAATTACTTATCCCTTATTTTTGTGTGCCTACCGAAGTAACTAGTTGAGGAGAGGTAGTAACTTGTTATGTTTAGGAAGTAGTCATTATTTCCCCCTACTATTTCAAACCACTTATGGTATTGAATAGATGTACTTATTATCATGGGTTATTTATTAATGCATTTAACTCACTTTGGCCTGGATTGGAAGACACTTATGTGTTATCCACTATACTTGGCACAATGTCTTGAGTAGAGGATACAATCACTTCCATAATGAATGGAACTTTGAACATGTCACCCACTAAAGTACTTTGGGAAAATGGGTCTACACACAAATTATCTTAACTTATCGAATCAACTAGCACTCATGTTGAAGGAGTTATCTCTATGAGTGAAGCATTCGATATAGCCATGGCATTGAAATTGCATGTTAGATTAAGATAGGTATAATATGATTTTTGAATTAGTTTGAATTAGTCCTTCATAGATCCCTTTCCTTTCTCAATCATATTCAGATCTTGGTATGAAATTGATATGAGCACTTCAGGATAACTAGTAGAGGCATGTTCTATAGTTTGGGTGTAAGGTACATTTGTCATCACTCTAATTAGAATAGGTAGGTTTTCATGGGGGAAGTATTATATAAACCTAGCTCCTACCTCCACAACTCTAAATAAAATCTCATCCTTATTTTCAATCAAGTGATGATCAAAAAAGTATGGGTCATCGGTCAATGGCATGCTAACATAGTATGGTTTTTGTTGAACTTGTTTAATAACAGATAGCATATTAGTAAGGTATTGCATTATTTATTCTTGGTCTTAACTAGGATAAGGAGGTGTATTAACTAGGTAGTGTGCCAATGAATCTTGACTTTATTCCACATATTGAATAGATTAATGAGGATATGGATCCATCTCACAAATTATATCATCAACATATGGGTCTTGGATAAAGGTATCATTAGTGACCACATTATCATAATATAGATGGTACATGGTTCTACTACATGTGTAGTGAGGCATATCCAAATCCATGACTAACATCTCACAAAGAGAATATCTAGAGTTCTTAAAAACTCTTAAAATGTGGTCTAAATGGCAAATGGTCCAAACATGGTATGTCTAGAAACTTGGTCTAAAAATTCAAAGTCAATCTAAACTTGACCTAGGAATGGAGTTGTTCTCCAAAATTTGTCAATGATAAACTTGGTCTAAAATTTCCTCAAGGTCTAATGTCTTTCTTATAACTAGTCAAGTTTGAAATACAAATCATAATGTTGATCTTGGAAAAATGCTTCTAGTAACTTTAATCTAAGTCTTAAAGTAGAAAACATTGCTAGATCCATAAAGCTAGGCTTAAAATAGCATGAGTGAAACCTAAAAACAATGGAAAATTCTATGTATTTAGAAACATGACACAAATATATACTTGAAAAAAAATTAGGTCTAAAGAGAAAAGGTAAATGCTAGGTCTTTGGAAACAAAACACAAATCTAGATTTGAAAACACACATAAGGTCTGAAAAATAAAAGGTAAATGCTAGGTCTTTTTTAACAAGGCACAAAGCTATACTTGAAACAAAATTTGCCAAGGTAAAAATGGCAAGGTAATTAATATAACAATTTGAAACATTTGGACTCAAAATAAGCATATAGATTCAAACAAAAACTTGACCATTGGTAAAAGACATTGGACCTTAGGCATATGCTTAAAACTAATTGGAAAATTCAATCTCAAGAAAGAAAAAATAAGCATGAGGAGTAAAATATTCAAGCCCAAGTGATAAGAAAGACTCAAATGTAAACTAACCATGCTTAAGTTTATACTTTAAAAGAGATTTTTTACCTTAGTTCTAAGAAATAGAAAAGATGTAAGGCACACAGAAAAGAGACCACCCTATAAATATAGGAAAAAGAGTCTTTAAATCAAGTAAAAAATTAGTCTAAGTTGCACAATTCAAAAGTAAAATGTGAACACCTAAGCCAAAATTAAATAAGGCCTAAACATAAACCACTCAAAATTTTAATCGAAACTTCACAAGACCAATTTATAACTTGCTTTATAAGACTCGGTTTCTCTAATGGACAAAATTCTAAACCAAAATGGATGGCATAATATACCAAAAGGCATAAATAATTCCAAAATTGATTTGGCATAAGGTAAAGGTTTTTAAATAATACGATCAGTGTAACGATGTTCTCTCACTCAAAAGATATGACAATGCTTTTGTTTCAAAACTCCAAGGTAAAAGTTTGGGATGAAATGGGTAACATAACGATGCCTCTTTTAAACAAGTGACACACACACAAATATTTTGAAAATGTCTAAGTAAAAGTGTGGTATCAAATATATGTATTAACACATCTTAGGATAAAGGGCTATAAAAACTATAGACACCTAAAACTGGGCGCAATTGGCTTTCGATCAGAATTTAGACCGATTCCTGCCAATCTTGCAAATTAAGCCTAGAAATCACTGAACATCCCAAATTTGATTGTGCATCATTCATCAAATCCCAGAATTAAATTAAGGAATCCCTAATTTGGGTATTCTATTATATGCAACAATAACCTCTCAAGGATTCATCCCTAATCACTTTGTGGTATAACAACTATCAATTTGGCCTATGGACCTATTAAGTGGGGCACTTACACACTTAAATCAAATATTAGAAATGTTAAAAGGCTAATCAAAATCAATTAACAAGTTAAATCAGATTAAATACCTAGTTGAATTATCCATTTGAAATTAATCAATATCTAAAAAAGGAAATTCAAAATATCCTAACCTTTCATCATTACCTTTATGATTTGTCAAGCTCTTTGAAAATATCCTAAAACATCTAATTTTGAGAGCCATGCCTAGTAATTGCAAATAATAATTACTTGACAACTATTAACTCTATTGGGGTTATATTTGACTCACCTAGGTTTAGTTTAAATCCATTCCAAGCCTTAACTCAACCCTAACTCACCTTGGGTGAGAGTTAAATCTTTAGGCTATAAATACAAAGCCATACCTCTTCATTTCTAAACTTGGATATTGTAGAGTTATTATGTAGGATTTTCTCCATGAGACTCATATCAATAGCATTATAATGTCAAAATATTAATCCAAACTACATCAAGCCACATTAAATCCAATGGTGTCAAGGCAAGAATGATCCAACAAGTTTCATTTGCCAAACACTTTTTGATGCACAATCCAAGCAAGCCACTCAACAAAGTATTTGGATATCCCAAAGAAGTTAAAGGATTTGTGTCTTTTATGTTATAGGTGTGATTTCATTTATTTCTTGTTACTAATCTCTCCCTAATATCTAGGCTAAGAGTGTAAGTGTTAATGTGTTTTTATTTGAGTTTTCATTACTTGAACAAACACTGTACTAACCTCCCATCTTTGATTCTATGATCACAAATGGCATCCCTAGTGGGATCTCAAACATCCCATACAAGAAAGGAGATTAATATAAAACTCTTAGTTTTGATAATGAATGCCTTAGAATCTTTAAAATTCAATTTTTAACTTCATTTTTCATGTATTCTATTTTTTTAGTAACACACAGTTTACATAGAGATCAATGTTGATCCTAACAAAACTAGCATTGATCCTGCCAGAATTGAAGTTGATCTACCCATGATCAATATTGACCCCTGTGTGCAAAACATAGCATGGGAAAAATCTATTTAAATAAGTTTTTCTTGAGTTTTCTAGTTTTTGGTTTTGAATCTAAGAGCCTAAATATCATCTAGTTAAACATTTGCCTACATGATTTAGTGTTATTTGTTAGTTTTAAGTTCATTAAGATAATAGTATTTTTTGTGAAATACTTATTATGTTTGATGTCAATCTATGTTGATTGAGGTTGACCCCTTTGTGTTGACTAATGTAGATTCTTCTATACTAGCATTGATCCCTGCATGGATCGATGTTGATCTATGAGATAGAAAAATAGAAAAACCTGAGAGAAAAATGCAAAACATTATTTTCTCACTCATCTTTGGGCTTTTAAGTAGGTAAAATCCCTCTAATAATTATATATCCTAAGGTGAAAAGGACTAATTTTTAACATGGTTAAATCTTGCATACTTAGTCTTTGGTGTTTAAAATGAACCTAGTTCATTTCTATGCCTTAGATGTTTTCAAAGTTTTCAAAGTTTTTCAACTAAAGCCAATGGGATTAAACTTCACAACACATCTCATTTTGGTGATTAAAATGAGATCTCACAATAGATAAATTTTCTTAAGAGTTTTATTTTCATTTTTTTTTCAAACTTGTTTATTTTTATAAAAATGATTGATGCATGTATGCTCTCCCCCCATCCCCTTTAGGGAACTTGGGTTACTAAAATCACTCATTATTTGCCTTGGTTACTTTATTCCAAAACTATAAAAATAATGTCATTAAATCCCCCCAAATCCATATGGTTTGGATGACCCAAACACAACCATAAATTCCTTTCACTTGTCTTTTATTTCATGTATTTTGGCTTGTGAGTGGGATTTCATCACCTTCTCATAGGTTTTTTAGGGAAGCATCGACCTGGGAATTCATCTCCTAACATAGTTTAAACCCCACTCCATCATGGGGTATACAAATTGAGGTTGACTTATTAAGATGATTATTTGATTAGTTAAACAAGCTTCGTTAGTAAGAGACTACCTCAGACCGTAGGGGTAACTTGGATATTGCACAACACTAAGCAAGAAATGGATATAGTAATTGTGAAAAGGACAAGACCTTTTCATAATGAGGTAGTTGACTTAGATCCTAATTATTTTAGCATATCTTATGTTATCCACACTTGGGACCACCTAGAAATGTACAAAAATTGATAGATTAGAACAAACCCACTTATTGTGGACATACTGTTGATGTAGGGTAAGTATCTTGAAGTTTCATGTTCCAATAAAAATTGTTGGGAGAAGAGGAGGCCTAAAAACCCTACTTTTCATGTACTTTTATTTTTGAATTAACTCTTAAAATCCTCCCAAGATCAATTATATTTATGGAATTTAGAATTATTACGTAACCTTGTCAGTTATAGGATCTAGGAAGTTAAACTTTGGTGTTTGTGTTGTTTTATCTTTTATTGCATGGTCTTGAGTCAAACTATCTATTTTTTTTGTTATGCCATGTCAAAATGAGTTTTGTTTATGCATCACTCCTTTGTTTGAGGAAGAATTATTTCATCTATTTCACACCATACCTTTTCCTTAGTCTTTTGACAAATCTTTATATGTGTGTTACTTGATTGGAAAGGGCAACATTATGCTGCCCAAATCATCTCAAGTTTTTGTGCCTAGGAGTCTTGAAATAAACCATTTATTACATATTTAAGAGTATGATAACATTGTTACACTACTCAAATCATTTCATATACTTGTCTACCTTATGTCTAAATTCTAATTTTGCATTTGAAACCAAATGTGCTTGTTAGATATTTACCTAGTGCCATTATCCATCTCATCTTTGTCTATCTTGTTGTTTGTTCAAAGAAGCCTAGTTTTCTCAAGTTGAGTTTTTAATTAACTTTGACAAGTTCAGATCCAAACATTGATTAATTTTTGTCTATGCCTTATGTAATTTTTTCCTAGACATTGATCTTTCTCTTTTGGGTCATGCAACTTAGGTTAATTCTTTGCCCAATTTGAAAATTATTGTTTGTGCCAAGATTTGGGAGAAATAGTTTATCTTACTTTTGCCTTTTATTTCATGCCTTATGATAATTGACCAAATTCATGTCTAAATTCTAATTCCTATTTTATGTAAAAGTGTTTCAAATTTTTTAAATTAAATATCTCATCCTTTTGTTTAAGGTCTAGCTTTTATACCTTTTCCAAAATACCTAGCATATGTCTATTTTGAGCCTAGATTTTGTGTTGTGTTTGGCCAAAAGACCTAGAAACTTTTGTTTTATTAGATTATAATTTTTTGAAACACTTTAAACCTAGAGTTTGGCATTCTATTTTGATTTCATCCACTTTACCTTTTATGTAATACATTTGACATTAGACATTTAATGTTAGACTATTTTAAACCAAGTTTTAGGATAGACCTTTTTTAGAGATACAACTCCATCCTCTGACCAAGTTAGGCCAAGTTCAAACCATTTATCCTTTGGAAATTATTTTTGAAGAGTTTTTGTAAATATAAGCCCTTTCATGAAGCATTCATCATTGATTTGAATATGTCTCACTATACTCATAGTGGAGCCATGTACAATTTAGGATATGGTAATGTGGTCACGCAAGATGAATTTGTATAAGACCCCTATGGTGATGATATAGTTTTTAAAATGGATATTTATCATCTTTATAATAATAAATAAAGGGAATAAATCCAATATCTTTTAGCTCACTATTTGGTCAACACGCCTCCATACTCAGAGTAGGACAAAAAGTAAATAGCATAGTACCTAGCTAGCATACCTTCAATTGTAGACCAAGCTCAACAATAATCATAATACATTATAATGACATCAACATATGATCCCTATTTATTTGATCATCACTTCATTTCAAATAAAGATAAATTTTTAATAAGATCCATAGAGGTAGGGGATAAGTTTCAAGTATAATTCCCCCACAAAAATGTGTCGAGTCTAGTTAGAGTGTTTAATAACATGCCTTACAATCAAATGAATGAATAGGATTCTAAAAATCCTCAATATCTAGTACCAATGTGTATCAATATCCATGTATGATTATCATAAGAAAGTGCCTCATGGAGGACCAATTTATACAAATGCAAATAACATACCAGACCTATTTGATCTTAGCACATAATTTTAATAACTTGACCATGTCAAATATTCCACATATCAAGCTAGCTCCTTCAAAAAGAATATTAAGTGAATTGATAGGCCAAGAGAATTAAGATATAGACACATTTGAATAAATTAATTTAGTTAGAGACATGTCCAATACCCTAGCTATCAAATAAGTGTTTATTGATTCTACATAGTTAAATACACCAAACATAGTGGATAACATGTAAGTGTCATCCAATCCACACCAAAGTGGTTTGACTGCACAAACAACCATTCCACACTAAAACATTCCTTTTTTTAACACCATGAATTGTTTTCAACATTATGGGGAAGGAACCTCTACCTCCCAACCAAAATAATCTACCTCTAATCCTCAACTAGTTATTTTTTTAGCATGCAACTGCAAGGATTAAGTAGTCAAACAACAACCAGTGCCTTACCTCAAAACATGATGAATGTTACTCCACCAAAATAGGTGATGACTAAAATTTCATAATAATAGGCATAGTCCAATATACCAACATAATAAATAGTGAACATTCTACTACCTCAATAGGGAGTAACTAATATTCTACCTTGTCAAGTAGTAAAAAGTATACCTCTTCAGTCACAGACCAACATGCCTTCATAAATGTTGTCTAATCAATAATGTATGTCCATTGGTAAGTGATAAATGTTAAACATTCTACAAGTGTCTACTTCACAAAAAAGATTTGTGTAAAAAATAAGTTCTACTATTCCAAAAATACCAATTAGGCAATAATTGCCTTTTGTTTTAAATCTGCCACAAATACAACAATAGGGCCTTGTTTCACAACAAGTTCCTCTTATTTATCCTAGTTTGACTAGTTGGTAGCAAGTCCCTATTCAACCTTAGTAAACATAGTACTTCATCCAAAGACATATCCTTCCATCCCAGCCACAATTCCCCCAAAACCAAGCCTATTTAATGAATCCAAACTAGAGTATCATACCTTAATGTGTGTAATTTCAATAATCACACCCCAATATGTGAATGAATATTACTATTCAATTACCTAACCAAACCAACATTCTATATCAAACCATTCCTCTATTATACCTCAATCAATTTAATCCCCTTTTGACAGCTCAACCTCCACCTGAGTCCAATATTCCATCTAGTTTCCTAGTGCAAGAACTATAGCAAATGAAGGATGCAATTTTCGTCATCCAAGTTGGAAAATAGACCAAAAATTTTAAATTGGATGCTGTGTATTCCTACCCATTCGACATGGAGTATCTACAAATACCATTTCCTCCTGGGTATGAACCACCAAAGTTTGATAAATACAAGGGTAAAGGAGACTTTAAAGCCCATTTCATAGAGTTTTTTAATATTTTTCAACCATTTGCTTATAGTTACATATACCTCTTAAATTTTTCTCCTCAAAGACTAGAATAATAAGCCTTGGAGTGGTTCATAAAATTTTCAAAGAACTTAGTATCTAATTTTGATGACCTTTCAAACAAGTTTGTGTAGCACTTCTATAATCTTGAACATGAGATTTCATTGGAAGATTTGACCCAAGCAAAATAAAAGGTCAATAAAATTTTTGCAAGCTATCTATATCAATGGAGAGAACTTGATAGCAATTTTACTCATAATTTACCAGACAAGTAATTATCCATTGTGTTTACCAAAAATTTGCATAGTTAGATATATTACCATCTAAAGTTGAAATGTGCATACACTTTTAAGGAAATCATTGACAAAGTTTTGATAATCAAAAATTCCCTTATTAACAAAGGTATCATCAAGATTACCTCATCGAATCAAAACCAAACCAATGTCCAAAATTAGAAACAAATCCAAGTGCAAGCATCAACACCATCCTAGGCCTACAATTATGAAAAAACCAAGAAGTTTAACCATAACAAGAATGTTATTGGAAATGGAGTAACTGAGTCATGACATGTCCAAACAATGAAAACATTATCTACTTAGCCTATGCCATAAATGAAAATTTCTCCTCACTAATAAGTAATTCAATCAACATCCTTCAAGCATATCAAAACTGACTCCATGGCCACTATAAATAGCAAGTCAAACATAGAGAATTAGAACTTGGTGATCTTGTTATCAAGGAAAACTAATAGAATACCATGGCCAAGAAAAAGCATAAGGTCAATTTAAAATCCAATTAGATATTTCCTTTCATTATTATTTCAAACTAGGGCTCTGGATAATATAGCCTTGCTACACCAAACAAAGATGAACTTGATGAGATGATGAACATAATACACCTTAAATGTTACTTCACTTGAGAGACCTAAATTAATGTCTATGAGGCCCATTTTCATTGTACCATAATATTTAAATTATTATTTATACCATATAATTATACCATATGCCCCATACCATTCTATCATGCCTTTCATAACGACTAAGTTATTTTGAACTTCCCTACCCAACCCCTTTAACCTTGGTTTTATTCTATTGGGTCAACGAGCACCTTCAGCATGGGAATTTAAATCAAGTTTTAGTAGTTGTTTCTATATCTAGGTAAAGTCCATATTTTTCTCTAGTATGATAGTGGTAGTTGTATCCTTTAATTCTTATTTCATTTTATACGAAGTGTTCCTGATTATAACTGCTTTTAGGCAAATCAATGTCTCACCATCATGCTACTAACTATAATCTCCTATGGGAAAATTAGTATCATTGACCTATGTTGTTTTTTCATAATTATAACCTCATATGGTCAAATTAAGGATAACACCATTTCTTATGCCTTGAATTACCACCTTGTCATGCCTATGTCATATTGTGTTATTTGCCTACTTTGCTTGTTTATTTGAGTTTGTTACTACCTAGTAAGATTCCTCCATTGTAAGGAAAAACTATAGTGACTTGAGGTCCCATCCTAAGACTATGCAGGTAGAATTTGAATCTTATTTAGGTCATCTTAGTCACCCTTTTACCATGCTCTTGCCTTTTTTAAATTTATTTCAATCTAAATTCTCACGTCATTTTATGTGTAACCTAAAACATACTCTCACCATTTTTCAAGTTGGACCATTTAGTATCTATTAATCCTCCATCAATTTGAGATGCTCTAAAAATTACAAAAAAAATTTAAATGATCTACAAAATCCTAAAAACATTGGCCACTTCTTTGCCTTAAGGATTCTAGGAACCCTTAACTATTTCACAAGAAACCACTTGTCATTTAGTTTCCCCATTCTTACTAACCTAGTGGCCCACACTCTCACCATTTTTTGAGACCATTACCATATTCCTCTATAACATCAATCATGTTCTCAATCATCATTTTATTATATTCCATATCCTGGGAGAACTACATTTGGCTTGAATTTTATGTTAGATTTTGTGTCTATGGAACTATGTAAGCAGCATCTGTTTGCCTAGTGCAACTAGAGTTAGCTCGACCACCCCCTTCATTTTATTTTCTTCCCCCATCTTGTATTTTCACTTCATTATCTCCTATATGCTAGGGGCAATGTTCATTGTCTTATTTGTATCATGTAGTTTGTACTAACATTGTGATTAACCATTGTTGATGTTTATTTCATGTTTTCCTTGTTTTATTCACTTTTTATTTCTTCATGTTTTGGATTTCTATTTGTTTTTTCATTTCATTATTTTTCTACTTTCTTATTTTTCCTTCATTCAATCTATGTGCATTCATTGGATGATTGCATCCGCATTATTCTTGAATCCATCCATATTTATACGCCAACATTGTCATCATGGTTTTTATCATTGGTGAATTATTTTCAACTATTTATTGGATAGCATATCAGTCCTTATGCATATTATGGATAATACCTCATGTTGTTCTCTAATGATGTATATCATCATGTTTTAGAGAAAAAAATTAGCTCAGGACATCTTACATGCAATACAACCATGATATATCTCCTTGGCACCTGAACAATTCTTGATCTACCTAGAACATCGTACATATAGAATAATTACTAATGAAATAATTTTACCCCTTTTTAGTTTAGATAAACATCTCCATAATATTAGTTTTTCCAAATTCACCTTTATCCTTTGTACTAGATTGTTCTTACTTCAGGACTTTGGATTTAGTACGTAAACCCCATTATCTAATTTACCATCATATTTACCATTAGTAGAGTACCAATGATAATAAATACCTTTAGCCAAATCATTATAACTCATCCCACTTACACTGCCAATGATTATATCTACCTTTGGGTAAATCATTAAGTATCATCTCACATGCCTGTCCAATGATTATAACCACCTATGGGTAAATCATTGTGTTTTAATCTACCTAGAGGTTAATGATTATAACCGCCTTTATAAAATCATTTTATTTATTTTGCCCCATTAGGCATGTTTTCATTATGATAATTCTTATAAATACCTTTGGGAAAACAATTATCTCTATCTGCCCAATGGGGGCATCTTTTTATCCTACTGATGATTATAACCACCTATGAGTAAATCATTATTTTCCCTTTTAATGATTATAACCACCTTTTCTTAAATCATCCTACTATTACCCTAAGCTTTTTTTAATGATTATAACCACTTTTGAGAAAATAATTACCTTTTTTCCCACTTATGCTGATGATTATAAATACCTGTGGGCAAATCATCTTATTTACCTACCCAACTATCTTATATGCCACTGATTATAACCACCTATGGTAAAATTAGTCTCTTCCACCCATTTTATCTTTTTAGTCCCATCATTTCCTCCTTTTGATGGATCGATCACCAATCCCTTTTCCAATCTCTCACTCAAGGGTGCATCTACAATTCATCCATTACCATTGAAGTCATAGGCATACAGGACCTTTCATTCCTTGAGAATTTGTTATTATTCCTATAGCTTGAAATTCCGTACTAAATATGGGTAAACTATAGACACTTATAACTATCCACAACTAGCTTTTGACTGGATTTCAGATCGATTCTTACTAACCATTACAAATTAAGCCTAAAAATCATTAAACATCCCAATTTTTATTTTGCATCATTCATCAAAGCTTAAAATCACATTAAGGCATCCCTAATTGGGGTATTATATTGTATGCAATAATAACCTCTCAATGATTCATCCCTAATCACCTTGTAGCATAACAACTATCAATTTGGCCTATGGACCTATTAAGTGGGGCACTTGTACACTTAAATCAAATCTTGGAAATGTTTAAAGGATAATCAAAACCATTTAACAAGTTAAACTATATTAAATGCCTAGTTTAATTATCCATTTAAAATTAATAAAAATGAAATTTAAAATATCCTAGCCTTTCATCATTGCTTTATGAGTTGTCAAGCTCTTTGAAAATATCCTAAAATATCTAATTTTGAGATCCATGCCTAATAATTGCAAATCATAATTACTTGACAACTATTAACTCTACTACGGTTAGATTTGACTCAAATAGATTTAGTTTGAATCTATTTAAATCCTTAACTCAATCCACTCTCACCTTGGGCAAGATTTAAATCCTTAGTCTATTAATATAAATCCATTCCTTTTCATTTCTACGCTTGGATATTGTACAACTATTATGCAGGATTTGTTCTATGAGACTCATATCAATAGTGTTTTAATACCAAAGTCTTAAGCCAAGATACATAAATCCACATAAAATCCAATAGTTCAAATAAAATAAGGAGCCAACAAGCTTCATTTTCCAAAGACTTTTTGATGCACAATCCAAGCAAGCCACTCAACAAATCATTCAAAGCTCCCAAGGTAGGTAAAGGATTTGTGTCTTTTATGTTTTAGTTGTAATTTCATTTAGTTCATGTTACTAATATCTCTCTAAGATATAGGCTAGGAGTGTTAGTGTTAGTGTTTTTTTATTTGAGTTTTCTTTACCTAAACTAACACTATACTAACCTCCCTTCTTGGATTCTTATGATCACACAAACATGTGATTGAATCATCACCTATTTTTTTGTGTTTTTGAAAAAAAAATTAGACTCAAAATGATGTAAGTAAAATAAATAGACATAAAAACACATAAGTGTATCAACATTCCCTAAAAATTGACAAGGTTACTTTGTATTATCAAATTCCATCAATATACTCCTTTTTAACAGGAAATAATTTGTTAACCTAGCAAATTTAGATGCACATGAAAAGTAGGGATTTAGGTCCCCTTTTCTCTCAATAATTTGTATGATGACATGGAACTTTTATCTACTCACCCTAAAATGACAATATTTCTATGATAAGTGGGGTTTCTCTAAAAACTATAAGTTTTGATTGATCTAGATGGTCCCATGTGAGTTGTTAAGACTAGAGAGCAACATATCATTTAGATATAAGATAATCAGATTGTTATAAAATGGAATTTTCCTTTTTACAACCACTACATTCAAGAAGGGAGATTAGTATGAAATAAAATCAAATAAAACACACTAATAAAAACTAACACCTCTAGCCTAGACAATCAAAGAGCAAGAGAACTATACAAGTAACTACCAAATGAAGACAAAAAAAACAATTTTACCTTTTATGAGAGCAAGAGTTATATGTTGTAAATGAATTGAGGTGTTTGGTTATGTGATCAACAATTCTTTGGTAATGGAGCTCCTTGCACCACATCTCTTTTTCACCTTGGTAATGTTGGGCTTGTATTTGGCTTTGGATTGGCTTGGTTTAGCAAATGGGAATGATAACACTATACCAATGGGCTCCTTGAAGGTATTTTTGCATGATAAATTTACACCAAAAGAGCTTTGAGTGAAATCATACATAATAACATTACACTATAAAATCTTCTTTATCAATGGGTGAGGCCTTGTATTTATAGTTTCTCAAACTAACTCTAACCCAAATGTAGTTAGGTTAAAGTTAACTATTATTAAGTTTAAACTAACCTTAATTGAGTTAAATATGGAGCATATAATTAATATTTGGGATAAATATCCCATTTATTAAGCATGGCTCTCCATTTTTGAATTTATGGCATTTAGGGATATCTTTTCAATTCCTTAACTTTGAGGATGATGATGTCATCATGACCTCATTTTTATTGAAATTTCATTATTTCAAAATTCAATTTCACTAATTACACATAAAAATCACACTTAAGCATTTATTTTTATTTTACTTAATTTATTCTGCTTAGCATTTTACCACTTTAGGAATTGTTTATGCCCCACTTAATGGGTCCAAAGGCCAAATTATCACATTATTATGTTTTAAGTTGGTTGGAGATGAATCTATGAGAGGTTATTATTATGTAGAGTATAATACCCAAAATAGGGATGCCTCAACATGATTTTGAGCCCTAATGTCTAATATGCAGACTAAATTGGGACATTCAGTGATTTCTATGCTTAATTTACACTATTTGGTAGAAATCAATCTAAAGTTCAATTGGAAGTTGGTTGTGGCCAAAATGGGGGATCTAAATGGGGCACTCTATCTCTTCAAGTTGTAATATTATGAACCAAAAAATCTAATATAAGTCTAGGGAGAATAATTTGGGTAGGATGGTAGTTATCATTACCTTTAGGTCTACGGGGAGGAGGAATGATAAGAGTTGTACATTCCTTTTGGTGTGAAGTGGTGACCATAAGCATCTCAGATTGGATATTTAGAATGAATTAGTAATCATCATTCATTTAACCTTAGATTCATTGCACATGAGTGTGACCCATTTTATTACACAGGTGTGAAAAACATTACATATATTAGGGAGGCAACATGTAATAATAATAATCATAGATTTAATTATAAAATATTAACTATGTATATCCATTTTGTATTTATGAAATTAAGGGGAAATCATAATTGAAATTTAAAACCCTAATGTATAAATTTTAAACACTAAGAATGTAGAATAAACCTTGAGTGAACCTAGGTTTTTTCACACTCAAAGGAATTAATAGATCAATAATATGTTTTATGTTATTTTAAATTTAGTGTTTTAAATAAGATAAAACATTTTGAATAATTTAGATTGTATAAAATATTTATAAATTATGTAGATTTAAATGTAAAAAGGTTGAGTAAGATATATTTATTGCACTTTATATTTATATAAATGATAAAGAGAATAGGGTACTTAGTTTTTTTTTTGTTGTTTTACAGTTTGTGATAGTTTATACTCATCAAAAATTCCTTGAAATGGATTTGTAGCCACATGGATTAGGAGAATGCAAAAATTTCTATAATGGTTGGATTCATCTACATCCCATAAAAACTATCTTATATATTTATGTCAATTTATTCCACCCTAAGTCACTGTACCTACATGTTGATATGGTTCTAATGCAATTTTAGAAGCTCAACCTTATGCATAGATTCAGATTAATTCTCCTTCACCTTGAAACATTAGTTATACTTTCTATCTTTTCTTCACCTATAAAAAGGGGTTATAAAATATGGTCTAGATAACCCCATCCCTCGTTGAGTGTTTAAACATTACCTACATTCTAATATTGTGAAGAAGGCTCAAACTAGACATGGTTCTCCTTACTAACTATGTGTGTGATCAAAATTGATCTAATATAATGTATACAACCTGTGTGGTTTTGGACACTTGACAATGTGTGATTTTGACCTTAAAATAGTATTTAGACTTGAATTAGTGATTATTCCTTTGATTTATTTTTATATTTGTATTTTTATGGAAGTGCCTTGAGGATGTGCATATGTATTCATTAGTTTGATAGTACAATAGAATATGCTTGCTAGATAAGTGACAAATAGGAATAGGATTAGGCTTAATTTGTAGATATATATGAGACTCTTTGTTGGTATTAGACTTATAAGTACATAATAAAAAAGTATGTACGAATTAAAATTGTGTGATCTTTAGTATTATATATAATGTATATCATTTTTTGGAAGAAGATGGAAATACTCTTTTAGGATTGAATGAAAGGTTAGGATTGTGAAGCATCAAAGTCTTACTGATCTTTTAATATTATAAATTTAAAAATTAAAAGATTTATAATTATGAAATAAAAGAGATAACTTGATGGTTCTATTAAAAAATTTCTATGTAGTTTTCTTTGTGCACTACTTTCCCTATTTTGTTTGAATCTATGTAATAAATATAAATGAATATGTTTATTCTATTATAATAACCTATGTTTCATGAAAATTCCCTAAGAATGAATGAAATGAAGTAAAATTATGAATCTATTTTACAAAACCCCATCTACATTCTGATCATGTAATTAAATTTGCACAGAACAATCCTTAGCATCTTCTGATGGGAATTTCTAAGGACCTCTACTAATAATGGTGTGGTGAGAGTGGATTTTAAAACATGATGAAATGGATACCAGGCCAAAGATATTTTTAATAATGGTTGAATAGAAAAATTTATAAATTCATAGAAGAATAGGCTAGATAAATTGCTAGCATGATGAAGGAAATTATAACTGAGCATATTCGTGGTGAAATATATGAATTATTTTGGTGTGATTTTCCTTAAATTTTATCTACATGGTTTTCAATTCTAGAATATTCTTGATTTAGGCTAAAAGATACTAAGCACTTTATTTGTACTCAAGAAACGGTATAAATATTATGAAGGCTAGACACTAAGTGGACATATGCGATAGACCATTAGATAAAAACCACTATCAAATAGTACATCACTAAGTTTTCTATGCAAGTGTATATTTTATATGAAGTTATGAAATATTTTTTTGAAATAGTCATCAAAGGTAAATTTATATAATGACTACTAATAATTTTGAATATGTTGGTTATGGACAAGGCCATGGTGTCAATCCTTGTTGATATGGATTAGTCATCCATGGCACTAAGAGGATGTGGAATGAATGGAGTGAATGGTGTGGAGTTGAGAGAATTAACTTTAACTTAAACCCAAAATATTAAGGAGGTAGATAAGAATAAGGAGAAGATAATTTTGAATCTTGGTAAATAAATGCAACAATAAAAGTGATGGAATAAATATAATTATCCTCATTTAATTATGAATAGAGGTAAAATAGAGAGCATAAAAACTACATGAGGAGATAGACCTCCAAGAGAAGTTGAAGACTATAAAGAGGGTGAAATCAGAGTACCCAAAGGCATCTATATCAACAAAGAGATCAAAGGAAATGTATGAGATGGGGAATAATCATTAGGAAAAAGTGAAAGGAATAGAATGTGGAGGGGTTGTAGAGAATCAACTAAAGTAGCTAGAGGGTAGTTTTAAGAAATAGTTATAAGAGAGGATATTATTTGGATAATAAGATGGAAAATATATTCAAGATGTGATGATAATTTCTAGAGTAAAGTTAGGTTAAATTTCAAGTGATGAAAGTGCTTTAGAAAAGGATCATTCATTCCAATGAGATACATCCCTTATTCCTAATTTATTAATAATATTAAAGAGTACAAAAGTTTTGAGGCATACTAAGTGGTTTGATGAGTTTATAATCAAATCTAGAATTTTAAGTGTATAAAATCAAAAAGTGATAGAAAATAATATTATTATTACTTTTAATATATTTAAATCAAATCCTAAGATGTTAATAAATTCTAGTTCAAATCAATCAATTGTTTCAGGTCTCATAGCAACAAACATGGATTTCAATCTAAGAATTTTTGTAACTATGACACATTATGATGGTCATACATACGCTAAATATTATTTTTTAACCTATAAATTTAAATGGTAGGCTAAATATGTCATTAATGATGATGTAAATAAGTAAAAGATTATAGAAGCCTAAATAGATAGACCTCTAGAATTCATAAATGAAAACAACCTAACCATAATGGCTTTCAAGATGTCAAGAATAATCTGATTAGTGGATTCAATATGTAAAATTTATAGAGCCAAACCATTCAGGATCTTAAGTAGATTCACCATAAAATAGAGGAATTATTTTGAGATTATGATAGTATATTCTCAAAATTGATAAATTGAGTCAGTTTCAAGATCACAAGCACAAACAAAGTTATGTGGTCATAAAAGGTTTGTGACCTAGGATTCAATTTACTATCACAAAAATTTAGTTTCATAATAATTTATTTGCTCGATAAATTGTAATCCAAGTTAAATATATATAAGGATATGGATAAATTTTACAGCCTTCTATAATGATAGATGCTAATATTGATGTTTTATGAAATATGGATGAATTACACACTAGTAATAGACCTAAATTGTCTATATGGTTCATGGAGTATGGTAAGGAAGGAAAGCATAGCAATGATTGTTAAAAAATAAATATGTTATATTTCTATAATATATGTCACATAGTGGGACATCCCACTACCAAATGTCATGTGTTACAATAATGCATATAACAATGACATAGTATGTATTGTAGTTTTGTAAATACCTATAATAAGTATGATAATAAATACAAATCACTTCAAGAGCTCAATGAGAAAATCACCATAAATGTCTCCATAGTGGTAGAGCAACAAATTCTAGCTAAAAAACCATAAGTTTCAAGTTTGGATGTAGATATCACCTCAACTACACAAACTACTCTTGGATAGATTCCCTAATCTCTATAGTACTCAGTTATGTAGTCTCCACAATATCATCCATAGGGTCTCACAAGGTGGAAATCACAATCACCTCTATACCAAGTTGGATGAACACCTCTATCATCCCAATACCAATAGCCTTATAATTATGTGTCTCTACCATAATAACCAGGATGGGCTCTATGAGATGATAAATACGAGTCATTGATTAGAGATATGTAAATTATATCCAAAAAACCCAAATCTACAATTTATCATTAAAATTGGAAACCATATTAAAATGAAAGAAAATGAAAATTTAAAACATCATTATAATCTAAATACAAATTTTCCCAATCAAGATTCAAATAAAAAGACTAAAGATTATAGATGGAGATTGCTTACAAATAGACTCAGAATTTCAGCATGATATTAGCTTGATGAAAAGACTTAGATGATAGTTTGATAGATTTAGTTTATATAAGATTTTAGTATGAAGTATCATGGATTTTATAGTTTATTTCTCATTTTTTTTAATGGAGGAGTGTTTGGTTTTAAATAGGCAATGGAAGGAGATTTTCCAATGAATTAAAAATTCATTAGAAGCCTCTAGAGAAGAAGACTCTAGACAGGGAGGGAATTATAAGGAATTTAAAATTCCTTAGAATTTCCTAGCAATGGAGAATTCTAGAGAATGTGGAATATGAGAGAAACTTATATATATTATAATCCTCTAGGTTCATTTTAGGACTAAATGTGGATTATAATGGGATTAGGTGAACTCTTGTAGGAAATCCTAGGAGTAGGTAGGTAGGTGGGTTATGGGAATTTTATATTCCCAAATATTAGACAAGTGCAATTAGATTAAGATTATATGATAAGTTACATATTATAATAAGGATTAATTGACTTGTGGGGAACATAAGATTAGCATATCAAGAATGAAGAAGTGGGATAATAGACTAATGACCAAAAAGGGGTTAGTAAGAATAAATGAGATAGAAAATTAATAGACAAAATTAGTATCCACTAATAATAATAATAATAATAATAGTGACAAGAAATGAGGTGACCAATTTTAAATGCATAAAATTTTCCTATGTTTGAAAGGGAATTATGAGTGGATGAAGTGAAAGGAGTAATTGTCTTTCAAAAAATAAAGAAACTCATAGATGAATGCTAATGAATGATGTTAGTGGATATGATTACACCTCAAGGGGGCATGCAAAGAGGAAGGAGGTATATGGCCACTCAAAAGAGGAAATAAGGGGTGAGATACGCAAAGAGATAAGGGGTTGGGAAGCTCTATATGATTCATGAGATAAAAAATGATTATGCCCCTATCAAAGACCTATTAAAAAGGAATTCAAATGACTATGTCATGGTTATTGACACATACCAAGGGGGAATCAATTATAACATGATGGTGATAAGATAAAAGGCCACAATCTTTTTGGCATATCCCAGAAAAAGACACGTGTCAAGGAAAGTTGTAGACCAAGATAATAAAGGCCATGAGTTATCAACATATCCCAAACAATGGCACATACATTGGAGAGCATCATTCCAAAATAAGACTAATTTTATGAGATTAATCAATAGGTGTAGCTCAAAGTTGAAGTCAAGTGATATCATGAAGGAGATGAAAGAGAAGAAATGATATGATTGAGTAACCTAAAGATGAATGGGAAGATTTAGTCTAAAAAACATCAAATCAATGAGCCATAATGTGAATAATAGTGATGATTCCCCTACAAAGGACACATGTAAGGGAGTGAGAGATGATAATAAATTTATGGTCCTGGTCATGCCCAAATCAAGGGAAGAAACTGTAAACTTTAAATGGCAAATTGATTAATCAGTAATAATGGATTATTGATGAAAGAAAATATGGATGTTATGATTTGTCAATCCCAATCAATAGATATGGCCAATTTAAATGGGAATATTAGGGATCTAATTGAGGGGATGGTGATTGATTGATATACTAATTGATTAATGATTGATATTATATCTCAAAGATTTGATTGATGCAAAACTTGATATATGGAAAGATAGTTTAAAGGAAGAGGATCACAATGAGTGTTATATATGTTAGTTGTTAGATAAAATATGTTACTTAGATGTTAGACATGAGGATACAAGACTAAGATAAATGATGGGAGATGAGATGTTAGATATTGATGACTAGAGGGATGATAGATGAGTAAATAGAGGATATAGATGGGATGATAAATGGATTAGAGGAATGATTAGATATTATATGATTTTATTGAGATGATTTACTTGATGATGGAATTAATATTATTAGACATGTGAGAGAGGATAGGTGAAACGATGAGTGTGTCCATTATCAATATATAATTGTTGTAATAAGGTTCATCATAGTCTAAATAATCTAATGTAAATATAACACTAGGTAGTATGCTCCATGATATAAGTATGACCAAGAGAACATTTTTCCAAAGTAAATGAGGATAAAAGGGCCAAATGATGAAATCTAAATAGGCACCCAAAATCATTATTATAGTAATTTTGGATCCACCATAGCATCCTTGTTAATTACACCCTTGATGAAAGAGATATGATGTAATAATAATTAAAAGACTAATAATATAAATAAACATAGACAATCAAAAAAACATATGTAGATACATACATGATAAAATACATGCAAACAATTCAAATAACATATAACATACAAGTAACACACACAAGTATCTACATGCAGTGTCATTATGTCTTGTGTAATTGTCTTGATGAGATTTGATGAGATGATTGATCAGGTGATGAGTTGTAATAAGTCAATCATGATGATCATGATGTGAATGTGGATTAAGGATATGGATTTACATAAGGTTATGGAGTTGGAGTAGACTAGGGATTGGGATTAGTATAAGGTTGTAAAAGACATAAGACAAGATGACTGAGATGTTGAGATAAGGCAAGATGACAAAATGATAAGACCATTAGGACATACATCAAGATAGGATGATAATGACATAGATAACATAAGATATAAGATAATATAACTGGGATACTCAAGACATATAACAATATGATTGATATGTTTTGGTTTTTTAGATTTTATAATTTTTAGGGTTTTTTGAATATTTTAATTTTTAGTGATTTTTGGAATATGTATGTACACTATACAAATGGGGTTACTAGAAAAGGGAATACCAAGACTAAAAAATAAGATAATGATGGATGTAATAATATATGGAATGACAAAATAATAAGGGCAATGTTGAAAAGGGAATGAGGACCAAGAAAGAATGGACTACGGATCGTTAATGACCACATCATAAAGAAACCAGATATATAGTTGCTTGAGTGTCTATTGGAATATATGCCAAGATGATTCCATAAAATTTTCCAAGATATATTATTCTCCCTTATGAAGGTTAACACTATAATAAAGGATGGATGTCACAAGATGCAAGATGGGTAGACATTGTAATATCAATAGAAGGATAAGATAGACAAAGATGACATGGAGTGGATTATGTGGATGAAATGGATTTTTCCCCCGAGTGTTGAGATAAAATATGGATAATATATTATTTTAACATGACAAACAAAAATGGTTTTCATCATGGTAATTTCCCAAGGCACCAAAATAATGGTTTTCACCATTGGATAAATGATTGTTTTTATTTATTTTTTATTTTTTACTTTTAGCATCTTGATTTATTAGAGGCATGTGAGATGCAAAATGTATAGATTTTTTTTCATAAAAAACCTATTTTGGGGAGATTTGATTCTAAGACCATGTTTATTTATGTCCTTATGACTTTTTTTGACTCTTGATTGAGACCCCTCCAGACATCTAGACCAAGTGTCTTTGTCACCCCTATAAGAGATAATGTTGCTCGAGTTTGTGAAGTGTGGAATGAATGAATTTAAGGTTTAGATTTTATGGTGAAGTATAGGACTCAAATGGATGATATGATCATGATATGAAGGTATGATGGGTTATTTTTAAGTGGGACTAACATTCACACACATCATTGGTCATGTTGAATGTTCCATGTTTGATTGGTTCCATTTGACAAAATATTGTAAGAGATCCAAGATGCTTTGTATTTTTGGTTCATATTTGATTTGATTATGTGAAGGATCATTGGCCATATTGATAGTGTTTTTTATAATTATTTGATCTTTAAACTTTATTCTCTTTTGAATTCCCCCTGGTTCCTAACTTTGGGATTCACTAGAGGATATTGATCTTTGACTTGATAAATGATGATTATTTTAACTTTAATGGTCCCCTATTATTGCAAAGAGGGTTTCACTAAGGGAAGACACTTTTTGATTAGTTTGATGATTTTACATTTCTTAATTTTTACTTGATGGATCAAAGGTGATTTGATCATCATGTATGAACTTTTGAATATGGTCTTGGACCTTTGTATTTGTGGCACATATTGTGTTTCTCAATGAAGGGTCCAATAATGTGTTCCTATTTTTCCCTATAGAGGAAGGTGATTAAACTATCATTGACAAGAAGAAAAGGATATATGATGGGTTAAGGTGGGGGATATGGTATAATGATGTCAATGAGTGTTGGTGGGGAAACATGGTCCTCATATGGGTTCTTAGGAGACTAGTTTTTATATTAGAGAAAACATCCTCAAAATCATTAAAAGGATCACTAAGACTAGTTATAACACATGAATCTGATGCAGGATTAGATTAATCAACTCATAAAGCTTTTAATAAATTTATTATAACTTCATCATCCAAGCTTGGATCAAAATATATTCCTTGTGATTGGTTGACACCTTAATTAGAGGTATCCATAAAAAGGTACGCATGGTTAGGATTTGAAACATCGATCATGTATTATGATTCTAACAAAAGATCTAATTTAAATACTAGTGTTGAACATGATCTTGATGTAGATAAGACATGTGTTGAATCTAATGTACATGATGTGATGCTATTAGTAGAATATTATTTATTTGTAAGTGACCTCTCAAATGTGGGGTGTTTAATATGATGTATGAGATTAAGATGATGGAGGACCAATGGATTTGACAAAGATAGGCCCATGGAAGAAAGACTCATGGGAGAAGGTAGGGTTAGGTTCATGGGAAATAGATTTGTCTTTGATGGAGGATTTTTTGAAGATGGGGGACCATGAAAGATGTATGTGTCTTAAGCTTGGCTTGGAAAGGGAAGGGCTTGATGATGATCATGAATGAAATTTTATCATTTCTATTCTTGTTCACCCTTAGATGTAGACCCATACCAAGAGGGATTAGGATTGGTAGGATCAAGATGTCATATGGGTGGATAGACCATAATTTCTATAGCAACAAGTATATGGAAAAGAGATTCTAATGATACTGGAAGAGGAGTATAAGGACTATCTTCACTTTGTGACTTGGATGTGGAAGCATTGGACTTCAGATCATATGGTTGTTGTTATAATTGGGTGGGAAATCTAGTAGTAAATGAGGTGGCCAGAATTGGATTCCCTTTTCTAATAGAGGATGGGGTAGATGAATGGATATGACTAGTAGATAAAGAGATTAACTATGATAGGTTAGGATGGGACCTAGGAATAGATTGATATGATGGGTGTAGACTAGAGGTAATATTGGGTAGATTATGTTAAATTCTATAGGATGTAGAGTGTTCATCTTGAGGAGGTGAAAAAGGCATACATCCCTATTGGCCATGAACCATGTCTCAATTAGGTTATTTACCAAATATTTTTTAGATGCCATAAATCAAAATGGGATAAATTATGGATGA
The DNA here is from genome assembly GCA_037957365.1 of Torreya grandis. Classification (NCBI taxonomy): domain Eukaryota; kingdom Viridiplantae; phylum Streptophyta; class Pinopsida; order Cupressales; family Taxaceae; genus Torreya; species Torreya grandis. Next base: position 1,386,357 of record JARHVA010000924.1, read on the forward strand.
TATGGTTTACCAGCCCCAATCAGCTAGTATGGGGGATAAAATGAAAATAATGAGGTATGAATATGGAATATGTGGAAAAAAATTGGATAAAGGATTACTTTAGTCTGATCTCAAATTTAACTAGGTGTTTGATATGATGTGATGTTTGACTAAGTGATACAAGATCAAGTAAACCAAATTAGGACATGAGCTAGACTTTGAATTATTTAAACTAGATTTGACTAAGTGAACTATGATCAACTCTAGGACTTGATGAGGGGCTAGACTGGCCTAAGAGACTAATTTTGACTAGGGATTGATTACATTAAGGCTATCTTAAGGTTAATATTATTGAATTAAGTTGATTAATATGACTTGGTTGATAGGATTGGATGGTGTGTATGACTCAAACTTGATTAGACATAAGCAAGCTTAGAATCAGGACCCTGATGTGGAAATATTTTTTTCCAATTTGGATGAGGACTAATGTATGAATAAAAACTTGATGGGATTACTAGTATAGATAGGGGGATGGTAAGGTCATGTTGGACTATTATTAATTTAGGTTTCTAGGGATAAAGCGGTGGACAAGGTGATTAGTCTAGATAAGGTCAAGATAAGTGATAGGGTGTTGTCTTAAGCAATGTGGGTTATGCGATGGGTAATATGGTTTGGACTAAGACTCTAAGGATAAGTAATTCAAGGTGATGTGAGGATATGGTGATAAAAAACACCATGATGGATAAGGTATATTTAGTCTTTGAGATGACATTAGGGATGATTAGTGATAAGGCTAAGTGAATAATATGAGGTTAGACTATGATGAGATGTGATGGAGGGATGCCAATACTAGATTAAGGTATGTATGTGATGGGGGTATGACTATTTTTAGATGGATGAGACTAAAATAAGATGTGAATAAGATGAGAAGAGTGATGAGAGATAGGATGAGATGCAAGATGAATGTATAGAGAAAATATGCATAAGAGGATATTGTCATAAATGTAATATGGAGATTGACAATGATTTACATGATGATGATGAGACAAGGATATACAAGATGATGATATATGAAGGAGGCCTATATAGGTGTTTATAGGATTGGATAAAAGCTAACTCAGATCATAAACAACATTGGTCTAACACAACACTCACCAAATCAAGAAAACCACAAACCTAAAATTAGTAAATTGATTGGGAGTGTAACTTGATGACTGCACATTTAATGTATTCTGAGTGAGGTTGTAGGATGGTGACCCATTACATAATCTCCCAAACCCTCTCAACCCAATTTGAACATAAAAATCACTTAGGATCTGATACTAACTCTAGCATTAAGTCACCTATTATGGTTTAAGGTCCTATTCTAGGTCATATGAGATCACTAAGGGTATCCATGATATACACTAGGAACATGGGGGCCTATCTCTATATAGGGTGTTTTCTAATGCTTGGGTTAGAGATTTAACTCTTTCCCTTCATAAAATACCTATATGGGGTCAACTTCTTGGTTTAATAATAGTTGTGCTTGATTTTTATACTCTGTCAAAACACAGAGTGTGGTTGAATGTGCAGTGATGAAATCCATGTCACCAACCCATAAAACTATGAAAAGTGAATTAGAATCACTTTCATGTCATGTTTCCCATAAATATAAAAAATGGGAGTGTTTTTTAATGGTTTTTATCTTTTGAGACTCACTACTAGGTTGAAGGGATGATAAAATATACCATTTTAGCTCGTGAGTATAGATAAGCAGATAAAAAATTGATTAACTAATTAATTAAGTGTGATATATAAAATATATTTTTTTAAATGCCAAAAAATTTGATAGGTGTCCTATAAAGCAAGTGATTGGTAGTTTTAATTTGGAAATCTTGAGGGGAAACATGAAAGACAATACATTAGACAAAGACAAAAATGTGTCAAAATGTGACTTACAAGATGAGTGGTTTGGTAGAATTAAGTAAGACAAAACTACCACCAAATTTACCCCTATAAAAATCTAAACCAAGTGTTAGTCTAATAAGCCTCATTAAAATGACAAAAAAATTGTGGGTTTTACACTATAATTTTTTGAATGAGGGGCCATAATGCGAGGGTCTAGGGTCAGCATCCCTTAACAAGGTTAAGGGGAAGTGACCCTTGCAAGGTCTGGGGGCAGCACCCACGATACCAAATGCAATTTAGGACTTATAGAACCCTTGGAATGATTCAAATTTTACTAAAAATTATAATAATAATTACACTCAAAAGAGATAATTTTAAAAAAAAATAAAGATCAAAATCATAACAAAAATAATCAAAACTATAGATACATAGTCAGTTATTAATTGAAATCACTTCTAGAGAGTCAAAATCATAATTGATTAGTCAAAATCATAGATGGGACAAGTGATTTTGCAATCTTCCAAGTAGACTCTCACAATTACTAGGCAATAAGTCAAAATCACTTATAGAACCTAAAAAACTACATATAGTATGTCAAAACTATAAATACAGATAATTAATTTTGCTAAGACAAGTAGGTAGATTACTATCATTTAAGGAAAAACATTGACTGGAAGAGGTAAAATCGTAACTTGAAATCAAAACCATGACTAACTATAAGTGATTTACAAATTTACAAAAGACTAAAGGATTCATAGAATGATTTAATCATATAGTGATTATTTATAGTGATTTTAATAAGCTTACAGGATTAAAACATGATTAGATTGAGTTTGATTCAAGATCACAAGTGATCAATTATGGTATTATTTTAGAGTGGATTTTTGGTTCAGTCATGCAAAACAAAAGTTATAAATGGAGAGAAAATATTTATAAAAAATTAGTGATATTTATAGATAAAAAGTAAGTAGATTATAGATTAAAAACCTTAAAAAATACTATTAGTCAAAATCATGATTGAGTATGTCAAAATCATAAATAGATAGCAAAATCTCAACTGCCTATTGAAAATCGTGACTACAAAATCAAAATCAAAACATTATATTAAAAATAAAAGATAAGATTTAATATCACAAATTATGAGAGGTGATTTTGATTAAAATACAAAAACATCTAAGTTACCCTAATGGCTAGAGGTTAGGTTGGTGATTTATGTCAAAATTACATTATCAACCTCAAAATTGCAAATTCAAAATTGCTTTATCATCTTTCACCGAGAGGACATGATTTTTGAAATATTGAGACCCAAATTTGTCTTAAATATTTCCTAAAAGCTTCAAAATCACACTTCAGACACAATATTATCACAAAGGAGGGTTGCCACTATGATCACCAAATGTGAGATGATAAATTTGAGCAATTTATTAGAGATATGCAAATTAGATCCAAAACACCCATATCTACAATCTACCATTAAAATTAGAAACCATTAGATCAAAATACAATAAAATAAACATTTAAAAGAACATTTTAATCTAAATCCAAATGTTCCTAATCAATATTTAAACAAAAATACTAAAGATTATAGATGGATATTGATTACAAATAGACTCAGAATTTCAGCATGATATTAGCTTGATCAAAAGGTTGGATGATAGTTTGATAGATTTAATTGATAAAATATTTTATCATGAAGTATCATGGATTTTATATTTGTGTTCTCATTTTTATAAATAGGAGTGGATAGATTTAAATAGGCCATGGAGGGATTTTTTCCAATGAATTAAAAATAAATTATAAGCCTCTAGAGATTAAGACTCGAGAGAGGAAGGAGGGAATTCTAAGGAATTTAAAATTCCTCAAAATTATCTAGAAATGGATAACTCTAAAGAATTTGGAAGATGAGATAAACTTATAGAGATCATAATCCTATAGGTTTATGTTAGGACTAAATGAGTATTAAAATAGGTTTAGGTGAGGATTAGGAGGTAGGCTTGTAGGAAATCCTAAGAGTAGGTAGTTAGGTGGGTTATGGAAATTTTAAATTCCTAGATATTATACAAGTGGGAGTAGATTAAAATTATATGATAAAGGACATATTATAATAAGGATTAATTGACCTGTGCTTGGATATAAGGTTAGTAGATGAATAATGAAGAAGTGAGATAATAGACTAATGACCAGAAAGGGGTTAGTAAGAATAAATGAGATAGACAATTAATAGATGAAATTAGTGTTGACTAATAATAATAATAATAGTGACAAGAAATGAGGTGAGTAATTTTAAGTGCATACTTGCTCCACCATCCCCTTAGAGACAATATGGGGGATATGATAGCCAAAAATAATAAGGTTGGGGTTCTCCACAAAGGTCAGAAGGGTATTGAGGGGTTTACAAATTAGGATATCAGGGAAGCAACCAAAATCACATATAAAATAATAGATAGTGTAAACAACCTCTTATTATTATTATTATTATTATTATTATATATATATATATATATATATATATATATATATATATACCCTATAACCCATAGCTATAGACCTATAATATTTACTATAGAATATATGGCTAACATATATATATATACCCTATAACCCATAGCTATAGACCTATAATATTTACTATAGAATATATGGCTAACACCATATAAATATTTATCTAGTCCTAGAGAATCATAGAAAGGAGAAACTAGTGCATAATGTGAATATGCTAAATATGCAACCTAAATAACATGTGTATCTACAATATATCAATCAAAATCAATATAAGGAGCAAGGATTTCCACCTTTAGAGATGTCATAGGATCCTATAATTGTAAAGGTTCATCAATACAAGTATCCAAATCGTATGAAGAAGAAGGTTATAATGTTTACAGAACATACAAAATCTGATTACTTCTTAATGATATGGTACAGTTATAGATGCATAAATATATGGTAGATTGTTTACATACTACAATAAGAATAAGTAGTTAAAACTTTTATAGTTATTATAAAATTGGTGAGTACTTTGCACACTGAGGACATATCATATAATATCTATAATATATTACACAAATGTTTGGACTATGTAAAAAGAGGCCAATAGAGAAAGGAAAGGGTAGTCTAGTATGTGAAAACAAATGAACCATGGGATTTTAATTCTTGAATGGATATTGAACTTGTGGAATATAGAGTCCTAAATTTTGTCTTTAAATTTTAATCATAGCTAATGTGATTAATCAATACACATGGGATTCCATTGGATAAACTAATCTTAGCTATAGCCTAGTTACACTGAAACTTGCAAATTTTGGAAGGGTATAACCCATTGAGAGGTTGAAAGATGTATAAATTAAATTTTTTCATCTAAGTTTTTTAGGTGACTTTGAACTCATTTATATGGAGACTAATGAAACATTTTACCTAGTGATAATTAGAAAACCATAGGCCTATGATGGTCATATGACCATCAAGACAGTAGCAAATCAATTGAAGTCTCATCAAGGGATAAGATAATCATCATAACCTTGATCAAGGATAAAATCAAACTATATATCATTATTAAATATCATGCATCACCATATTCCTATGGAGAATAAAGTTAGCTTAAATTAGGCACAAAACAAAAATTGTAAGTTTTGTACATAGAGGGTCCACTGAGTTCACATAATAGATAGAATCAGTTTTATAATTGTAGCATATAGAGTAGTTCTCATATTGACCTAATAAAACCATGGATCAAGTTCCATAATTCTATATGGAGGAATGTAAATCTCCATCTGTGTGATCCCCCATGAGATCAAAGGTGGACTTATTATACCATGTGACATTGATAGATGGGGACTATATTGACCCACCTATGAGGATAATCTACCATTGGAATTTGTGTCTTCAGTTAGTGGGGATTTGGATGCACATTTTATGAACTAGGCATGAGAATACAATACGTAAGACCAATGGGAATGGTTTTTACTACCAAGCGACAATTACCCCAATACTTCATAAAAAGAAATTTAGTGTAATTCATTTATAAATTGGAGAACCATCTTCCTAATGTAGATATCTAGGTCAATGCATTTAAATTTACAGTCAAAGGGGTTGTTATGACATGGGTTAGTTCACTATTCCAAGTAATTTCACTAGGAAGAACTTATGAACTGATGTGAACTCAGTTCCAAGTAACATCTATAATTTTTTATCAATGTCCATTGTTCTAAGAAGGTCAGTGTCATGAATTACACATTTATAGGTACATCAATATACATTATTCATAAGGTGTGGAACTAATATACTAGGTGCATATTTTCATCATACTATAACACCTCTTCTACGAGCATGGTACATGCACTAGGAGTGCAGGAATGAGATATAAAATTGGCCACAATTTTAGCATGATTTCATACAAGAATTTGTATTGAAAGATGAGAATCACATAATGCATAAATTCTTCTAAAAATTGAATACGTTTCTATGTCATGGATGGGAGGAAGACATATTAATTTTGCAAGATCAAAGTTCACAAGAGGTAGAAGCTAGGGACTTGAGCAAAGCTATAAATAATTATAGGGCCAATAAGTAGAAAGAATAATTTTTGTTTAATTCATGTAATATGATCTTAGATAACTTAGATCAGGTATAATCTAGTGATGATGAGGAGGATTTGGATTTAAAGGGGTTATTTAATCCTAAATGACATATAGAGGACCCTAAATTTGATGTCATAGAATAAATAGAAGATAAATATCTATGAAATCTAAATATTAGAAGTTTAAAGGAGAAAGTACATTAATATAATCTCTTCCCAAAGTAACAAATAAGATATATCAAAAACTAGTACACAAATTAGTGGAAAATGTTGATATAAATTGAATTCCAAAGCTAGTAACTATAGATGACTATTGGACATAGCAACAAATTTTAGAAGGGATCCAATTGTAGTGAGATTACCAAGATGTATTCCCCATGAATTTTTAGAATTCAAGAATGTAGACCCTTCATTAGGGGAGATGCACATATAACTCAAATAATGTGCATGGCCTACAATAAGTACCCATACAAACTAAATCCCAACATGAAGTTAAAAGTTAAGGCAATTTTTGATAAGATGTAGGAAGTACAAATCATCTATCTGGTATAAAAACTATTTTGGATAATTCCAATGGTGGTTCAACCCAAGAATTAAAAAATGATTTTTTTCATGACTATAGGGTTGTAATGAAATTACTTAGATGTTTCACACTAATGGAATAATATATCAAATAATTAAGATAGAATAATTAGATCCACAATAATAATTGATAAAAGAGAAAAATACTTGATAATAATGACTAAGCCACTTAAGGTCCACAACAATACAGTAAGAGATGAATTCTCAATATGATGATAAAATCCTAACCACTACCTCCTATATACTATAATTAGCCATGGTTTTTCCATAGACTGACCATACTAAGAACATAAAAAAATTTAATAAGATAATATGAAATATATGTAAGCCATAAGTCAGCCACCCATATCCCTAGACACACTATAGATTGAGGGAATAACATGCCCCTCCCCATTAAAACAATGTTTCCCTCAATGTTGAATCAATTATGGATGTTATCTTAGGAAAGATTCATCCTCCCATGTTGCATCTTCATGATTCAAACTCTTCCACTTGATCAAATACTCCTTAAGATCTCTTATTTTAGCCTTTTTATTTATGTGTGAAGGACCTCCTAACGTTCCAAAATGTTTTTTCCTTATTCATCTAATTCAGGTAACTCAATCTAGGTACAAACTCTATGTCCAATGACCTTCTTCAAGAAATATACATGAAATACAAGATGTATGTGAGTGGATTGGGGTAGCTCTAGCTTATATGTCACACTACCAAAAAATTTTAGGATCTAATAAGGTCCATAATAATTAGGAAAGAGTTTTTTGTCATTTTTATATTGTTTCAAATACATATACTTATATAGATTCAAGTGAAAAAATACCTAATCATATATATCAAAATTCCTCTCACTACAATGCTAATCTATTTGATGCTTCAATTTATTCTATGTTATTTCTAAATTCTCCCTTAAATGGGCTAGTACATTCTATTGATATTTAACGTGTTCCTTAATGTCTCAAACCTTGGGTTGCACCTTCAAAGATGAAGTGATAGATGTGGTGTGATTTACATAAGATACCACAAAGAGATAAATGTTATAATATGTGTGGAAGGAAGTTTTGTACCACTTTTTTTTCTAGTGGTAGCCAATGGACCTAACATTCATGTTTATCTGATGCAAAACAATGGAGATACCCTTCTAGGCATTTGATGATAACCTTTATTTTCTCATCAAATTTAGGATGATAAGATGAGAAACAAGCTAACTTAGTACCTAAACTTAAAAATAACTCAATCTAAAATATGTCAATGAAGATAAGATCATGATCACTTACAATGATTTTTCAAGTACAATGCATCTTTTGAATTATATTGAGAAAAGTAACACCTATTGTATTGGATACAAATGGTTATGATAAGGGAAAAAAAGAGCATATTTTGTGAGCCTATCCATAAATACCATGATGACATTTTTACCTTCATATCTTGGAAAACCTATAATTAAATTCATGAAAACCTCCTTCTACTACTAGCTAGGGATGGATAATGGTTATAAAAATACTTGGTGTCCTAATTGTTTCTACTTTGTTATGTTGACAAACCATGTATTATGCCCCAAATTTTTGTATATCCTCCTTGATTCCAAGCCAAAATAAATCTTTCTTGATGCGATGGTATGTCTTTAAATATCTTTAATACACCCTATTGGAGATGCATGAAGCTCCTAAATGATCTTGTGTTTGAGGACATAATCCATACATACGTATAATTTATCTTTATACCATAATGTGTTTCCTTTCCACTCAAATTTGTTATAAACACCTGAACCATGATGAAGATTATGTATTAAGACCTATGTATCCCTCTCATTCTCTCATTATAATATTTCTTCTTCTAACTAATCTACTTACCAAATGGTCATTCTACATAATATTGCCTCAATTGACTCATCCCTCTTAGAAAGTGCATCTGCTACCACATTCTTTTGTCCTTTCTTATAGACTATTTCAAAGTTATATCCCAAAATTTTAGTCACCTATTTTTTTTATCTTTTAATGAAAATAATTTTTACAAAATATATTTTAGAATTTCATGATTAGTCTTTACCATAAAGTGTCTACCCATCAGATAAGGTCTCCATTACTTGACTGCATGAAAAATAGCCATCATCTCTTTCTCATAAATTGGCTTGAGCTTGTTTTTTCCCTTGAGTGGATGAATGTATAATTTAATTGGTCTTCCTTATTACATGATTATATATCCCATTCCATATCCTAATCCATCTTAGTCAACAACAAATTTTTTGGAAAAATTAGGGGTCACCAAAATTGGAGTAGTGAATATAGCCTCTTTCAATTGCTCAAATGCATTAGTAACTAGTTCAGCCCACTAGAAGGAGTCTTTATTCAACAAGTATGTGAATGGAGCTGCTATGTTATCATATTTTTTTACAAATATGTGATAGTAACTTATTAGCACCAAAAATTCATGAATGTTTTTTAGGGTCTTTGGAACTTAATGTTAGATCATAACTTTGATCTTCATAGGGTTAAATTTGATTCTTTCAAGTGAAACAATATGGCCCAAGTACTCCACCTCAGGGATGTCAAAATCACATGCGGAAGGTTTTACATAGATTTTATGTTATTTTAGAACTAATTTTACCTATTTCACATGTTTCAAATGTTCTTCCCGAGTTTTTTTATAGATCAGGATGTCATCATCAAACACTGACATAAAGTTTCTTTAAAAAGGCCTAAAATAAGTATTCATCAAACTATGAAATGTATATGGTGGATTTATGAGACAAAAAGGCATGACCCTAAAATCATAATGGCCTTCATGATTTCTAAAATTTCTTTTACATATATCCTCATCTTTGATCTAAATTTTATGATACCTAGAATAAAGATCTAGTTTGGTAAAATAAACAACGCCATGTAATTCATTTAAAAAATCATCAATGATTGGAATAGGGAACTTATCTTTGTTGGTGGACTTATTGAGTTCCTTGTAATTTGGTCCCATATATCAAGTGTCATTCTTATTCCATGTCATGACCGTTATTGAAGTATATTCATGTTGGTTATGTCAGATAATACCTACCTCCACCATCTCATGTACCATTTTTCCAATTTCACTTTTTTGAGCATATGGATACATGTATGGTGTAATGTTTGATGGAGTGATACCTAGAAAAAATATCATGGCATGATCATGTTCTCTGATGGGTGGTAAGACTTTTGGCATTATGCCAAAAATTATTGTATGGTCATCAAGAATAATTTATAAATTGGGATGTGTAGACACATGTGTTAGATGAACTTCTAATGAAAAAAACCATGTTACAAATCCTTCAACACTTTTCTTAAGAATATTAATCATCTGATGTGAATTAATCAATTGGGAATACTTTTCCCATAATCCATGTAGTTAAAGTGTCCTACCTTTGGAATGAAATTACATGAATAGTTCCTATAAATTCATATATATTGTTCCCAAAGTCTTGAGCCATTATACTTCCAAAACAATGTCAGCTCCACCTATGGGAATAGAAAACATAGGATAATTAAGTAGGTATTCCCCCATGGCAATTTTAATACCATGGAATTTTCTAGAACAATTGATTGTGCACCATCTACAATCATGACTTGAAATTTTGGAGTTGAATCATAAAAATATTTCAAATGAGTAGCCAACTTATTATTGATGAAATTAAGTGTATTTCATGAGTCAATTAACATCGTCACCTTATATTTCTTGAGGAAACCTACCACCTTAAGAGTTTGAGGATTACTTATACCTGAAGGGAAAGATAGGAGATAGTAAGGTGAGAAAATTTAGATTCCTCCTTTGTTTCTTCCATACCCTCACCTAAGGCCTAATCATCATATTCATCTTCATTGGAACCTTAAATGTAAAAAAAATTATTTTCATCATATTTATGTCATTTGATACACTCATTTTCACAACCAAAACATAACCCTTTGGATCACTTATCTTTAGTTTTTTGAGGGGTCAATTATGTAGGTTGAGAAAATGATGGTGCTATAAAATTATGTTCATTGTAGTGATTGAAATCCCTTCTTTTGATAAAATATTTTTCATCTACCTAGTGCACAAATGTTATGGCTTTAAAAATGGATGATGGAAACATAATAACCTCAAGTTGGATTCTATCCTTGAGCTCCCCTAATAAAAGGTCAATCAATTTATTCTTCATGATGTCATCTACACGTAAGGATAAATTCTAGAATTATTAAATATAATCCTTAACAGAACATGTCTAGTGTAACTTTACTAATTGACTAAATATTTTTTTGAGACATTATTGTGATAGTGTATCTATAACTCCTTATTAAATTCCACTAGGTAACAAGAGTGCCATTATTTTTATTTTAAGAACACAATGACCTATACTAAATTAAATGCTTAAGTACCAGATAGAGAGATTCCATGATCACCTTTTATGCACATGGGGTATGATTTAGATCAAATAAAATTTATATTTGATTGATCCAAGTGAATGGATATAACCATCAAACTTGTGCACTTCTACCTCTAACAACATGTGATACAAATCAGTATTGGATTTATTATTGCTCTAAGTGGAAGAACTCAATTGGAGTGATGGAGGATTATTTTTAAGAATTTAAACTATAATAGATGTCAACTAAGCACTCATCATTAATAATTGATCCTTTAGATAATTCATATCCCCTTTTGATACATCAAGATCATCCTTACTCAACATGATTTGAATATCTAACTAAATTTGTCGAATTACCTCAAAAATTGATGGATATGAAGTCTTGGACTCCACATTATCATTTTGAGGAGTTTTTGGAGTGTTTTTACCTTTCCTATGTCTACAATTGCTAGGACTAACCATGCACAAACCCTAAAATGGAGGGTTTTAGGCCCAAAAAATTATACCATCAAATTATATCATTGTTATCATCTTGAAGAGATGAACCCCATGACTACTAATTTTCACAAGGATACAAAAAAATTCTAGACATTTTAATTTTTATTTTTTAAAAAATACTTCAAATAATATTTCAGTGGTGTAAAAAAAAAATATTCTCAAATGGAAAGTTGTGTTGTTTTGATCCTTCAAATATTTAGATGGTCATAACACCAGATTTGAAAAACTAATGCTATATAAATTGACCCAAATCAATGCTCTGATACCTCTTGTAGTGAAATTACTTAGATGTTTCACAATATTGGAATAATTTATCAAAGAATTAAGATAAAAATGATCATATCCATAATAATAATTGACAAAGAGTAGAATAATAGATAATAATTATTGAGTCTATTCGAGGGGCTAACCTCCATGATAATGAGATAAGAGAAAAAATAACTATATGATGATAAAATATTAATCACTACCTCCTATATATACCCTATTTATCCATGGTTATTCCATAAGCTAACCATATTGATAACATAGATAAATGAAATAAAATAATATGAAAGGTATGTAATCCATAAATTCCCCATCTATATCCCTAGATGCACTATAGGTTAAGGTCATAAAAATGGCATTAAATGATGTTTTTGTTAATAACCCATTTCTAATTCCTTTCATAGATGAATTTCTTGACTCAGTCACAGGGCAAGAATTTATTATTCCTAAATGGATTCAATGGATATCATTAGATTTTGATCATTATTAAAGACTAGAAAAAATCCAATTTTAAAATAATGTGGGGTTAATTTACATGTAACCTAATGCCTTTTAGTCTAAAAAATCCCCTATTATTTTTTCTAGAGTTATAGTCATTATGTTCAAGGACTCCATTCATGACTTGTTGGAAGTTCATCTAGATGATTGGGACATGTTTACCTTATTCAAAGATCACCTTTCCAAGTTGTGACTTATGTTATAAATATTTAAATATTTTTGCATTTCTATAAATTTTAATAAGTTTTTATCCTCTACTAATTTTAGTTTTCTCTTGGGACATTTAGTTTACAGCAATAGTATTCTGGCTGAACAAGCTAAAATCATAGTCATTATGGGATTTCCACCTCTTGATAGTTCTTTTTAAGTGTGATCATTCCTAGGACACACTATCTATTATCTAAAGTTAATTAAGGGTATGCAACTATATATGATCCATTAGAAAGACTATTTCATAAGGATACAAGGCTCGAATGGACCAATAAATGTGAAGCAACCTTCATAGATTTAAACTAGAGATTAGTAACAACCTATATATTGGCATTTCATGATTAGAATAAACTTTTCACATTCATGTATATGATTTAAGAAATATAATAGGTGTTGTGTTGGCCCAACCTCAAGATGGGGGATTAGATCACCCTATTCACTTTGCAAGTAGGAAGCTTTCAGTGGATGAAAATAACTGTGCTACTACAAAATAAGAAGCTCAAGATATGGTGTTTGTGATATAAAAATTTAGGCATTATCTTTTATCTACACCATTTTAATTTTTTATAGACCATCAATATCTATTATATTTGGTGAACAAACCCATGCTAAGAGTATGGATATCCGGTGTTTAATGTTATTTAAGAATTTCCAACTTAAAATCAATGTCAATCTAGGAAGAGAAAATGTGGGGTCAGATCATATCATTCACATAAGGAATGGTGAATAACTAGAATAATTATAGTATGAATCATTAGATTCTCACTCATTTAGAGTCTTTTTTATCCTATATAATATGGAAGGTATAGCTAACTTTATGGAACAAGGGGTTTTTCTTGTTATGTATACAAAGATAAAAAGCATTTGATCATAAGAGTATTGTCATTTATTATTTTAAATGGGATCCTTTATGATATGGACAAGGATGATGTGTTGCATAGAGTAGCCTTGGATCATGAGAGACCACATTTACTAGAATAATCACATCAAGGAGTCATACGAAGACACTTCTTAGGAGGATCCACTATGAGGAATATATTACAAAGTGGTTTGTGATGACCTACTTTTTTTCAAGATGTAAAAAAAGTCACAAAACACTATGACATTGATTAATGTTAGGAAGGTTGAACTAAAGATATGAAATTCCCCTAAACCTAATGTTAGTAGGGCAACCATTTGAAAAATGGGTAATCATTTTTTTAGGGCCTATTAATCTACCTAAAAAATGTAGTCATGCTAGATACATGATGATTGTGATGGATTACTTCACAAAATGGGTCAAAGTTTCTATGACACCAATTTATAGTGCAAAATATGTAGATGAATATTTATACAAAAACATCACAACTAGATTTGGATATCCTATGAAGTTAGTTAATGATAGGGTAATGCACTTTTTAAATAACACCATCAAGACTCTAACTAAGGAATTCTTGATATTATACCATAAGAGCACGATTTATCATCCTTAAGCCCATTGTAGGTAAAAGCATTAAAGAAAGTTCTTGAGAACATGACTACAAAATTATGTAATGTACAGAGATATGAGGGAAGATCAAACTCATGCTATCTCATAGGCGTATAGGACCAACTATAAATGTGCGACATGATTCACTCATTTTCATTTAGTCTATCGAATGGAAGTAGTGATGCCCATGGAATACATAATCCCCAATCTATGAAATGAATTGATAATATATTTGGGAGATTAAGACTCACTTTAGGAAAGATTATTGGATCTAACATGCATGGAATAAATCATGCAAAAATAAAGGTGGATGTAGGAGATAAACAAAAGGAGTCATAAGGAATGGCATGATCACAATGTATGATCAAAGGGATTTTACCTAAATAAGACAATGTTGTTATATAATAACATATTTTGAGTGAATCCAATGAATTTTTTCATTTCTTAGAAAGACATATGTTATCCATGAAGTGTCAAAAATAAATATAATGCTTAGGGACATTTATGGAACTATCCTTCTAGGGTAAGTAAATGGTTGCAAGCTTAACTCTTACCACCAATTATCTCTATAATCTCATGATAAAAAATAGAGTGCATGATGAGTAGCACCATTTTGTTATGTATTTTATATATTTTATAATTTTTATTGTATTTTTGTAGGTTTTATTGTAGATGTATATAGTGTGATATCTATGTCACAAACATTTAGAACATTTTCTATGAGTTAAAGTCATAGATTATGGAATAAATAGAGTGATGATAAGATATATATTGGTTAACCTAGAATTCAATGAATTAATTTTGGGAATGAAAAACTAATAAAGGGTATATAGGAAAGGAATAAAATGATAACTACTAATATGGTTAATGATAAGGCACTCCAAAGATTGCATCACTCCCAAAATAGACAAATGTGTCAGATCTAGGTTATGCACAATATAGGAAAGTATTTAGAAATTAAAATATGGTGCATCACATCATTGAATGTTGTTAGATGACACAATAAATATATCCATAGAAATGTTAAGATCACATCATACAAACCAATGATATTTAAATGGAAAATCATAATGGCATGAAAAAATATCTCATTAAAGTCAATGCAAAGTGTCAAATGAGTGAGGTAATGAAAATATATATAAATAAGGGCATACATAGTGAAACACATTTGAAATCCATAGAAAATAAGATCCCTCTACGAATTAATCTTTATATTTTTACTTGAGCATACATTCATTGACATTACTACTTAATATAAATGAGAATGGATCAATCCTAGATTATATTACCATTATCTAACTCATAGAAGGATGAAATGTGAATTAGTTTGGCATTATGGCAAACAATATACCATCACTTTCATCACTCCCAAAATAGACAAATGTGTCAGATCTAGGTTATACACAATATAGGAAAGTATTTAGAAATTAAAATATGGTGCATTACATCATTGAGTCGCATTAGATGACACAATAAACCTATCCATAGAAATGTTAAGGTTACATCATACAAACCAATGGTATTCAAATGGAAAAGCATAATGGCATGAAAAAATATCTCATTAAAGTCAATTCAAAGTGTCAAATGAGTGAGGCAATGAAAATATATATAAATAAGGGCATACATAGTGAAACAAATTTGAAATCCATAGAAAATAAGAGCCCTCTATGAATTAATCTTTATATTTTTACCTGAGCATACATTCATTGACATTACTACTTAATATCAATGAGAATGGATCAATCCTAGATTCTAATACCATTATTTAACTCGTAGAAGGAATAAATGGGAATTAGTTTGGCATTATGGCAAAAAAGATACCATGATTTTCATCACTCCCAAAATAGACAAATGTGTCAGATCTAGGTTAAACAAAATATAGGAAATTCTTTAGAAATTAAAATATGGTGCATTACAGCATTGAATGGCATTAGATGACACAATAAACCTATCCATAGAAATGTTAAGGTCACATCATAGAAACCAATGGTATTCAAATGGAAAACCATAATGGCATGAAAAAATATCTCATTAAAGTCAATTCAAAGTGTCAAATGAGTGAGGTAATGAAAATATATATAAATAAGGGCATACATAGTGAAACACATTTTAAATCTATAGAAAATAAGATCCCTATATGAATTAACCTTTATATTTTTACCTAAGCATACATTCATTGGAATTAATACTTAATATAAATGAGAATGGATCAATCCTAGATTCTAATATCATTATCTAACTCATAGAAGGAAGAAATGATAATATAGTTTGGAATTATGGCAAACAAGATACCATGACTTGCATCACTCCCAAAATAGACAAATGTGTCAGATCTAGGTTATACACAATATAGGAAAGTCCTTAGAAATTAAAATATAGTGCATTACATCATTGAATGGCATTAGATGACACAATAAACCAATCCATAGAAATGTTAAGGTCACATCATAGAAACCAATGGTATTCAAATGGAAAATCATAACATCATAAAAAAATATCTCATTAAAGTCAATGCAAAGTGTCAAATGAGTGAGGCAATGAAAATATATATAAATAAGGGAATAAATAGTGAAACACATTTGAAATCCATATAGAATAAGAGCCCTCTATGAATTAATCTTTATATTTTTACCTGATCATACATTCATTGACATTAGTACTTAATATCAATGAGAATGTATCAATCCTAGATTCTAATACCATTATCTAACTTGTATAAGGAATAAATGGGAATAGTTTGGCATTATGGAAAACAAGATACCATGACTTGCATCACTCCCATAATAGACAAATGTGTCAGATCTAGGTTATACACAATATGGGAATGTCTTTAGAAATTAAAATATGGTGCATTACATCATTGAATGGCATTAGATGAAACAATAAACCTATCCATAGTAAAGTTAAGGTCACATCATAGAAACCAATGGTATTCAAATGCAAAAGAATAATGGCATGAAAAAATATCTCATTAAAGTCAATTCAAGTGTCAAATGAGCGAAGCAATGAAAATATATATAAATAAGGGCATACATAGTGAAACACATTTGAAATTCATAGAAAATAAGAGCCCTCTACGAATTAATCTTTATATTTTTACCTGAGCATACATTTATTAACATTACTACTTAATATCAATGATAATGTATCAATCCTAGATTATAATACCATTATCTAACTCATAGAAGGAATAAATGGGAATTATTTTAAAATTATGGCAAACAAGATACCATGACTTGCATCACTCCCAAAATAGACAAATGTGTTAGATCTAGTTTATGCACAATATAGGAAAGTCTTTATAAATTAAAATATGGTGCATTACATCATTTAATGTCATTAGATGACATAATAAACCTATCCATAGAAATTTTAAGGTCACATCATAGAAATTAATGGTATTCAACTAGAAAAGCATAATGGCATGAAAAAATATCACATTAAATTCAATACAAAGTGTCAAATGAATGAGGCAATGAAAATATATATAAATAATGGAATACATAGTGAAACACGTTTCAAATCCATAGAAAATAATATCCCTCTATGAATTAATCTTTATATTTTTACCTGAGCATATATTCATTAACATTACTCCTTAATATCAATGAGAATGGATCAATCCTAGATTCTAATACCATTATCTAACTCATAGAAGGAAGAAATGGGAATTAGTTTGGCATTATGGCAAACAAGATACCATGACTTGAATCCCTTTAAGTTAATGATTCAGTAAAAATCAATTTATTTGTCCAAGATCAAGACACAATTTCATAGCTAGGAGACCTAACCATTCAAAATCATCTAAAAGGGTCAGATGTATAATGCCTGATCAAGATCCTCACCTTCAACTAACTAGATGAAGTGATGATAAATCTCTTCAGTAATTACAATGAATTTTAAATACATTTATCCAATTATATCTCTATTTGCATCAATGCTACAACAATGGTCCAGGTAACAAGACTCCCAATAAGAGGTAAATCCCTAGTGAAATATAACACCAAGAGACTTTGATCCAATTGGACATAAGAGAGAAATACTCAAAAAAATACAAAGGGATCCCAATTGATTCAATGGATTAGGACACAACATGAGTTTTCTCTTAATGTACCACCAAGATAATTTAGAAAACAACCAAAATTGTACATCTAGTGATCAAGATGAACATCAACATCAAAAGGGTCATCACCAATGCATGACAGACCTTCCAATAATAGTTTTTATTATTAATAATTTTTTTCATCAATTATAAGTCCTATAACAACCCCATCTCACTTGATGTATATTTTTAGCCTATCACTACTTTTGGAAATCTTGCATGGAGTAGAACAAGGAAATATCTTGCATTGCTTAGTCATTTCAATCAATAGTGGGTATAAATTTAGGGCATCATTACTTCATATGCTTGGGTGCCCAAAAATGTATTAAAATATTTAGGACCACTGCAATAGTATGAAACTTCCTAGTATGATTTAGATATGAATCCATGAGCTCTCAAAAGCACTGATCACACCACTACCATTTTTCATCAGTATGTTGGATATATATGAAGAATTTTTTAGGTAAAAATCCCTAGTTTTGAAGACCATGCAACCACTATGATCCATGCCTTTGGGTATAGAGTAGTCATTGCAAAAATAATAAGGAGAAGTGAAAACACAACAACAAGCACAATTAGAACCATCCACTTCATCATTACAAGTAGTTGTAGGTAAAATAAAATATCTATCCCATATATCATAATAACCACCTAAGAAATAGACTCATAGCACAAACCCATGGCTTAGTGACAAGTTCATGCCCAAGATCATCATCAAGTATGACTTGATAAAACTTTAAGGTCATTGTTTAAGAATTATACCACTCCATGATGGAGGACATAGGGAAAGACATATATGAGGAGGAGGAGAAGAAGGGATTATTCTTTTAAAATGTAGTGTATGAATACCCATTATGCAAAAAAATTCCATATATCCGATAGGTACATATACATACACCTCATGAGTCCATCATTGTGGACATAGTCATAGAAGAGGAGGAAATAAAAGTTATAATAGTGTTAAATTTTCAAGAAGGCATAACAAGTGCAAGATCATTAGTGATAGTGATGCAAAACCCATATACAGTTGTACAATAAATGGAATGGAAAAAGAAGTAACATAATAAGAGAGCCCCCAATAAACAATAATGCATAGACTACATATGCACTAAACTAAAAGTACTTCCCCTAAAATCATAGAATTCATGGGTAATTTTTCTATGGTGCATAATGTTTTAGAGTCAAAATATGAAGAATGGCAGGTAATGGGACAACAGACTATTATATATCCATGCACATCTAAACACCAAAGGAAAATTATAGTTCCATGTATTCATACAAACATGTTGAGAAGTATGCATAGAGTGGTTTTTTCTTCCCCTTATCTCTCCCCAGGACATTCCCCACTTCCTTCCACACCACCTTCATACCTTTCTCCATCATTATCCCCATACTCCCAAACTACAACACATGTTCCTCAAACTAGTGAGTCCATGATATAAGTTTTATGATAACAAAACACACAAGAGAAAGACATTATATGATATAAAATTGATCAATAATAACCATAGGTGGATATCATAGAGACACAAGCACATGAAACTATAAAGGTATAAAAATAAGTTGTGAGAGTAAAATAAATAAAGGAAAAGGTTAAGTTCGATAAGGTCCAAAAAGAAGAAGAAGAGAAAAATAATAAAATATAAGAGGAGCAATAATAAAATTAATATGTAGATAAGAATAAGAAACTAGAGGATAAAAAGAGGCATAATAGGCAAAAAAAATTAGGTAGAGGTTCATATCATAACAAAGGATGCTAAGAAGAAATAAAATAAAGCTTTGTGATAACAAAAAGAGTATCAACATAAAGTTGAGAATGATGCAGTAGCCAATGAAGCTAAGGAGAAAAGGAGAGTTGAGGAAGATTTGAAAATTAAGGCTTAAGATGAGAAATAAATTAAGGATGTTACAAAATAAGTCAAGCAAGAAAAAAAGGAGAAATCATAAAAAGAGGTGAAGATGTAGGTAGAGATAGTTGTTAAGGAAAAAAATGAGTTGTAAATGAAGAATAAGAAGGAAGACATAGCCAAAACACAAAAAATTGTAGAGAAACAGAAAGCTATGAAGTAGATATAGGAGGCCAAGAGATAACTAGCTCCTAAAGCTCAATATCCTTCGACACATCATAAGGCTAGATATAGTAGTGATCATGGATGAGCCCTAATTCATTTTACTAAGTCAACTTTCACAAGAGCTAAAAATAAATAAAGTGGTAAAATTAACTTAGCTAGCACTTCAATTGTAGCAAATAACTTCAACCTCTGACTCTACAGTTACATCATCTTCAATAATAGCTTCACTCCCACCATCTTCTTCAATTGCAATATCTTTTGGAATGAATCCATAAGCATCACTATCTTCATACCCTAAATTGACACCATATGCACACTTAATGACACCTCCATCTCAATATGTACTATGAGCCATATTTTTATAAAATTTTAAAGAATGTATAAGTAGGGAAGGCCATAACCATTAGGAGTGGGCCAAAAAAGGTTTAAAACATGTAGAGGGTGACCTTATATTTATGTTGATCTATTAAAAAACCTATAGATGGTGGTAGATTCGTACATCACTTAGTTCAAAACCTAAAAGGGTGGGTAAGTAGTGTGAAAGAGGTGAAAACTAGTAAATGACACCTTGAGTGATAATCTTAAGCAGTTAATTTTTACCAATCCCTTAGTACACTATAAGGAACTCCAATAGCTCTAGAATTTGCACCACTTTTTATGACTTTATCTCAAGATAAGACAACTATTCAAGTCCATGAAAGTTTTGGTATTAGACTTAGAAGTGAAAAATCATAGAATATGTATGAATTATAAATGTGTGATGTGTAGTATATTATATAATGTATATCATGTTATATGTATTTGACACATGATTGTATATCAAAAGTATACAAGAAGGTGAAAAGACTCCTTCAGGAGAGAATGGAAAGGTTAGGAATATGAAGCACCATTGTCTTCTTGTTCTATAAATATTTTATGGTTGTAAAGGAAAAGAGTTTTGATTGTGAGATAATAGAGATCATTGGATGATTTTGTTGAATTTTTTTTGTAGTATTCTCTATGCACAATAATCTCTATTTTTTTAATATAAGTGATAAATTTAAATGAATATATTTATTTTGTTATAATAACCTTTCTTTTAATGAACATTTCCTAATAATACATTAAATTAATGATAAGTATGAATATATTTTTTTATATCCACATCTGTGTTCTAATCATGTAATTTAATTTGTACAAAACAATCCTTAGCATTTTTTTATGGGAGTTTCTAGGAACCTTTGCTAACAATCTTTGGTTAATTTCCCTCTATAACTATGTTAAACATGTGGGCTGACCCAAAAAAAAGGCTTGAATTATAAAAATAGTCATTAAATGGTACATAAATGGATCACTCATAAGTGGATTACTCCAATAACCAGATTGATCTAATTGTTGTCAAAACATCTAAGATACATAAAACAATGACTTGGGATTAGGTGATAGTCTACTTAGGCTAATGAACTATTTAGGTAGACTATGGAGGCCCTATATTAAAATGACATAAAATTAGGAAGGCCAATCCCATATATAGATGAATGTCTTAGAGAAAATATGAGCAAGATTAATATGTCTATGCATAAGTCATATATGTTAAGGATTGGTCAAATATAACATATTCAAGTGTTTAATACCAATTTTATGTGTCTATAGGGGTATTTATAACTAAATTGGTGCATAT
Source organism: Torreya grandis (assembly GCA_037957365.1). Taxonomy (NCBI): domain Eukaryota; kingdom Viridiplantae; phylum Streptophyta; class Pinopsida; order Cupressales; family Taxaceae; genus Torreya; species Torreya grandis. Next base: position 1,408,522 of record JARHVA010000924.1, read on the forward strand.
GGCCTCCTTCATCTTCTCAAATACCTTGGTGGTTGCCTCATTCTAATAGGAGTCCTTATTCAAAAATGTTGAGTGATTTTTTTATGTTATCATTATTTTAGACAAATCAATGAGAGTAGCTTGTGAACCCTAAGAAGCCATGTAGATGTTTGAGAGGTTTAGGAACTTTACATTTAACCATGGCCTTGAGTTTATTATGCTCCACCTTTACACCTTGATGGGAAAAATTTAACCTAAATACTCCACCTCTTTGACTCCAAAAGCACACTTAGAATGTTTCACATACAAATGATGTTGTATTATAATATCCAAAATCTAATTTGCATGCTACATATATTCTACCCATGTTTTATTGTATATTTATATGTTATAATAACCACCAAGACAAATTTCTAAAGAAATTACTAGAAGACAAAGTTCATCAAACACTAAAATGTAAATGGTGCATTTGTGAGGCCAAAAGGCATCACTAGAAATTTATAGTGTCCCTCATATCCTCATCTTTAATTTTTATATGATGATAACCTATGCAAATATTGAGTTTTATAAATTATACAGGACCGTGTAACTCACCTAAGAAATCATCATGTATAATAATTATAAACTCATGTTTTATGGTGTACTTGTTGATTTTCATGTAGTATGGATAAGTGCCATCCTTATTATGCACCATCACCATTGGAGAGGAATAATCACTCTAGCTATGTCAGATAATTGTTATCTTGAACATTTCATGTACCACCTTCTTGATCTCATTATTTTTACATATGAATACCTATAAGGATGGATGTTGGGTGGTTGTATCCCTCATACCAATTAAATGGCAAGATCATGATCCTTTTTATGTATTACCCACATTGGCATAACTCCAAAAACTATTGATTGCGCCTCTATAATTTTTTATAGATCTAGTGGTGTATGCACATAACCACTACCTTTTTAAAAATATTATGCATTTGATGAGAGCTAATCAATTATGGTAATTTTTGTGTATCCTAAAAATTTTAAAGGTCCTTCATTTCAAAATGAAAGAATGTCAACAACCCCTAAAAATTTAACTTGGTCATTTTCAATGTAGTAAGCCATTAGATTACCAACATAATATCTATGTGACCCATGGGAATGGTGAACATATGGAAATATATAAATTCATCTCCCTTTATGAGTTTAATAATATGAAACTTCCATGTAAAACTAACTATATATAACAATCTACAATCATGTAATAAATTATATAGTTTGATAGACAAAATAGTTCAAGTGGGCAACCAATTTATTGTTCATGAAGTTGTGGGTATTCTCGATTCAATCGATACTATCACCTTATTTTTTTTAGGAAACCCACTACCTTGAGGGTTTCTGGGGTGATAATAGTTGAAAGTACATGGTAATAAATATTTGATTACATATATATTTTCTCTTCATCTAGCTCATCAACACCCTTTAATTCTACTTCATCATTTTTTTCTTCATTATTGCCTTCAGTACAGAAAAAAAAAATTAGCACATTTATGCCATGAAAATATTTGTTATCACAATTAAAACATAAACCTAGTGCCATTTTCTCTTCAATTTATTAAGTAATTCTAGTAGGTTAAGTGTATGATGATGTTGGATTGATTTGATCTTTAATGCTTGTGAAGGATTGCCTTCCATTTCCTAATCTTATTTTCTCCACCTCATAGGACATAATAATAAAATTAGATATAATAATTGGATAAACATGTGTACCTTATGATGGATGTGATCCTTGAGTCCCATAAGTAATAGTTTATTCAATTTCTCACTCTTGATCATCATGAAACACAAGGATAGATTTTAGATTTTTTGAATAAAAATTTAGACCAATCTTATTTGACGTAGTTTCTCTAGCTCAAAAAAATCCATCACATTGTTGTGATAGTGTGTCTATAATTCCTTAGGTAAAATTGACTAGGTGACACTAAGAATCTTATTTTTTTTAACACACAATCATTGATATGGAATGTGTAGCTCATTCTAAATATAAGGATGCCATTGTGATAATCTATCCACATGGGATTTGATGTACATAAAATATCTCCATTTGGCTAGTCCAAGTGATTGGATATTTTCCATCAAACTTTCATATGTCCACTTTGGGTAACATGTTCCAAGTACCAAAATTGTAACTAACCAAGGGATAGGGTTACATTATATTTATATTTAGAAAGGGATGAGTAGAATATGCACCCTATTTTTACTATGCATTGGTGAGCTAAGGTTGGTTTTGCATAGGTTGTTTCAAGGTAAATAATTTATTCAATCTCTACTTAATGTTTCTTATCACTGATTAATTTTATCTAGATCTCCTTTATTGGCCATTTTATTTTTTCGGCATGATTCTTCATGAAAATATCTAATCTAAGTGTAAAACCATGAGAATATTCTAGTAATACCACGACATCAAACATCCACAAACATCCTTTACAAATATTGATAGAGCTTCATGGCATCCCATAGAGTAGAAAAAATATGTATGGTCATGAAGAAGAGATGTGTATATTGGTATTTTGAATGTAATATTTTAATTAATCTTAATAATTAAATTTAGGGAATATATCATGAGATGAAGTTATTTAGATATGTGTACTTGTATTTAATGAATTAATAAATAGATGAGTTCTTTGTCATTATATATGTTATGCATTGTTAGTGTCATATTCATTTATTATTTAATTAAAATGCATATTAGACTAATGTAACATGGATACTTTTATTATGATGTTATCACTAGTCTTAGATATTCAAACTATTGACTCACAATTTAGCATCGAGTTTATGTTAAAATTTGGTGTCTAAGCCTAGGTCTCAAATAAATGATGTCAAGGGAAAAGTAACCCATAGAGTTTTAGAATTTATAGATAAGAGATATTGAGAATTGATGGGATACAAAAATAATGTAGTAAATCAAAAATAATTGAAGAGAAAGGAAACCATCACTGATCAAGTTGAGGATGGGTTCTATCGACCATAGAATGAGGAGTTTTGGGTAACTTTCATAGATCTATTGTGGCCCTAGATTTTAAGACTAATAAACACAAAAAATTTCAAGAAGACACATTAATAAACCCATTTAGTTTATAAAGGAAAAAAATATAAAAACTTGAATAAATAAACAAACCTTGGACACAAGCAGTAAATTACTGGTTTGAGACCACTCTAGACTCATTCATAATACCATGGGTAATATATTAGTGGATAATTTTTGATGTGAATAAGGAAAATTTATTGGAATCACTAAAGGGGATATTTATTGAGAAGGTACCAACACTTATTTGTATTTTATTGATCAAAGGCAGGTTGATAAAAAGTGGTAAGCAATTTTTATAAGGGACCAACACCAAGGGGATGACCGAAGGTAAGAGGGGGTATCTAAGGAGAGGTGAATATTAAAAAATAATACATGATGGATTATAGGTATAAATGGAAGAAATAAGGATGGAGTAAATTAACAAAATATTAGATCAATAATTAGTGATAAAAAATAAATTAAGATTAGAGAAAATAAAAAAACAAATGAAAGAAAAAAAGAGTGTAAGAAATAAAGAGGGAGAAAAAAGAGTGAAGAAAATAAATTAGAGAAAAGAGTATTAGAATTAAAAAGAGAATTTATAAATAAAAAATTAAAAAATGGGAAAAATATAGGAATAGAAGAGGTTAGTAGAATAAAAGAAGCAATGGGAGGACATAATAGAGGACAGAGGTCAGAAAGGGATAAGAGGATGAGATAGCTAGATTTAAAGAAATAAAATTTAAGGTGAGCTTTGAGTGGATTTTTTGTGGAAATAAAGGAAGCAAAATTTTAACCAAATGAAAAATCCAATACTAAATAATAAAAAATAACATGGAATTTAAAACTAACTTTGAAAACACTAAAACCTATAATAAGGATGGAATGAGGATTATAAATAGATAGGAAATGGATGAAGGAGCCATACACTGCACATGCAAATGTGGTAGAATAAAAAAATGCATTGAATAAATCATTATAATCCATGATATAGATGATAGATAAAAGTCATGAGGAAGAATCTTTAAAAGTGGAATACCAAAGAGGATCTTTACCAAGTATAAGAAGACCTAGTTGGATAGAAGGAGAGAAAGTAAAAAGTATAGCAACTAGTGAATGAGGGAATAATGAGAAGAAATATAAGGAAGAAGAAATGGAAGGAAAAGGAAGTACTAATAGTTAAGGAGAGATATATTTATAAAAACTAGTTAAAAATTTAATAGAGGAAGCAACTAGAAAACATAATTGGGATACAAAACTAGAATAAGAAGATAGCATAATAGGAGTAGACAATAGAGAATAATTTGATACAGAAAGATTAATTATAAATAATAATGGAAAAAATATAATGAGTAAGGAAATAATTATATGTGAAGATACATTCCCCCTCAATCCAAAAAATATTATTTGAGGAGATGAACCCATTGAAACAACTGTCATTTTTGGTACTGCTTTAAAAGTTGAAAGAGACACCACCTAAACAAGGTATACATACTAGAGAAGTATTGGAGGGAAAATATATATAATTCATACTTGAGAACTTTCAAATAGGAGTAATTAGTGATTTTAAATAAGTATTGGGAAAATTTTACTTTGAACTAGTGTTACCACAAAATAAGGGTAAAAATTAATTTGTAGGTAAGCAACAATAATGCCAAGAGAAAGATGATACACTTAAGTCGCACGAGACTAAGTTACCCATTTTTGGTAAAGACATAAAAGATGTTGAAGCACACCTTTTTGTATTAGGCACAAATTGGAGGATCCATAATAGTATGAATAACCAAGTTAAATTGTTTGATTTTGTGGGCACATTGAAAGATGATAAACTTAAGTGGTATATGAAAATCAATCCTAATCATAGAAAACATGGAATGAGATAAAAGATGAATTCAAAAGTGATTTATATTATCCTGAAATTCCTATATAATTTCTAATAAAAATGAGGTAATTAATTCAAGGAGAAAAAGAAATATTGAAAGAGTTTGACAAAAGATTTATAGTGAGGAAATTAATAGAACCTTTGACAAAAAAACAAAAACTTAAATGGTTTTTATCATGATTATTACCACATTAAAGAGTATCCATTAATGGGAAATAATTTTAGATATTTTTTAAATCCCTAAAAATGGAAAATCTATTAGAAGCCCAAACCTATAGGATAGAAAAGGACATGCTTATACAAAAAAAAAATTGAAAAAAATGGAACAAGAATTGTCACAATTAAGATTAAGGTAGGAAATATAAATGAAGTCAGATATAATTAGTTCACCAACAAACTTAACAATGAAACCTAAGATTTGGTGTGTAATATTTTATGAGGAAGGACATAGCAAGATATAATGTATGTATGTTGAAAACATAAGAAGAGTGGACTAACTCAAGCTAACCCTATAGATATGATGCCACTGATTTAACAAACCATCATAAAATATAGAATATGGTGTGTAATTTATAGATTATATGACCAACATAGTCAAATTATGTGCCCTTTAATGGAAGTTACCCCACCCACTAACCAATTAAGATATTACACTATGTTTGGATCATTTAGACACTATAATCAATCCTTCCCTTGATTTGATGTGTTAGAGGACCTCAAATAAATGACAATGAGAGTTGGAATAGCTTCAAAATAATCAATATTACTCACTCTTCCAATAATGGTAGCATCCTTGAAAAATCATCACATGTAAAAACTCCCTATCAGCCACCTATAGCTCCACATAATATGACAGAGCCTCTAGAATAAAAATTTGATAGCTATCAATGAGGATATAGAGAAGGATATCAATAAGGATACAATGGAGGTATATACCATGGAGTATATCAAGGAAACAACTATATACCAAGATATTTTGGAGGATATCATAGTGGTTATCAAGGAAACAACTATATACCAAGATATTTTGGAGGATATCATAGTGGTTATCAAGGAAACAACTACCTATCAAGATAGCATAGGGGTTAAAAATTGGTTATTAGGGAATTTAATGTCAAGGAGGAGGCCAAAGATACCAAAGGGATCAAAGGAACAACTATAAAGGATACCATGGTGGAAATTATCAAGGAGGACAAGGTGGACAAGATAAAATTCCCCCTACTTGTTTCAAATATGGGAAGGATAGGCCTATTGCATGAAATTTCACTACACTAAACCAAATCAAATGTAATTTTTTTCATGATAAAGGCACACATGATATGTATATTTTCCAAAAATCTGCATAAATTTTCAAAGCATGTGGAACAAAGATAGATGCCTTTAAATATTCAACTAAAGAGGCCTAACACTTAAATAAGGTATTGTGAGAAGATAATGAAATAAAAATTAAAAAAAAACAATTAGATACATCTAAAGATGAAGGTATAATATCAAAAAAATGAAATTAAAAGAGGATATGAGATAAAATACAAATAAGAAAATACACTTAGAATTAAAAAAAATTGATAATGGAAGAGTAATCATAATCACAAGGAGTATCTCTAGAATGAATTTAAAATGGAAAAATTGGGGAAATGTATTAAGTGATGAGAGTGATAGGGAAAATTACCTCAACCACAAGACACATGATAAGATAGTACAACAAATTATAATTGAAAAAACTTAGAAAGAGGAAGAATCAAAGTGAAACTATTTTAAGGAACAAGAAATGCTTGGATTAAATAAAATTTGAAAAATGATCAACGAGTAATAATTATTATAAAAACTCTGATAATTATTCAAATATTGGAATAAAAAATAATGTGCATACCATGTACAAATAACATAAAATACTAAAAACAAAAATAAAAATGTGTTTCACACAAAAAGAGAATGGAAGAACTCAGTTGTATAATTGGATGATAAAATAGAAGGCCAAGAATTTACAAAACCTTTACTAACTTTGGGAGCATATGTTAACGTTACATCTAAATGAACATGGGAAAAAATATGAAACCCCATAATAAAACTAATGGATTATGATAGTGCCATGGTAGATTGGAGTCTAAAAGCAAACCTTAGAGTATCAAAAGGTGTAAAGGTGAACTTGATGGGAATAATTAGAAAATTAGACTTTTAAGTGATGGATTATTTCCATAAAACCACGTCATATTATATATTTTTGGTGTTAGGATGGTTCATGGATTGTAATGAAATTTTCAACTACGAGGATGAGGAAATGACTTTGAAATGCAATGGCATCATGGATTATATCCCACTAGAAATAATTATGGATGTAGTTGAGACTTAAGAGGTATGGAAGAAAAAGGATGAAGATGAATATTTTGATGATCTTTAAGGGATTTATGTTGTAGGTAAAGTACACTAATCTTTAGAAACTTTGAACCCAATGAGGATGGGAAGATATAACTAGAGAACAAAGAAATTGAGTTCAATATTAAAGAAGACATGGAATCCTGGTTGTATGGGATACCAAAAATAAGAGTTTACAAGTTTTTATCTCCAATAAATATCCAAGGAAAATAAATAAATACTACAACCCAAAAAATAAGAATATAGGAAGAAAATTACTACTTAGTTGATAAAGATGAAACTGAATCTAACTATTTCTCAATAATAAATGAAGAAGAAACATTTTATGATAATGTAGAGACTTGGAGGGATGGCATATATATAATAATCAATAATAAAACTGTAATAATGATTCAAATAAGTATGAACTATATAAATGATACTACAGAACACATACTATACACCGTGACACAAATCAATTATACTACAAAATAGATAAATAATACCATGGATCAAGTAAATGATATTACAACAAGTATAACTCATACTACAAAAAGATATCAAAATAAAAATATCATGGAACAAATCAAAATAATTAATACCATGACATGATAAAATAATACCAAGAAAGGAAGATATATTCAACACATAACATATCAGGTAAATTATTATGCATGTAAGGAAGAGATGAAAGGAAACTATTTAACCCTAGTTTTGGATAAATATCCTATGGTGTTAGGGTTAATAAAATATAAATGAATAATTACAAGGGTGATAAATAGATCTATAGTAGGCTAATTACTTACAAAATGCAGAGAAAACATATATTGAATTTATTATGCCAAGATATGCTAAAAATGGAAAGTATAGCTATGATATATATTACAATGATAATGAAAACAAGATACTTATTTGGTTCCAATTCTAACACATATATGGATCTAGAATAGGTAGGAAGCATATTGGAAAAGGATTTTGAATCAATCATTAGATTCTATAAAAATGCTCTTTGTCGATATAGATACTTCATCGACCTGGGACTGTTACATTGATGCTTCTATCTAACCTAGATTTGGGTGTTTTATACAAAATACCTCATATATTTGGATGTGACCACTTGGAATATTATAGGTTTTGTGTCACATTCACTCTAGTGTGCTCATATCTATATCATGCATTGTCACTCATCAAATAGCAAAACCCTAGTTCTTCATCTTCATAGTGGTTGTGGGAAAAATGGGATAGTGAGCTCATAGTGTGTAACTAACCCCAAATATCCCTATATCAATGGGTGTTTCATACATATCCACTAATTTTAATAGGGCCTTCGAGCAATGTATTTCTCCTCTAATGTGTTGCCTTTTGTGTGTACAAGGGTATAATATGTGGATCAAGTAAAATAGTGACCTAGCTTGTAACATGGAAAATAGAACTCATGGAATGTTATTTCATTAATTCAAACCTATATATGTTTTTTAATTATGAGTTTTTATGTAAAAAGGAGAGATTGGATAAACTTTTATCACTTGAATGCTTTTTAAAAATTTATTTGTGAGAAGGTGTGAGATCTCTAGGTATTTGTTAAGTGAGAAATGAATGAGGATTGATCATGTATCTATACCAACCCTTTGGAGAATATCTCACATTAAATCACTTATTCCAACCATAAGAATATGTTGAATTTTTAAATTATATGACCTTAGGGTTGGACACTTATATCGACATAGGTGTTTGACTAGGATACAAGTGTCTAAGAAGCAAAAAACTAGGTTCAAGCCTATAACTTATAGAGATGAAAGATAAACATGTTTATAGCATTTTGGGAAAGATATAATTCCTGGATCATCATAATGAAATTAGTCATACAAGAGATAATAAATAAACATAGAGACATATTATATGTGAGCCTTTTGGTAGTGAGAAGGTTTATAACTGAGAAAAATAACCAAGGTCTATATTTTATAAGTGTACAAGACTAATGTGTTATATAATTCATAAATAGTGTCTATAATTCCCCCCTTTAATCTAGTAATGAAATTTCTAGTTTAGAGGACAAGAAATGTGTAGCTAGGTGTATATATCACACTTTTCCTTTGCATGATCTCAACTTGAGTGATTTAATTGTGACTAACCCACAAACAAGAGCACCTTACAATATATAATTAGTGTATATAATCTAAAATTGAAAGCATTTAAAATGATTGAAATTAAAAGAGAAAAAGGTTATGAGTATACATGTGTATCGATGCAACCACCTTGCCTTTTGGTAATTTGATTTGAAAATATGAAATACGTATCATTATGAATCATTAGAGCTGATATAAAGAAAAATATAAATCTAAAAAGTGTATAGATTAAAAATATTGAATGACAAAACTTTCGCCCAACCTTGGAGCTAAAGGTGAATTTCCACCCAATAATTGAGATTAGATCAATTGTTCAACCCAGTCATACTTATAACCTGGTTAGTGTGAGTTAATTAAATCAATTCACACTATAAATCTAGTGTGGTTAGATGATGTAATAAATTCAAACTGTTTAAGTAGTTTTCATTTGTTTTTTATAAAATAGACTACTAAAAACTTGAATCAAAATATAGGGTTTTAAGGCTTACAAGTGATTCACAATATTATTCACCATTGATCTAGAAAATGTGGGAGATCCTTTTTGGCTAGGAAGGACTACTTGCACACATGAGAAAACTCAAAAAAGATTGGTTTAATAGGATATGTTAGTGGGTTGCCTGGTACTAGACCAGTCCTAAGAACTAGTACACTTCCTAATACAAATGTTAGTCCACTTTATGAAGAACTTAAGTAGATAAAAATAGCAAATTAAATTACAAGATACATGTAATGATACAAATATGAAATTGAAATAACTTAAATTAATCTACATCTATTTCATTGATATTAGAAAAATGAGCATGCCAATAAGCTTTAGCTAAATTCTATTCTCCTTGTATGACTTCTAACTGATTGAAAATGGCCTCTATGGTAGGGGAAAATACAATTTCACAAATTACTAACTCAAAATCAATGTCACTCTAGTCAATGAATAAAGGTTATTGGATGAAAGGCAAATCATGAATGATGATTACTTCATGCAAAACTCCAAGAATTGTCATCTACAAGTGAAACCCATGATTTAGGAAATAGATGATTAAGATTAATTTAGGGATGTTATTAGAAACATGTCTAGTTTGTAGATAAAATATAATTTAAACAAATATCAATATACATCATGCAGGATCAATGCCAATTTTATGAATCGACATTAATTATAATAGTGTAGACAAATATTTTAGGAACACAAGCTAAGGGTTGGTTTGATGGGATCTAGGATAGCTTAAGATAATATATTAATGATAAAAGTGATAAATAAGAATGTAGAATAGAACATATAAAGATAGAATTTCTTAAAATAATGTAATGTTCTCACCTTCACTGTAAACCAAATCTATAGTAATTATGAGGTTGATGATTTGATTTTTGACCCTTGGGGTGGATGTTGAGGGGATTAACATAGGAGTGTAGATTTTCAAAAAGTGAGCAATTATCTTGTAGTCATCTCTAATAAATTTCTCCAATCTTCTAGTGTAAAATACTAATCCTATGCTCAAGGGAGGTATGTGATTAAATTTACATTGATTCTACTTAATCGACATCAATTATAGGGATCGGTATCTATTCTAGCCTATTTTTATGAAAGGATATTGTTATTGTTTCAACTATGAGTTTAAACTAGGTGTTAAGTTGTTGAATGGATTTTGGATGATGATCGAGTTGGTATTGGGTTAAAATGTTTCACTTTTATTATTTTTTGATAGATTTGGCAAGATTTTAATTACAAGTAATTAGTCAAAATAAATTACATAAGTAAAACTAATTATGTGGGGTAAGGGTAAAATAATAATCAGTAAAACTTAATTACATGGGCTGAAATAGGGATGAAATGAGAAAGGGGACTTAAGACCTACACACTAGCACAAATATTATTGTGTGAAATCCTAATGCCTACACAAACCTATAAAATTGACAAAATTGATTGATTTAATCACCTTAGCCATACCAAAACACAAAATAATTACTATAGTGTATTGCCTCAATATAGTCCATAAAATCATAGCCTGATTGGTGATGACAGTCCATAAAAGTATTCTAAACATGAAACTAGTTTAATTTTACCATTTGAGGTGCACATTTCATATCATATGCATATTAGATATGTATCATGCTAAAATTGTGTATAATAATGGTAGAAATGTATATAATTCTTCTACTAATGTGTATTTGAATCATATAACTATGAATTTGGCCAATTTGAACTTTGAACATGTGTGGAGAGCATGTTTATCATAACATGCCCCCACTATATATGGAGAAACTTGAATAACTAATATAAGTGCCAATGTGGAGGACATATTTCCAAAACATGCCCCCACTATAATTTGGGTATGTTGAATATTGAATAAGTGTGGATAACATGTTTCCAAAACATGCCCCCACTAAATATAAAACTATGACAAATGTGGAGAACATGTTTTAAAAAAATACCCCCACTACAATCTAAATCTGTGAATAAATGTGGAAGTCATGCCTCTATGGCATGCCCTTAGTAATATACCTCCCATTTTTGAGGTGAGGGGAAATAATAACTAGTATTTAACTTACCTCAAAAGTATAATATAATCATGTCAAATGTGAATGTGAATGTACCCTATATCATATAGAGGGAACATGTGTAGGTAGATATATCATGTAAGTGCATAGAATGTGATCACTTCAAGGCCTAGGATGCATAATATGGATCATGGTAATGTCTAGAGAGTAATATTACTAACTTAACAAGAAACCAAGCATGCACACAAGATCACTCAAAATAAATTAAAAATAATGGTCCAAGGAGACCCCAAGTAAGGATCATGTTTAAATGCCACACAATCAAAGAGACATGACTTATTCAAATGTCCATAAAAACAAAAATGATAAATTTGAGTGTTCATACAATAAGAAATGACATATTCAAATTTAAAAGAGGCAAACAAAGGCATGAGGGCCATAAACAATAAAGCATATTTAAATTCTCAAATAAGAAAGACAATATCAAATCAAGACACTCAAGGAATTCCATGAATGAAATCATAAGTAAATATCATTAAAATATCATGCTAGTCCATAGACCATATGTGTTAGCAAAAAATATTAAGTACATATAATATCAAGTACACTACAAAAGATATAAGCATGGATAAAGGCATGTGTAAATATATAAGGTCAAAATTGATAATGTAAAATGACCATAGATGATATAACCTATATGTATTGTGATCAAATAAACAAATGCCTCCAATGTCCACATGACATGAGTAGAGGGAAATCCCAACATCTAAAAGTGCACAAATCATGTATCTATGTGTGCATGTATCACACTCAAAATATGCTTGAAACATATATGTATATATAAATAAATGATATGATATCCACTAACATGAAACTAATAACATAGATTCCAAAGAGCTAATAAAACATGTCAATACAAAAAAAAAATTTAGATTTTTTTTGTATTTTTAGAATATTTGAAACTAGAGAAGTTACCCTATGATCTCATCCAATGGATTCTCATAGGTAGTTCCCCATCATGAACCTAGTGTAATAAACTCATGTTACTTCCAAGGAACATGTAAAGGTTCAATACTTGTCACTACAGTATCTACATTGCTCTGAGTATGTCTAATAAGACTCTATGGTCACAAAGAAATAGTATGAGTAGGGTTTTATGGAACCCATCACTAAAGGGTCTATGGTTTCTTTGAAACAATAGTAATAGGAACATGTGTAGGTGCTCTAGATATCTAAATATGGTGTGTAATAGATGAGGATTTTGTGAAACCCATTATAAATCTCTAATTTAATGGTCTCTCAAGTATTGGTTACCCATTAAATGGGATTGCCTATTGCTTACCCTTTTATGAAATATCAACCTTATGAGATTTGAAAATTAACTATATGGGTATAAATTCTCTTACTTAAGAGGAAGCTCATATGGAACTCTAGAAACTATAATTACCTGATTGGCATGAATGTATTTAACACACCCATGCACTTTTTAAGGTACTACTCAAAGTGTATGTATCTAAGGTCATCCAAATAATATATCAAAGACACCTATGGAAGTTTTAAAATAAGAAGTAGGAACCACATGTGTGGTACCCACTTGTAAAGGTAAGTCAATCTCACCAAGAACTTGTTGGGAGGTCCCATGAAATACTCTAATTGATCTGGTTGAAGGATGTAAATCATGATTTATATAACCCAAATGCATAATTAATGTCATAGTACAAACATTATTACTTGAACCATTTTTAATCATATCATTATGTATAAGTTGGTGATCAAGATATGCTTGAATGAATAAGGAATAAATATCTAAGTTATCATCCTTGATCTCATTATCATCAAAATTTATAGAAGGTATTTGAAGCATAGGAGGTATATGCCATGTCTAGGTACCACTAATCCAATCCAATGGGTGTTCATAATAAGATGGAGGAGGATGTGAATGATATGCCATTTTCACTTTTGGATCCTTATTTGAATGATATTGCAAAATATTTTTAACAAATTTATGTTCTTGGTGATCACCAGGTTGTGAATCCAATTCCTTTAGAGGATCATCAAATGTAATATTTTGGTCATCAATGATATCTTGGATCTTATGTTTCAATGTAAAACATTTATTTGTAGAATCCCTAAGCCCTTGGTGATAGTCAAAATAATCATTTTGCATCATATATTTTAGGTAGATGTATACTCATATCAATCTCTATAGGATAATGGAGAGATATAAGATGACACTCTACAATCCATAGAAGTAATGAAGTGGGATACTCAGGTAATCATGAAAATTGTCTATGTGGTGCATTATATAACACAAGCTGATTAAGTTGTTGTGATATTACATTAATCATGGTTGTTTATTTTTAGGCTTAGGAGGTTTGACCTTATAACTTAGTTTCATAGTAAACTTGGTATTAGATGTAGATGCAGTTAGTGTGTTCACTGCATATATAAGCTCATTCAATGAAATAAGCTTCATTTTACAGCGCTAAACAATGTGGCATAAGTCATCAAAAGATTTGATTTTTTTAAATGTAATGTACTCATGTAAAGGATCAAGTAAACTTTGATTGAAAATATCATGAATCTATTTATCTACCATAAGATTGGTCATTTTAGCCAATATTGTCTTATACCTAAAGACATACTCACTAATAGGTTCATTCGTTCCTTGTTTGATCTTTGTAATTTGGGAATGGAAAACCTTTTCAATAATGTTAATATATTAGTGCATCAAAATTGATCTTTAAGATATTTGAATGCCTTTATTGATTGAAGATATAAATCATGAAACCACCTCAAAGCATAATCTTTGAGGCTCCTTGGAAATAATTTGGTCAAAATTTTATCATTGGAGGCATAATTAAGTCATGCTGTAAATAAGGATTATAGATAATGTTCAAGATCACCCTTGTCATTATAAAATGTGAAATTAGCTGAAAAATACTATATGTTAAGGGGTGAAAATATATATAATATGCAAGAGGATTATGCAACACATATTTTGAATCAATAGCATGGGGAGATTTAATAGCGCCTTTTGTTCAATATTTGTGACATTGTCCTCCAAGGTCTTTATAACTTCAAGGAGAGTTTACATGGTAGTTCCATTGTGATTTAGATTATGAAGTTGAGTAGTCACCAAAGGGGAAGTAAACATGGTTTGAATATTAATTAGCAATAGAATCAGCATTTGAGTTTAAGCATTCAATAACTCCATGGTAGATGTAGTAATAGTATTTTGGCTCATAGGGAACAATGGTTTGAAAACATAAAATGTGTCCTCACTAGATGTAAGAATCAATGAAGAAACCATTAGGATGGATTTTTTAGTTATGCCTTTATATTTTTTATTTTCCAAAATAGTTTTGAATATCTCATCAAAGTCCTCATAATTTTGATCAATACACTTAAAAAACAATGCAATAGTTTGCACTTGCTCATGGTCTATTTGTTCATGCTCATTATTTTCACTAGAATACTAGTGAACTAACTTTTTAGGGTTTAAGGAGTGTAAGCCCTAATTTTTTAAAGGGTATGAATATAGTAAATTAGGGTATAAAATATGCAATAAATATAACTATTAATTTGTGAAAGAGCTGAGCTAAACTAGTATTTTTATTAATATCAATGAAGTGGATAAATAATTACCTAACTAGAAACTAACTAATATGAAGGATCTAGAGGCTAAAAATTGGTACAAGATTTGGATTGAGGGTCACAAACAAGATCCAAGTGTTAAAATCCCTCCTAGATAATATCAACCTACCTTGGATATTAGTGTTGTGGCACTAGTATCCTCTATGCAGGAACTATAATGAGCTTCTAAGAACACCTATGTCTGAGTCTGCCAAGCTAGTTCATGTGCAAACAAACCTTAATTCACTATTTATGACATGTTGTGACTGGTTTTATATTCAAACCCTAGACCTGCATATGATTAGGGCATTTGACTTAGAATAAGTAGTAAATGTCTGGTGTTAGTTGGGTAGGCTATACATCTTCAACACCCCATTATGATGATAATTCCCTACATATCAATACTCTAAGGAGGGATCAAGCTCGATGTAGTTCTCCCCGCCTAAGTTTTTTTTCAAATGAAAGTGAAGCTAGTATGAATGTTGGTTTGAGTGTTTTAATTGATGCTTGAGATTGGAAATCTGAGTATTCTAATCTTAGTAAGGGTGTAGATGACTTTATGTAGAAGTAGTAAAGAATAGGGATTGATAAACTTCATTGTGCATAACTTATTTTGAGCTTGTTGTGTGTATTTGTATATAATTTCCAACTAGTAGATAAAGAGCTAAAATTCATGTATATATACTAATCTAGTGCTTGTGCATTTTTTGAAGTATAGATTAACCCTAGGTGATTTAAGAATTTAAAAAATATTTATTAGAGTTAAGAAGAGGGAAAAGGACAATATCACCCAAATAAGATAGTAGCATTGTGTTTTTATTATCTAATTATGGTTTTAGTGTCCAGTTGCATAATTTAAGACACTAAGGGTCTGGATACCTAAGGAGGGTTTGGGACTAATTTTTAGATGTCTAAGGATGTGTGTGGCCCACACAAGAGATAGATAAGTATCTAAATAGACCCTAAGATAGGTCTAGGGCTAACCTAGGAATGGGTGGTCTCAATTAACAGTCTTAGCACTCAAGTGTGATTTTAGATGTTTAAATTCTCCCTCATTTATTCTAGAAATGTACCAAAGTGAAATGACTAGGATAAAATAAAAATAAGCACACCTAGACTTACCTATAAGTTAAAGTTCATGAATTTATATCTGAGTATGTGAAGCATGCTCCATTACGTGTCTTGTAAATGAAATCTGAATAGATCGGTCCTTAATTAAAATATATAAAAATCAAATATATAATTGAGTGTAGAGATAAGATATAGTAAAGGAATGAATACAATTCACTGGGTACATGAGCCAATGCATAAACTTGGTGACATCATGTGTGTGCATGTAAATAGTGATTAATTATTGAATAGATTCGACTAAGTTGATGGTTTGCTCAATGCCCATGTGTGGGTGGCTCAAAAACTCAATCTAATTTTAACGCCATCATTTCCCACCCTTATTTGGTGGATCATGACCTATGAATAGCTTGGATTGGACTGATGGCTTGTTCAACCCTCTTATGTAGGTGGCTTAATAACTCAAGTAGACTATGACTCCATCATTTCCTACCTATGTGTAGTAGATGCATTTGAAACTAAATTATGTAATGTAGCTGAATTTGTATGATTGTAACTAATATTATATTTAATGACTATGTGGCCACTCGATAACTCTAGAATGAAAATCAGCCTAGGGACCTCCTCAAGCACTTTGGTATGTAGCTCATGTACTACATAGTAAAGCCAACCATTATAAATAGATTAAGTCATCAATCTAGTGTATTGATTGGAACATGGTGTTTGGTGTGTATAATTTATAGAATGACATGGAGTTTTCCATTCCATCTGATCAACTGGTGCATAAGTTAGCATACATATATAATTTTCCATGCACATGCCCCCAAATCTAATATCTGAGCATATAGATTCTAGACTAGGTTATAATAATATGTATCTAAGTATCTAAAATTGAAATGGAAATGATAATGCCACACATGATGCTCCCAATCTAAGCAAACTAGTATTTCTAAAAAACTAAGCAAACATTGGTAATTTATAACTGAATCTATGCAAACCTAGATTGTAGCTATTGTGCCTTTCTATAAAATCTCTTTTTTTCTACTTCTAGGGCTATTGGATAATAGTTCCATATCTTGGATAGTAGTGTTGTGGTGCATGTGTCCACTTTTGGTGATATTGTTCTATTGTGATATTTTTTTGCCAACTGAGCTTGATCTCTATCTAACTATTTCCACTATATTTTCCTAAAATTAATCTCTATATTCTATACTTATGTGTTAGAAACTATATTATGAGTGCATTCAGATGGCTTGATCTTTGTGATAAACCTCTATTCACTCCCCCTCTTTTGATGGGAGTTCTTGAACTTGTGCACTAATTATCCTCAAAATAAAAATCTGCATGATGTGTTAGCCTAAGCAAATATGATTTATGCATAATAAAAAAATATAATGTATATACATGACATTGGAGTGTAATATAATCTAAGGATAAGTTTTTAATGTATGATGTATATTATATCCATAATTCACAAGGTTTTCAAGATAGATATAATTATGTAATTATGTGTATGAAAATCAAATTTGAGTAATAAACTGAGTAACTACCTAGGAGGATGGAGCATGATGTCCATCATATCATCTAGGGAGGAAGGGTAGATGCATGTGTTCCTTCATGGAATATAAAACTAGAGTGTGTAACAACCAAGTGACAAGTGTCATGGCCATGATGCATACATGAAATCATACATACAACACACATGAGGTATGCAAAGTAAGCTAAGGAGCCATAATACAAGGGCCATGGGCATCTTTCACTAAATCTATGAAAACAATACATATAAGGACATGTTCAAATGTCCACATATTCAAATAGTAAGCAAGGTAGCTTAGATCCACATGAAAATACATGTTTAAATGTCTTCATACACAATCAATAAAGCACATACAATGACATGGGCACATGTCCAAAGCATACATAGAATGAAAATAAGTGGCATAGTGCCATAGAATAATGGCATATTCAAATTCCCTTGAATAAATTTAGAAGCATAGAGGCACAATTAAGTCTAAACTAGTAAATCTATAAGTAAAATTATGCATTAACATGTATTACAAATTTATTTAAGATCAAGGATGTACATATATTGAGTCTAGATTAGTAGTAGTCGGTAATAAATGTGATTAGTGTAGGATGATCAATATCAAGATATAACATTATTAAATCTGTGATATAGAGTATAGAAATATGTAACCTAGAAATCAAAACTATGTATAATATGCCCCCAAATGTAGTACATAGGAAGTATAATAAATGTAAACATGGAAATGAATACAATCTATAATTTGTATTTTTTGAGTGAATATTTAAATGTTTTTTTGTGTTTTTGACATATTACATTATTTATGTGTTTTATGGATATACGCTATATACAAGCAACATAAGAATGAAACTATGTACAAGGATCAAAATGAATTAAACTATGTACAAGCATATTTGAAAAAATTATATATAAAATCTCCTTAGGTGCATGATGTTCAATGGATTTTTTATTGCCTTATCATCAAGTGAAGTTATATGATATACTTTAGGGCTAAGTTTTTATGTGACTAAATACGAGCTAAGTCAGTTTGGTTTGAGTTTTAATTTTTCTCTTATTTTGTAGTGATGTTTCTAATATTTTATTTTAAAACCATGTCATTGACTTTGAATTCTTTTCTATGAACATGGATATTTGAGTCCCACTAATTTGTTTTTCATATGCTCTGAGATGTTATGTATCTTGGATACATATGTGATCCAATTATTCTAATTCATGGAGACATATTTATCTATATTGATTATTTGTAATAAACCATTTTAGGGATACCCATAAGGATAGGACTTTTATTTCCAGTTGGATGACTACTTATATGCCATATACTAGTGAGTAGGGAATAGCTCCTATCAATGTGCGATTACTAGTGTGGGAGGCCCATAGTGTATAGACAAGCTAACTATGTCAATCATCACCTAATTTAGTAATTATTTTGCTAAAGATACTATTAATTATCTTTTTTTTGGATTTTACCTAACTATTACCCTGTAGGTAGTACAAAGTAGAGAATGTGTGCCAAATCTTATATTCAGCACAAATTTTCTTCACTATTTGTTCTTAAATAAAGTTCCATTATCTATAAATATGGCCACTAGGAGGTAGAAATGGAAAATAATGTTGGTCATGATAAATGGCATATATCTTATCCTTTTCGGATTGTGGTCTCCACCCATTACTCAAAGTATTATATAGCTATAATTATTATTTTATCACCTACTATAGATTATGGATTTATCTTACCAATTAGATAAAAAAAATCCATATCATGGATGGCCAAGGGGATATAATGGGTTGTAATTATTAAAAAGGGACATGGTGTAAGTTTCCATGATGTGGACATTTGTCACATAACCTAGCATATTCTTGACATTATTGTTCCATGGTTGGCCAATAGTAACCTTATCTAAGTAATTTGTGTGACATTGATTTACCATTGAAATGGCCACTGCATTTGCTATCATGCACCTAGCTAATAGCCAACTTAGCCTCATTGACTGTCAAACATCAAAGTAAGTGTCCATAAAAAGATCATTTAAATAAATCCCTAATGATAATGACATATCATATGGAATTTCTTTGTCGTTTATGCTTAATATTCCTCATGAAAGTGTCTAGTGTAATAGATTTATGTAACAAAATTTACATATTTGAAAACCATTTAGATGTTATTCTATTGTGCATGGTGACTAAAATTATGAGACATATGAGGTTGACATGGGATATCAGTTGAGATTGTAATCATTTGATAGTGAAGGTAGCCTACTCATTAATGATGTCAATGGGGAACAATGATGTTTAACTGGCCATTATATCAATATGGTGATTATGTTTACATGGAATGTTTTTAATAGAGAAGTTTTCAAACTAAGATGTAGACATTGAACCATATTATTTTAGGGGATGAGATGTTATTATTTATTTTGGTAGATATTTGTAACTTGATTGACAACCATTTGTGAATCTTTGAAAACCTTTACTGATTTTATTTGGAGAGCCTGAGTTATGTGAAGGCCAAGGATGAGGGACTCATATTTTGTGATATTGTTTATACATGAAAAATTGAGTCGATAATCAAGGGGTATTATCTTCCCAAGTGGGTTTATGAAAATAAATCCTAGTTTGGCACTAGATGCACATCTAGAATTGTCAAATAACATTACCCATGTGTTTAGAGTGATATTATAGGTTATGAACTCATCGTGAAAATCATTATTGATAGGATTTGTGTCTAATAACAAGGTAATTGATAATTTATCTATGATTATCTAATCTTTTACTACTTTTTGTAACATGATCTTTAGGTCAAATTTTGGGAGTAGCATGACCCATTTTGTAATAAGGCCTAAGAGATGTGATTTTGACATAAGAAACTTTAAAGGACTAACTTTATAATAATTTATGTTTCATTATTAATCATGTAGTGCCAAATCTTTTGAATAGCAAATATAAGTTCCAAACATAGTTTTTCTATTATTAGATAATTTTGTTTGTATTCAACAAGTGTAAAAATAATGTAGTAAATATATCCTTATGTTGATCATTGTGTCGTGCTAGGAGTGCACCTAGTGCATGATCTATCACTAAGAGGTAGAGGAGAAGTGGTTTGTCAGGTGTTGGTGGTACTAGTACAAGTGCATTCAATAAGTGTTGTTTAATTTCATTAATAATTTCCTAAAATGTGATATCCAAGTTGAATTTTGTATCCTTCTTAAGTAATCTAGTGAATGATTGAGTCTTATCTATGAGTTGTGCCATAAAGTAACATATTGCCTTAATTTTGCCTTGTAGGGAGTGAAGTTATTTTAAATTTGTCGGAGGTATGTCCCTTATAGATTTGAATTTATTTGGTTCAACCTTGATGTTGAATTGGGATATTTATAATCCCAATAGTTTACCAATTGAAACCCCAGAGACACATTTCTTTGGGTATAGTCATACATTCTACTTTTTCATTCTTTCAAAAATAATTGCATAGTGTTGTCTCTCTTTTGATTTTGTATGCAAGTCATCAACATAATCTTCAATTGTCTTATGAATGAGTTCATGGAAGATATGGGTCCATATTCAATTGTATGTTTCCATTATATTCTTTAATCTAAAGGGCATGATTTTATAGCATAAAATACCCCATGGTATGGTAAAAGAAGTTTTCTCTTGGTCTTCCTCGATGATATTGATTTGATTATAACCAACTAAACCATCCATTAAAGAGACCATTTCTTATCATGTTATGTATTCCACTATTATATCAATATTGGGTATAGAAAAATAATCCATATGACATGTTTTTTTTAAGTCTCTATAATTACAATAATGTTGTATTTAGTCGTTAGGTTTAATAATTGGGACAATGTTAGAAACCCATTGGGGGCGAGCCACTAGTCATATGAAGTTAGCATTAAGGAGATATTGAATCTCATCTTTGACTAAAATAACTACATTGGGATGACTTTTTCAAAGTTTATGTTTAATTGGTTTTGCATCAGGATAAAGTGTAATCCTATGTACTATGATTGAAGGATCAATATTAAGCCTATCAAAAAAGGCCCAATCAAAAACTTTAGGGAAGTCTTTTAAAATATATCAAATATTTTTATCTTAGTATTTATTAAATAAATATCCAATAATATGATGCAAGGATCATTATGGGTGTCATAATTAAACTTAATTGTCTCTTCATTAAGTAACATAGATTGATCAATCGTGTATGGTGTTATAGGGATAGTACCATCTGTCTCAGGTGAAATGTCATCAAAATTATATGAGTGCTCACCAAAGTATGCCTACGTAATTTTGGAATGAGGAAACCTATTCTTATGATATAAGGAATGGATATCCTCATATGCCCCTAGGAATTATAAGAGAACCTCATCATTAGCAAATTCATTGAAATTACGTAAGTCCAGAGAATTTGTATCATCGATAAGATCAGGGTAAACAACTAAAAGTGTAGAAACATGATTTATTATAGCATCTACCGATGGAATGGGTGGAAAAACACTATGTGATGAGAAACATGGTGAGAATACTTGGCATTGTATAATGTATCTCTATATACAAGTCCTTGTTTTCCTTATTGATCATATGCCTTAATAGGATTAAGAATTCCCTGTTCATATTTTCTAAGGCCATGTCTTTTGTAACCCATATTTGGAAATATCTCAATGTAAAGGGAGAATTTAACCTATTATAATGTGGTCTAGTGGTGTCCAAGGTAGTTATACATGATCTATAAATAGTATATTCAGGGGGTGTTGTATCAAAATCCCTGTGAGGAATATAATTGTGTGAAGGTTATGTATGTTGACCATATTTGAATGGTTCCTTATCCATAGGTAATGTATATATATGGCATTTGTAACTAAAATTGAAACATGCATGTAAATTAGATGGAATTAGGTGCATGTCATGAATATAATGTATTCCAAGAAAGATATTGTAATTAACATCATTAGGAATGACTTGACATGTCATAGGTAATGTTATAGGTCCCAATGTAATATTTAGTGTGATTTGACCCAAAATTTTACATGGAATATTATCAAACCCTTGGATGTTCATATCAGAAGGATCTAAATCCTTTACATGTATATTAATAAGTTAGAGAAAATAGGTATTACAAATATTTAATCCTGATCCATTTTTAGCTAACATGCATTTGACACCCACCTCGTTAATTCATAATGCAATGTAGAGAGGTGAGTGTAGATCTATGATGTGTTAAGGTGGGATATCCTCTTTTTCAAATGAAATGTGTTCTTTAGTCCATTTCATAGTATTGATTATGGAAGTAACATAATCTAGATATATTATACAAGGCACTTTAATATCTTGGAGTATCACATACAAAATGTCTTTGTATGTGTCAAAATGTTGTAGGAGATATAAAATGGAAAATGTGGATAAATAAGCACTACCTTTATCAAAAAAATCATAGCCATGGATTTTGATAACCTATCATGCATTAGGACCACATGTGGGCATCATATCATGGATTTTATGGTATACTACAAGCATAGATCTAGTAGTAGAGGTGGGATAGCTAGATATTTAGAGTCAATAATTAGGTAGGATAAGTGAGACCACCGATGTTCTTTTATGTCTAGTAGTGATAGGTAAAACATCAAAGTTAACCAAAGATCAGAAGGAATCTAAATGAGACTTGTTAATTTTAGGTAATGTGTTTGGTAACTTATGTATTATATCATTTATGTTTAAAATTTTACTTCATAATTGAATTCCACATAAGATAAAATAACATGCTAGAGAGATAATGAAACATGACATACATTTCAACTAATATAAATCATCATGTATACATGTATTTTTGTCTTATTTTAATTCATTTTGAATTAAAAGAAATAAACATGCAAAAGAAAGTATTAAACTTTGCATCAAAAAGTGATAAACTTATTTTATCATTATTATCAAGATTATACAAATATAAAAATTAGAAGATATATAGATCTAGAATCTGACAAAGGGTTATATAAGTCTTGGAAATAGAAACCCTAAAGGTAATCTATGGTTAGGGTTTATGAAATATTCAAAGTAAGTTGGGTTCACTAAATAAATTAATTTTTTAGGGTTTATGGAGTTTAAGACATAAGTTGTTAAAGGGTTTGAATACCATAAATTAGGTTATAAAATATGCAATAAATACAACCACTAACTTGTGAAAAAGCTGAGCTAAACTAATATTTATAATAAAAATAATGAAGGGGACAAATGAATACTTAGCTATAAATTAACTAAGATGAAGGATTTGGGGGCTCAAAACTAGTATAGGATTTGGTCTAAGTGTCATAAATAGGATCCAAGTGTCAAAACCCCTCCTAGATAATAGTAACCTACCCTATCTAGTAGCACTTTGGTGCTAGTGTTAAATTATGGTGCTAGTGTCCTCTATGAAAGATTTTTTATAAGATTCTAGGAACACCTGTGTCTAAGTTTTCCAAGCCTATTCTTGAGTGGATAAACCTTTATTTATTATTTATGACCTTTTTTATTATTTTTTTATACAAACCCTAGACATTCATGTGATTAAGGCATTTGACTTGGCACAAATAGTAAATGTGTGGTGTTAGTTGGGCATGTTGGACATACTCAACACCCTATTGTGATGAGAGTTTCCTACATACTAATACTTTGAGGAGGGATCAAGCTTGATGTAGTTCTCCCAACCTAAGTGATAGTGCTAGTTCAAGTGAAGCTATTATGAATATCTATTTGAGTTCTTTGAGTGATTCTTGATACTAGAAATCTAAGTATTTTAAGTTTGGGAAGGATGTATATGATTGTATGTAGAATTAGGATAGAATAGGAATTGATAACCATGATTATGTAGAACTCATTTTGAGATTGTTTGTGTGTATTTGCATTTAATTTCCATCTAGTGTGTAAAGGGATAAAATTCATATATATATATATATATATATATATATATATATATATATATTGATTTGTTGCTTATGCATGGTTTGAAATAGGTCTAGGCCAACCCTAGGTGCTTTAGGAATTTAAAATATATCCATTAGAGGAAAAAAGACAATAGCACCCAAATAAGACAATAAAATTGTGGTGTTATTGTCCACTTATGGTGTGAGTGTCTAATTGCATAACTTAAGGCACCAAGGACTTGGAGACCTAAGGAAGGGTCTGAGACTAATTTTGAGATGTTTAGAGATGTGTGTGACCTACACAAAAGATAAGTGTCTAAATAGGCCCTAATATAGGCCTAGGACTAACCTAAGAATGGGTAATCTCAAATAACACTCTTATCACTCAAGTGTCATTTTTAGAGGATTAAAACAAGTTTTCATTATGAAAATATTATTCTATGATAACCTTATTAGTATGGTATTCATATTCAACATTGGTATCATCATGATCCATAGGATTAGGTCCCTCATTAGTTTTATACATCTTAGGTGGTAGAAGGGGAAGATCAATGTGTTCAATAGGCACACCAGCCAATATAAAATTATTCTTAGGTTACATATAAAATAATATAAGCAAAAATTAAAAATCATAGCAATTTGAAACCCTAGTTGGATGAAAACCTTAAGAATTAGAAAAATTCATTAATGCAAATCAGGTTAACCAAATGTTTAACCCTACATTTGGATCAGTATTATTTTGGGTTAGGGTTAATAATATAGAAATGAATAAGCACAAGTGTAATAAACATATCTATAGTAGGCCAATTGATTTTAAAACTCAAAGAAAACATATATTAAATTTATTATGCTAAGATATGTTAAAAATGTAATGTATAGTTATGTTATATATTATAATGACAATGAATACAAGATACTTGGTGTGTTCCAATGCTAGCATAGATTATTAATCTAAAACAGGAAAGAAGAAGAGTATAAAATGATTTCAGATCTATAACTATTTAAAAATGACACTTAAGTGCCAAGAGTGTTACTTGAGACCACCCATTCCTAGATTATCCCTAGACTTATCTTAGGGCCTATTTAAACACTTATATAGCTTTCATGTAGGCCATACACATCCCTAGACATCTCAAAATTAGTCTTAGACCATTCCTTAGGCATCGAGGCCCCTAGTGCCTCAAGTTTTACCACTTGGACACTAGCACCACAATGTTATTGTCCTATTTGGAAGTCATTATAATGTTCCCTCTTTTAGCTCCAAAATATATCTTTTCAATTCCTAAATCACCTAGGGTCATCCTATCCCTATTTCAAACCATGCACAAATACTAGATCAGTATATATACATGAATTTTATCTATTTATCCACTAGATGAAAATCAGATGCAAATACTCATAAAAAAGCTCAAAATAAGTTTGTACAATTAAGGTTATTAATCTATATCTTCCCTACTTCTGCATACAATCATCTACAGCTATCTTAAGCTTAAAATACATAGATTTCTAGTCTTGATCGTCACTCAATCACTCAAACAATAATTCATACTAGCTTCACTTGCACTTACACCATTACATAGGTGGGGAGAACTACATTAGGCTTGATCTATCCTTGTATTTTGATATATAGGCAACTCTCATTATAGTGGGGTGTTGAAGATGTCTAGTCTACCCCACTAACTCCTTTTTATCATGGTTTTCATTCACGCCCTTATAAGCATGCAAACATAGGGTTTTTGGATGAAAATAGAGCAATAGGAAAAATTATTTATCAAATAGACTTTGAATTTGGAATAGAGTTGAAATAGGACCTAAACTACAAAGCTAAAAAATCATTTAGAAATAAGACATTAACACCAAAATTGAACACTAACACCACAACAATATTTTCCAAGGTATGTTACTATTGTCTAGGAGGATTTTTGACACCTAGATCTTGTTTGTGACACTCAGACCATCTTTTGTACTAGTTTTCATCGTCTATAACTTTCATCTTAGATATTTTCTAGCTAAGTATTCATTTATGTCATTCATTAATATTATTAATAATATGAGCTTAGTTTTTTCATAAATTAGTGGTTGTATTTATTGCATATTTTATACCCTAATTTGTTATACTTAGACCCTTCAACAATCTACAGCTTAAATTCCATAACCCCAAAAAGTTAATTCATTTGGTGAACTTGACTTAGAGCACATTATTTCAAACCCTAGTGCATCATTAGGGTTTTCCTTCTTATTTCCAAAATATACTCAATTTTGAGTTTGTAGCATATCATCATGATTATCATGATGAATGCCATTTTCTACTTTTTAGTATAAAGTCTTGTGGTTGTTTTTGCATGCCTAATGCCCACCATTTGTAGAAAGATACACATGTATGTCACTCCTCTCATGGACCATGTTATCACTCATCTTATTTCACACATGGTTCCACCCTTTCTTGAGTTCTCATTCTATGAGGATCATTGTTACATGGATCACTTTGAGTTGCCTCTAGTTACTACTAAATGATAGAGAGCTTAGATAACTCTTTTTGTTCCACCTCCACCTAGACCAGTTGATTACCTTTGCTCACATCTCACCTTTATTACTCACCCTCAAAAAATATTAGATCTTGTAATTCAATATATTACTAGATATAAAAATATGCCTTCTCAGCCTATACAAGAACAATGTAACCCCACTATCTGTCCTCACCCCTAAAACACTATAATGGGACCTAAGGATTAACACAAAGTATTTGATATTCTAGATCAATTAAGAAACACATCGGTTAATATATCTAAATTAGAATTACTTTAAAAGGTAACTATTTTCAAAAATATTCTTTTTCAAACACTCAATCATACATATTTGACTCATGAATTAGAGCCAGGTTACTTTCGATCTATCATCAAAAACCATCAAGGACATTGAGGATGTTATATCTTTTTCCAAAGAGGATTTACCCTCATAGTCAATTATTGATTAGAGTTTATTACTCTTCATTCAGGCATAAATCAATACCATAACTATTAAACAAGTTCTAATTGATAGTGGCTTAAGACTTAGCATATGCAACATCACATTTCTACAGACTATGGGGGTTGACATGGTATCTATTCTGAAGACATATAATAACATTAGAGGTTTTGATGACATTACTAGATAGGCATTGGGTTCTATTACATTATATATTATGGTTGGACCAAAAATCCTACCTACATAATTTTAGGTGATGCCTAATAATTTTCACTACAACTTATTACTTTGGATACCTTAGATACATGCTATGAAGGTTGTACCCTCTACCTAGCATAAATGCATCAAGCTTTTACATTATGGATAATTATCCACTTGTCTAATCAATAATAAACCATTAAAATATTTTAGAGTCACTAATATTACCACCCTAAGCACATCCTTAGATGGGACACCTCATGTTCTCATAGATTCCCCACCTCACAAGATTCCAATAGATCAAATGCTTACATATGAGGTTTTAGAATCTAGTACCACTATTCTTACACCTATTATAGATCCTCATATAGTTTAGTTACCTTCATCCATGATGGAGGAGGATCCTCCTATAGTATATTTATCATTGCCTATAATAGATGATAGGATTCTCATAGTACATTTACCATTACTTGATCATTCATAGGAAGTATATATTTGAAACTTTGATATATATTCTCAGGCCACCAAGAGAATGATACAACACCCATTAACATTGATGATAACTTATATGGATTGGGATTCACATAAATTAGCTTTGGATAGTGCATAGATGATTCTAAGTCACTCATGACTTTTCCCACATAGGTAACAGCACTATTTCATAGTCCTAAAGCTATAGGTTTGTTATCATCCTAGGTTGCACCCTAGTTAAGAAAGGGATTATTCAGGTCCTATTACTCAAACTAGGTCTAACATGGGAATGAACCTAGGTTGTGGGTCACCTAATATTGGGTCAAACCTCCAGATAAGGTTAGCTTCCTCTTAGGTCTATCACCTTTACTAAACCTAAACTATTTTTTTGCTAAGAAAAGGAGAGAGAGATTAATAATAATCTATGAAAGCATGTAAAAGGGGGGTGATGCACCAAATATTTTTATCCTTACACTTACATAAGACATACTATAAGATGCATTCAAGACTAAAAAACATCACTTCAATCACTCTTTGATCAACCCTCACATAAGTATTTCATAGAAAGGCATGGACTAGTTATTGACTTGACATGGGAGGGTAGCTGTCCACTTCCAAACTGACCAATAGACTATGTATGCACTTACAATGACCTATGAGAACTACAAAAACACTTCATGAAGGTGAGAAAACTTAGACAAAGGTAAGGAAAACATATATTCACTTAACCACATCAATGAACTCATGAAACACACTTCAATTCAACTTGCAAATGGAGGAATTCAGTCTTTTATTACATCAAATAGGTGTTATAGTAAAAATATTGGTAGAGTCTAGTCATGCCAAAGAGAGGGATCCTTTTCAAGGCTTAGAATCTTGTATTTATAGTAAAATGGGATCAGAGAGATAGGGATCATGCATAGAAAGATGGATAAGGGATTATAATTACCAAGCTTTCCAATCATTTCAGCATTGATGCCATTAAAAAAGATCATAATGCCTAAGATTACTTTTGAAAGGTAGCCATAACAATCATATCAATCTATTTCAATCTATTATTGGCTTGCATTAATGCTCCTTATAGTTACAATGGTATGATCAAGTCATTTTTAAACTAAATTCTAGCATTGATGCAGTTATAATAGTTGGATCAATCATTTATGATCTTGTTCTAATGTTGATTGCTCCTTATTGGTTTTCTTATGGCATGTAAGAATGGAGAAAAGGGTCATAATCATGTTGCTATCTTTGGTGACTAACCCATCAAAATTGACATGTCTGCCTCCATGGCTTCCCTTTGAAATATTTGCTCTAGTTCAACCTTGACTATAATTGATCTCTAGTTAAAGTCTCAAGACTTTGAATTTTGATATTGGCCCTTCATCTTGATCTATGTTTCTAAAAATGTACCACCTAGAAACTCTTCATTTATTCTCAATATTTTGATGTCAGCTTCATCTGCCCCTACCCTTGTGCCACATGGTGGCCTTACATTCATCTTGAGCTCATTAACTTCTTGCCTTTACATGTACCATTGATCTCCTATTGAAAATCTTGAATGCATACTATTGATTTACATAATAGTCTCTACAGTCATGACACTTTGAAACTTCTCATTCATTCTTAATATTTACTGACTAGTTGACCTTTTGCTTGCCATTGATCTATTTTTGTATAATGGGTCGCACACCATTGATCATCTTAGACCCATTGGATTTGTTAATCACATCATGCTATTAGATCTCAACTTGAGCTCCTATGATCTCAACACCTTTTGATGATGCATCCAATCTTAGGATATGCTAACCTTTTGACTGTGAGCTCACCATTGATCTTTGATGCATGATTTAATGCACTCTATTAGATCTTCTGGACCCACTGACACCATTGACCACCTACTCACCATTATTTTTTATCTTATCTTTCATAAATTGGAAACTTTTTTTTTTGCATTCATCCTTATAACATTTGAATTAAAATGGATATTTTCCACAGCTTTAACTTCACATCCTTGTGCACGTCCCATACTTCTTGTTCAACTTTAAAGACCTATATCTTGAGATAGCAAGATCATGAAGATACAAAAATTTTAGAGAATGATTTAGGCATGAATAACTTCATGTCCATGTGATATTTTGGCCTGAGAGGCTTTCTAATCATACTTATAAAATGCACAATCATGCTAACCAATCTATTTCTTCATGATGTTTGAGATGATATATCTCTCCAAAGCTTGATTTTTTCATCTTTTGATCATTTATGGGTCAAGAAATTTGCTCAGCTTCTCTATCTCAGTTGAATCTTGGTATGTGGGCCAAAATTGGCCAACATCTTTAGTGACTCAACTGGGGAGCATGACTGCTATGCTTGAGAACTTGAACCATTTGCATGATTCTTGGATTTACCAATAATGGTGAATTTGATTCATGACAGTAAGAAACCTTTTGACTAAAGGAAGACAACAACCCACCAAAACAAGAATGAAAACATATAAAATAGGGAAAATAACTAAACAAAGTAAAATCAAATAAACTAATGTGCTAAGATAGCACTTAGAAGAAATCCAGAATAAACTATGTATAGGGAACTCAACCTTTAGTAGCAATGTTTCAAGTGTATCTCATTAACTAGGATAAGAAGCTCCTCACCATCCATCCTTGCAAGTTGGAAGGCATTTTGGGATTTATAGTTAGAGATTGTGTATGGACCACTCCAAAGAGAGTCAAAATGTGTATGCCTTCTTGGCTTAGCTTTGTCCTCATCCCACTTGAGGACCAAATCTCCTACTTTGAAAATTCATGAAGAAGCTCTTTTGTCAAAGGCTCTCTTTGATTTTATTTGATGACTTTCCATGGCTAACATGGACTTATGTCTTATCTCTTCCAACTCTATAATCTTAGCATATCTGATCTCCATAGGTTCATTTTCCAACAACTCAAGTTGATGCATTAGTTCTAGGGTGGGAAATTCAAGAGAAATGGACATTCTTGCTTCTTTGCCATATACCAGCTTATAGGGAGAGTTGGATATTAACCTCTTATAGGTTATCCTATCATCCCATATATCTGAATTTAATTTTAGATGCCATGAACTTTGATTTTCTTCAATTATTCTTCTTATGATCTTCAACGGGTTCTTATTAGTGGACTCAGCAAGACCATTTCCTTGGGGATATTAGTTTGATGAAACGATGAGATAAATACAATGTTTATCAGCCCATAGACTAATCATAGTCCCCATAAAGGTCATATCATTATCATAAATAATGGTTTAAGGGACTCTAAATCTAGTAACCAAACCTTCATAGAAATCTAGAACATTGAACTCATTTTCTTCTTTTAATACCACTGCTCTATCCATCTAGTGAAGTAATTTGTGGTAGTTAGTGTCCATTTATGACCTGAGATTGAAGGGGGGTTAATGAAACCAATAAATTCCAATCCCCATTGGATAAAGGGTTGATCCATTGTAATTGGTTAGAGAGGTAAGGTTATAATATTCACCTTTCCTACAAACATAGAATGTTGTCTACATTTCCTAACCCATGCATGAAAATTATGAAATAAGCTTTGCCAATAATACCCACCTCTCATGATCTTGTGGGCTATGGTCCTTTCTAAATAATTCCCTCAACCATGTCCATCATGGAACTCTTCAAGCAGCATTTCCTTTTGATGTTTTTCAATGCATCTTAACAACATGTCATTGATATCTTTCTTGAACAAAACACCATCAACAAGAAGAAATGGAATGGATTGTAATCTAAAATATATTCTTTTTAAAGGAGCTAGGTGAGAGGGATAAAGACCATCTTAGAGATATCTTACCAAATCATGATACTAGCTAAAAGGTGAGGTATGATTAGCTATAATTTTTTTATCAGTTGACACCATAACCACCTCATTAGCTTCTTGTAAGTCCTAGGCTATATTTTCACAAAGTCCTTTGCCTCTAATTAGATTTTTAACTTTTATCTCCACATCATACTCCCATTACCTTTGTTATCCAACTAGCTCTTTATTCTCTTATGTCCTTATTTAAGATTATCTCCTTGACACTTGGATGTGCAACCATTAGGTGTATCTTATTATTAGATAAAAAGTATCTAAATTTCTTGAGATACCTTATGACTAAAATTACATGCTTTTCAATAAAAGAGTACCTTGTTTCATATTCTTCCAAGCCTTGACTAAAGAGGGCTATTGCCTACTCTAAGGCCTTATGGTTCTATTGTATACAAATGCCTGAAATGGTGTCAATGTTAACATAGGTGTACATAATGAATTCCTTTGATAAATATGATTTCATGAGAATAAGAGCACTAACCATGGATTTCTCAATTTCCTCAAAACTCATTATTCCTTCTTTGGACCAATTGAAGTTCTGATTATTCTTTAGCATGGTTGTAAGTGGCTTAGCTAAAGTGGTAAAATTTGAGATGTATCTTCTGATAAAATTGATATCCACTAAGAAAATTTGTAAAGCTATTTTGTGTTTGGGAAAGGAAAGTTCAATAATTAATGTTATTCTTTTAGGATCTATGCTTAAACCATGCTTTAAAACTATATGTCCAACGAGATTACCTTCATAAACTAAGAAGACACACTTTTTGGGATTTAGGGATACCCCAAATTACCTACACCTTTCAAACACTTGCTCAAAGTGAACTATGAGCTCACTTTTATCCTTTGAGAACACTGTTACATCATCCAAATAGACTAACATAGATTTATTAATAAGGACCTAAAATGTCATATCCATGGCTCTCTAAAAAAGTTCTCCAGCACTGAATAGACCAAAGGGCATCTTTCTATATTCAAATGTCCCCCACTTTGTGGTGAAGGCTATCTTGAATTGGTCTTCTTCCTTGACCAAAATCTGTTTGTAAACACTAGAGCATCCAATAAGGAAAACCTTTCTAAACCTATAAATAATTGTAAAATCTATTCCATAGATGGCAGTGGATAGTGATCTTTAAGGGAAGCCTTATTCAGGTCACAAAAGTCAACACATGCTCTAATTTCACTATTATTTTTCCATACTATAACAAGGTTTACCACCCAAGTTGAGTGCTTTATTGTAAATATAATAGTTGACTCAATGAGCTTATGAAGCTCAGCTCTCAACAAAGGCTAAATCTTAAGATTAATAGGCCTTTGTATTTATCTTATGAGTTTAGCTTCATCTTCTATCTCAATGGTGTGTTGAGATATACTTGGGTCAAATCCCTTGATATCACTATATTTCCATGCAAATACATCAACAAAACTTTCACATAACTCAATGAAAGCTTCCTTTTCTAAACAAGTGCATAGCTTATTCAACTTTAGGTTATTACCAGGTACAACTTCCAGATTGGCATAGTGTTCTTTTGTTGACAAAGATGAATTTTCTTTCCTTAGCTCATCATCACCATTAAATATGTTCTAAAGTGTGACCAATCCCTTGAGCAACTTATTTATTTTTAGTTGCACAATCTGATCACCATATTTTTGCAAGTACTTTGACTAGTTTCTTGAGGAAAACCCAACCTTTTCTTGCAAGAATCTAATAATATAATTATCATCTTCAAACACTTTCCAATTATCATTGTTATCTATATCAAAAGGCCTTAAAACCACCTTAATTTGTGACTATACCTTTTCACTTCTTACATTAGTTGGGATACTAAATTATGCCCCAATGGTAGCCAACATATCTGCATGTTTATTCTCATCTCTTGGTATTGCTTGAATGTTGAAGGCCTGAAACTCTTCAAGTAAGCCCCAAACCTTATGCTTATAATATTTAAGCAATAGGTTTTTTCATACATTAATACCACTCACTTGGTGAATTATAAGTTCACTATCACCACATACTTGTAAGGTGTTGACTTTCATCTTCCTATCCCATTATAAACCATGAACTAATGCCTCATATTCTGCAACATTGTTTGAACAAATAAATTAAAATTTAATAGATGAGAAGTATATTTTATTTTTTAGATAAATAAACATCATTCCATCCCTGGTACCATTCTTATTCCTTGATCCATCAAATTATAATTTCCATAGACCATTACTAGACTCATCATCCTTCATCAAGGCTAGAATTGGTGCATCTTTCTCATGGAGGAAATAAACACCAAGTCCTTCTTCTTAAATTAGTTTAAAATTATCATATTCATGTGACATATCATCCCAATAATCAAGGAAAAAAAATTTAATCCCATCTAAAGGTGATTTAGTCTCCTATACACTAGTTTCTAGCACCTCATCAGAGATGACAACATTAGTGTTTATAACACTTGGCATATATGGCTCTAAATAGAAACATGAAATTGATTTAGAGTTTATTTTTACCTAAATGATATACCTATTTATAAACATTAAATATGTCCAATCAACTAATAAGTATCCTCCAATCTTTCAAGTGAAATCCCTTGAAACACACATGGCAAAATAAGGAGGCAAGTCCACCACAACTACATTCTATTGAATGTTAACATTGGGACAACCACGTAGTGTAAAATTTATATATTTTATGATGCATACTATATTTTTTGGTGAACCATCCAATTTTAATACTCCTTTAATACTTCATTCATAGATAAGACTAAGCTTGTCTACAATTTGCTTAGGCATGAGAGTGCTACTGGATCCACTGTCCACCATACAGTTATGAACTAAATAGTCACTAACTATCAAAGAGAGGTATATTGGAGGATATTTACTTTAATTTAATTTAGATTTATCCCCCTTTACCATCTTGTGTATCGGTTATAATTGATGCTTCATTAGTTGGTCTGAATTAGTCAAGACAACTCCTTGTTTCTCAACAAGTTTTGGAGATACCTTGAGAGCTAAAATTTATTGTATGAGAATATATTTTTGTCCTTGAATAGAAATGGAATCATAAATTCTAATTCTGACAATCAATTTCTTCATTTGGTCCACTATGCTAAATGAATCTCCACTAACCTTTGGCTGCACATTTTAAACCATTGGTTGTTCATAGACCAGAAGTATTTGAGGGACCTTCCCAGCCTCTGCATTCTAATTTTTCTATGTTGTAGGGGAATTAAGTTGATATTTGGTGCTCTTGGAAACAACATTAAGATTAATTAAATCATTTTTCATATCTTGAGCCTCATCAATGGCTCTTCTTTTAGATCTAGTTACGGCTAAAACTTGACCACTTGAACTTCTAGTATCACCACCATGATTGCAAGAAATATAATCATCCATTTACTAATTTACATTAATGGTATTACAATACCCTTGAAATTGTTGAGCCTCTCTTTGGGGTACCAAAATTGTCTCTTTATATTGACCTCCTCAAATATAAAACTCTTCTTTTGTAATTTGTGGCATAATAATGTTCTGTGATACCAAGGCTTGGTCTTAAGCATCATTAAGGTTAGAGGGCTGCCAAATTGAGTCATTCATCAAAAAAATTTGAGGTGGTGTGGGAAAAATAATATTTGATGTGGAATTTGTATTAGGATCAAGAGATGCATATGGTTTAGTTGTAACTATGGCTCCTTGTGTTTAGTAGGGTGGTCTATTTTCTCTAAATTCTTGATAAAAAGGCCTTTGATCTCTAAAGGGTTGATAAGTAGTCTAATTTTTTTGTTGATAGGTCCTATTAGCTTGATATTGTTGCCTCTTTATTTGTACTATTTAATTTCCAAAATATTGAATCAAACCTTTCAAATCACCAAGCTCATTAGTTGGACAAGAAAGGGCTACAACTTAAGCTTGAGGAGGTGGAATAGGGGATAATGATAGAAATTGAGGAACTTGATGGGGTGAAATAGATTTCAACTCTAAAAATATAGGAATTATATACCTTGAATCAATCTTACCATCTTATATCAAACTATGTTTAACTCTTATTACAACCTCATAAGCATCTGACAAGGTATTACCACCCATAAACTATATCATCCCACTAATATCAAAATTAAGGGCTCTTAAATAATACAAGAAGGCATATTTGGAGGATGGTATGATCAATATAGGTATTTTATTATATGTATTTTGAAATTTGAGGTTGAAATCAGACATGAACTCATGAGGATCTCTCTTTATGTTAGTCAACTATTCAACTAAAGATAGGTGATCAGATTTATCCTCAAATTATTTGACTAAGGCTGAACCTAACTCATCCCAGGTAACAATAGAATTTAATGGAAGATTTATATTCCACTAAAATGTTTTTCCTTTGAAGTAAGTAGTAAGAAGTCTGATAGCCATGTTATCTTGAACAACATTGTGAATGGAACAAAGGTTGGTAACATCCTAGATGTTCTCAATAGCAGTTGTTTGACCTTCTCCTGAGAATAATGGGATACTATTAAGGGCAAACATAAGAATGTCATCAAAATGGACCTTTACAATAGCTCAAGATATATACTTATATAATAAAGGAATCAAGAGAAAGGGAGCTTTGGA
Source organism: Torreya grandis (assembly GCA_037957365.1). Classification (NCBI taxonomy): domain Eukaryota; kingdom Viridiplantae; phylum Streptophyta; class Pinopsida; order Cupressales; family Taxaceae; genus Torreya; species Torreya grandis. The sequence goes on from JARHVA010000924.1 coordinate 1,445,620, forward strand.
ACTGAAAAGGGGAATCAATCAGTTTAAACATTTGAACTACACTTATAACTACTTTTGCAAACTATGCTCATTTAGACCATTTGATTAGTCCAGGTTATTTCAAGTGGTTTCATAGTTAAATATTCCCTCATTGATTCTCCCTGATGGTTGTAATGATAGGATCAAGTGGTTAGAGCTTTGTTCCACCATCCATGTAGTTATAACTACCAGGTTAGTCTGTTAGGATCTTGTCTTATTGTTAATTTGATCCTAACTAGTTTGTTATGTCATGCACAGTGAAGAGAAGAGATATTTTCCATGCAGTTTGTCATGGGGATGAAATTTTGAGGTCCACCTGATACCTTTATGGCACCCTTTTAAATTTTATCTCTTCCTTTTAATAATGGAAAACATAATTTGAATAAATATCCCTTCATAATGCAAACTTATGAGCTAGAGGTCCATATTTATCCCCATGGCCATTCCCTTTATGTTCTTCATACTTTATTGCATGGCTTATGGAATTTTAATGGTGTTATACTAAGCTTTAATGGTGTTAGGGTGACCCTATAATACCCACTTTCCTCTATTGAAAATGGCTTCTTGACCTCTATCGAAAGTCATGGGCTCTCCTTTATCTTAATTGGCTATTGATATCTAATCTGGATCCTAGACTTATTGACCAATCTCATACTATTGATCTTGCTTACTACAATTAAGTGAAAGCCATTGATCTTACCCTTGACCTATCACATTTATCCTAGCTTATGCCACATGATAGCCCCGCATTTGATTTTAGGATCCACTTTCAGTCTACCAACCTCACATGTTTACACCACATGTTGATCTCTTAAGCTTTTTGACCCTTTGAATCATCTCACACCATTAGATCATAATGTATGATGCAACGTGGACTATTATAACAACTAGGACCCACTATTTAAAATCCAATGGATAATTTATGAGCTTAAAATTGAAATCCTCACTCTCATCAAATGACATTCACAATACCATAATTGATGTCCCATAGACCATCAAATTTAAGTTTAATAGGATTTGTTTTACTTGAGTTTAAACTTGGTGTTAGCATGAACATCATTTCACATCCCCACAGACGTATTTGATGTCTTGTAGACCATCAAATTTAGACTCATGTTTTTTTTTAGTGTCCAAAATTTGATGTTATCATCAACATCTTACTCTACAAGTCCATATTTAGAAGCTTATAACTTGAGCCAAAAAGCTCATGCAGACTTGAAACTTTCATAACATGTTTCTGGCATGTAGATATAAAATTGTACATGATCCACTATTCACATAAGGCTTTTGAGTGAATATATTAAATGCATAAGTTGTCTGGTCCATTTACTCCTATGTGGCATCCTGGCGATGGTCTAATTAAAAATGGCTAAGTATGGAAACTTAGCAAATTCTATATGAGGAGCCGACTTTGAACATGCATAAATTTTGATTCACTTAGACACATGACCTAAAACTTAGCATGTATGTTATTTGGACTAAAATTAACAAACCCATATGACCATTTTATCTTGGCAATTTCACATGTGTGAGATATAGCCTCATCAAACTACTTACTCAAAATTTCTACCACTTGACCCAAATGTCAAGATGAACATAATGAAGAACCAGATGAATACCAAAAGCTTTCTAAAACATTCCAAGAACTCTTGATATCCCATGAGGTCTTTGTGACTCTAATTATATCCTTAAAAATTGAAAAATTACACTTTAAGTGGACTTAACATGTTTCAAAATCTTTATAAGGTACATGATCCCTTAGGTCCTCTCATTCCATCCAAAACTTGCTCAGCTCTTGCTCTATTTTTTATCTTCATGACACTTCACTACATCTATTTGAAGCTCAATATGTGGACCAAAATGGCCAACATACTTGGTGGCTCATAAGGATTACATGCCTATTTATGTAAGATAACCTAGGCCATGTGCCTAGTCTAGTCCATTGGGCATGGAGTCTTTACTTGGATTCAACATATTGACCTGGATCCAACACTATCTACCAATTCTTTGGATAACCTCTTTTTACAAAAATACAAATACCAAAAGGAGAAAAAAAAAATAGAGTGCCCAAGGCACTTATTAAAGGTAAAATAGAAGAGAAGAGAAACTAAACAACCAATGCAAGGACCACTAACCTGAGGAAAAACAATGAAAAGGGGAGTAGATTACTGACTGTGCTATTCACTTATTAAAACAAGACAAACCTAGAACAACTAACCTAAAGTAACAAGCTTTATTCTAGGATCAAATGGGAAGCTATTTTATGTAGCATAGATCCTCAAAACATGATTTTTTCCCTTTGATGGCATTTTCTTATAAATAGGAACACTTGTATATTCTTATCTTCTAAATGATGCAACTGGGCCTCCTCTCTAGTCTTAGGTTTAGGGATTGAAGATATGGATCCAAGAACCAATCATCTTCTTCCTAAACTCTTTTTTATTGCATCAAGAATGTTATTTCTACCTTATTCATAGATTGGATTAGTAATTCAAATGATATACTTGGATTGATGTCTTCATTATGATCCTTTTGAAGTAGTGGTTGGTTAGATCATCTTCTTGGTTGGTATCCAAACTTGGATACAATTTTTTAATTTCTTCTTGATGAACATCTACAACAGTACTTATTATAATAAAAAATTCCTTAATCTCCATATGAGGTGGAGATGGATTATCAAACTTTGCAAAAAATCTCTCCAAGTCATCCCAAAAGGCTTCCTCATCATGATCAACTAAAAGGACATGAAACTCATCAATACTCTAACCATTTAAACATGTTGATCACATATTTCTACTCTTTGGATGGAGTCATATGAAGGTTCTTGATTAGCTGCACTTATTTCATCTTCATCTTCTGTAGAGAATGGCATCTCATCTTCTTCATGGATCTCATCTTCTTAATGATGAATGGAATCTATTTTATTGTCAATAAGCTCATGGAAAACCCTTTAAACTTATACAATTTAAGTGTCTTCATAATGGATTTAATCAAATAATCTCATCTAATATTATATCATAGTAACCACCTCTTTAACCTCACTTTCTTGAATAGATTGTGAGATTGGATTAATCCCTTTATTGACACTAAGTGTGTCTATGATGATTTACTCCTTTTGATCATGCAATACCCTTTCATCTTCATCTACTTTAGCTACAAATTCCTCAATTTCTTCAAAAAGGATAGGCTCCTCTAGTATTGGAATGGTATATCCCTAAAATTACTCACCAAGATGACAAAGGTCTAGAGATGTTACCATAGATACCCATTTTCCTCTTGAGGTTGATCTTCTTGTATCACCTTCACCTCCTCTCTTTGTTACATTGTTTCTTGAATGGCTTTCCATGAAGGAAAGGACTTTGGCCTCTGATGAGAAATGAGTGGAGGATGAATAATCTCTAATTTTCTCATTAACTCAGCATCTTGAAGTATGCTTAAATGTTCTTATTTATCTCTAGACTATTGTATCTAATTTTAAGTCATGAACTTGGGTTTTTGAACTTCTACTTCTATACTTTTTATAGCCATGGGTGTGAAAGAAGTAATTTGCTCATATGTTGACTTCATAGATACCATTGAATATTGGAGATGTTGATTTGCAAGCTCAATTCACTTGGCTAAATTAGCCTCAAAATCATGGACTAGATCATTGGTTATTTCTTCCTATAGATTTGGAGATATGGGCTCATGTATGATCTCTATAATTTTAAAATTAGCCTCCTCATAATAATCTTCATTAACTTCCTAAGACCTCTCATAGATAGACTTCCAAGTAGGAAAGTTAGGCAAGGTTTGAATTGACTCTTAAGGGATGTGATAAACATTAGCTTGTTGATCATAAAGGGAAAAGGGTAGTTAAATGGGAATATACTGATGATTAAGAGGACCTATGGGTTTCTCATAAACCACTAACCTCTCTTAAATATTTACTATTAGGCCTCCAATGTCTAGAATATTAGAACTAAACTTTGAATGTCCTTGCCTTATGAAATTTGAACATGCCACTTTAGCTTGATACAAATTTCTCTCATGTTCTAAATTTCATACTTGGAGATCTCCATTCTATAGCTTTTCTTAGTGTATATGCTTATCATCTCTTTCTCATAGCCAAAAAGAGCTTTCTTGAAGCTCGAGATGGATTGTTTAAGGACTTGATTGGGTTGATTAGGAGGATAATAAGATTCATGAGGGCTATTATAAGACTGGTGTGATCTTTTATACTATTTATTAGGCTTTGTATAATCATTATATGGTTGGTATGGATCATGATAGGACTGACCTAGGTCATAAGGATCATACTATAATTGCTAGTAAGGATAAGAATAATAGAACTCTTCTCTATAAACTACCATAGCCTATAGAAAATCATGAAGATAACTCAAATTATGAACAACAATGTACCTTTAACCTTGATAAATGGGCCAAAAGAATACTATAAACTGGTTTTATAAATGAATATGCTGCAAACTTGTACTCCAATGGCTGAATTTGTGTCCCACTAGGCATTCTAGAACTATTGTCACCAAATATTTCACCCTAAAAGAGGGTGTTAAATTTTCTTCAAGATTTGGGCAACATGGGAACATTTCCAAGTATGTGGGTGTACCTATAATGGAAGCAGTCCTCTGGATTTAAGGGCTAGCTCCTTGGATGTATCTTGAGATGTTCACACCTGCTTATTTGATCACTTATGGGGGGAAAGAGTTATAACTTACATGAAATAAACATATTATAATGGGGTGATTTACCAAGATGTTTTCCATATGACCATCATAATTTATTGCACTAAGAAACAAAGCATACAAACATCTTGGTACACTAGGTAGGCTCATACACTTAAAAAACATCAGGTAGTGTTAAGTTTTAAATGAGCCTTAGTGTCTAAAACTTAAAATATAGGCTCATACACTTGAAAAAACTTCATATGACCTGTTAGAATAGGAACTCTTGCATAAACATGAAAGGATAAGGGGAAAAAGGATAGATAATAATCACTTTTCATTTCCATACATCACTTTCACACTTAGATAATTATTCAAAAACCTATAATCAAATTTGCATTAATGTGTAAAGGCAAAGGATGGCATCATTCTAGCAGGGCTTTGCCATACATGGAGTGGAACCCCTTTAAAATATCTTAAGAGATATACTTATAAAATAAAGGAAACAAGATAAATGGAGATTTGGTGTTGAAAAGGGTAATCAATCAATTCAAACATTTGAACTACATCTATAATTACTTTTACAAACTATGCTCATTCAAACCATTTGATTGATCCAAGTCATCTGGAGTGGTTGCATAGTTACATATTCCCTCATCAATGCTCCCTGATGGTTATAATAGTGGGATAAAGTGGTTAGAGCTTTGTTCCTCCATCCATGTAATGACAAAATCTATGCTAGCCTATTAGAATCTTATCTTGTTAATTTACTCTTAACTAGTTCATTGTGGCATGCATAGTGAAGAGAAGAGGTCCTTTTCATGCAGTTACTCCTGAGGATGAACTGTTGGGGTCCACCTATATGCATTCATGGCACCCTTTAAAATGATATATCATCCTTCTAAAAATGGTAAACATAGTCAGATAAATATCTCTCCATGATGCAAACTTACAAGCCAGACATCCATATTTAGCCCCATGGGTGGTCCCTTTATGTTCTTCATACTTTACTACATGTCTTATGGCATTTCAATGGTGTTTGATTGAGTTTTAATGGTGTAAAGGTAAACCTATAATACCCATTTTCATCCATAAAAAATGGCTTCTTAACCTCCATCAAAATTCTTGGGCTCCCCTTTGTCCTAATTAGTTGTCGATATCTGATCCAGATCCTTGACTTACTGACCAATCTCATACCATTGATCATGATTAGTAAGATCAAGTGAGAGACACTGATCTTTCCCTTGACCTATCAAATCTATCCTATCTTATTATATGTGTAAACCCCAAATTTGATTTCAATATTTGTTGTAAGTCTGCCAACCTCATGCACTTATGCCACGTGTTGATTTCTCAAGCTCTCTGACCCTTTAACTCATCTCACACCATTAGATCATAATATATGATGAAACATGGACCATTATATCAATTAGGACCCACTATTTGAAATACAATGGCTAATTTATGAACTTAAAATTGACATCTTCACTCCTGTCAAATGATGTTCATGTGACTGCCATTGACGTTATGCAGACTATCAAATTTAAGCTCAATAAGATTTGTTTTGCTCAAGTTTAAACTTGACATTATCATGAACATCATTTGACTTCCTTATGGATGTATTTTATGTCTTGTATACCATCAAATTTAGACTCTAATGTATTTTTTGGTGGCTTAAATTTGACGTTAGCATGAATGTCTTATTTTGTAAGTCCATCTTCAAAAGATTATAACTTGAGCCATAAAGCTTGTGCGGACTTGAAAATTTTAGAGTATGTTCTTGGCATGTAGATATAAAATTGTACATGATATACTGGTCATATGAGTATTTTGAGTCAATATATTAAATTCATAAGTTGGTTGGTCCATTTGCTCATGCATGACATCTTGGTGACAGTCTAATTGAAAATGGCTAAGTATGGAAACTTATCAAATTTTGTCTAAGAAGCCAACTTTGAACATACATAAATTTTGATAGACTTAGATGCATGGATTAAAAATTAGTGTGTATGTTATTAGGACTAAAATTAACAAGCCCATGTGACCATTTTCTCTTGGTACCCTCACATGTGTGAGACATAGCCTCAGCAAACTACCTAATCAAAATTTTTACCACTTGACCCAAAATGTCAAGATGAACATGATAAAAAACCAAATTAATACTAGGATCTTTCTAAGCCATTCAAATCACTCTTGACATCCCATGGGGTCTCTGTAACTCTATTCCTATCCTTATAAATTGATAAATTACACTTTAAGTGGACTTCAAGTGTTTCAAAATCTTTATAAGCTGCATGATCCCTTAGGTCCTCTCATTCCATCTAGAACTTACTCATCTCTTTCTCCATTTTTGATCTTCATGACACTACACTATATCTAGGTATAAGTTTGATATGTGGACCAAAATTTCCAATAGCTATCTTAATTAATTCAAGGGGAATACCTTTACTAGCTGACATTATAGTAACCTTTAGCATAAGAATATTATTTGGATAGTGCTATGAAATTTGCAACTTGAAGAATATTTAGCTTCTAATGATGGTGTATGTCTCCCTTTGATGCAAATACTTATTCTTAACTCCAAAATTTTTATATGTCAAGGAAAATTAATCCCATAAAGCGTGCTAGAATTATTGGCATCCTAGGTACACCCTAGCTTACAAGGGGATTATTCATGTCCTCTTGCTCAAACCTAGTCCAACATGGAAATGACCCTAGGTTTTGGGTCACCTAATCCTTGTTTAGACCTTTGAAGAAGGTTGGCTTCCTTTTGGGTTTATCACCTATACTAAACCTAAACTAGCTTCTTGTTAGGAAAAGGGGAGAGAGATTAATAACAATCTATGAAAGCATGTAAAAGGGGGTGATGCACCAAATCTTTTGATCCTTATACTTGCACAAGACACACTATACAATGCATTCAACACTATATAAGATCACTTCACTCACTCTTTGATTAACCTTCACATAAGTATTTAATAGAAAGTCATAGACTAGTTATTGACCTAGCATGGGAGGGCAGTTGTCCACTTCCAAACTAACCAATAGACTACATATGCACTTATAATGACCTATGAAAACTACCAAAACACTTCATGAAGGTGATAAAACTCAAATAGATGAAATTAAAACATATATTCACTTAACCACATCAATAAACTCAAGAAACACTCTTCAATTTATCTTGTAAATGGAGGAATTCAATATTTTATTACATTAAATAGGTGTTACAGTACAAATATTGGCAGAGTATAGTCATGCCAAAGAGAGCAATCCTTTTTAAGGCTCATAATCCTATATGTATAGTATAATGGGATAAGATATATGGGTATCATGCATAGAAGTATGGAGAAAGGAGCATAATAACCAAGATTTCTAAACATTCTAGAGTTGATGTCATTAGAAAATATCATAATGCCTAAGATTAATTCTAGAAGGTAGCCATAACAATCGTATTGGTCTCTTTTAATCTGTTTCTAGCCTGCATTAATGCTCCTTATGATTACAATGGTGGGATCAAGTCATTTTCAAGCCAAATTCTGGCATTGATGTAGTTATAATAGATGGATCATTTTGTTATGAACTTATTCTAGTATTGATTACTTCTTACTAGTTCATTTGTGGTGTGTAATAATGGAGAAAAGGGTCATAATCATGATATTGGATTTGGTGAATAACCCATCAAAACTGACATGTTTTCTTCCATGGCCTCCCTTTGAAATATTTACTCTAGTTTGACCTCAATCATATTTGATCTTTATTTAAAGTCTCAAAGTTTTAAATTTTTATATTGGCCCTTAATCTTGATCTAGGTTTTTAAAAATGTGTCACCTTGCATCTCTTCATTGGTTTTCAAGATTTTGTTGTCAACTTCATCTGCCCCTGCACTTGTGCCACATGGTGACCTTGCATTCATCCCAAGCTCATTGACTTCTTAATCATATACACACCATTGATCTCCCATTGCATAGATTGAATGTATACCATTGACTTACCTAATAGTTTCCATAGTCATGACACTTGGTAGCTTCTCATTCATTCCTAGGATTTGCTAACTAGTTGACCTTTCACTTGTCATTGATTTTTTTTGGTATGATGGATTATACATCATTAAATAGCTTAGACCCACTAGATTTATTAGAAACCTTACATCATTGTAACTCAACTTGATCTCCCATTATATTGACACTTGTCAGTAGTGCATTCAATCTTAGGATATGTTGACCTTTTGACTACAAGCTCATCATTGATCTTTGATGCATGATTTAATGTGCTCCATTGGATCTTTTGGACCCACTGACATCATTGATTACCCATTCATAATTAGATTTGATCTTAGCTTCCATTATTTGGACACTTTTTAGCTACACATTCATCATTAGAACATTTGAATTCAAATGGATATTTGTCATGGATTTGACTTGATGTCCCCATGCACATCCTAGAGTGCTTGTTCAACTTTAAAGACCTATATCTTGAGATAACAAACTCATCAAGATAAAAAAAAATTATAGATCATGATTTAGGCATGAATAAATTCATGTCCATGTGGTCTTTTGTCTTGAAAGGCTTTCTAAGCATACTTAAAAAATTCAAAATCAAGCTAACCAATCTATTTATTCATGATGTTTGAGATAATCTAGTTATTCAAAGCTTGTTTTTGCCATCTTTTGATCATTTATGGGTTAGGAACTCTACTCAGCTTCTATATCTAGGAAGAACCATGGTATGTGGGCCAATAAGGCCCACCCACTCAATTATAGTTAGTGTTAGATTCCTTCATTCACTTAATACATATGTTTACATCTATCGATATAGACCCATCTATATGGATTCAAGTAGGCAATTCACAAGATAGATCACATCAGATTATGTCGATATTACTTGATAGAAAATCAATGGAATTACCCATAATTCATCACATATCTATTAGCAGATTGTTCAAACATGATGGTAAACCCTTTTATCATTTTTATAGGCTTATAGGACATGATACAAATACATGCTCAAAATTACAGCACAAGTTGAATAAGTTCAAGGCTTAGGTCACAATTTAGATTACATAGCCTCCACCTCCACCAGTATAGGCACCATGACAAAACCTTCACCAACATAGATATTCATGGAATGATCCCTTAAATATATAAGTTTCTCATCAAGACTGATACATCCCTCATATTTCTATAGATGAGGATTCGGATCCCAACACTTGCACATTAGCATTCTTAGAGCATATAAGACATCAAGAGAGTGAGCTATAATATGTTATACATTATCAAGAATCCTTAGGACATATCACATTACCAGTTGCATGTGGATCAAAGTTGGCTAATGAATTACTCTTTATCATGAGCATAGGCACTCATACATAGGTTACCCTTGGTAGTACATGGTTATAGGTAATGGATACCACAGTTGATCACATAGATAAATTCTTGGCTTTCAATAATGAGGGACACATAGTTTGCATTTTACATGATGGATTAGATGATAATCATAAATTTTGTATAGATACCCCATGGTCTAATGTGGTTTACCCTAGGATGATATGATGGATTCTTACACATTAGAGCACATGTTATTTAGATGCATATAATCCTAACTAATGCCAAGGGTAAGGCTACACTTATATAGATAGCATGGTATGATGATCACCATGATGATGATTTATTTGAGTTAGGGTAGATCCAATATACAACATTGGATGACCTCCTAACAGATCCACCATTTGATTATCCACATACCATGGATGTACTCTTAGGTCTATAGAAGACATTACTCTTCAATTTTACATTATCTCATTTATTTCTAGAAATTACTTAAACATAGTTTAATTTACTCTTGCTCATTGTATATAGTTTCATTTTCATGTTGTTTATACATATATTATATCTAGAAATCATAAAAATAATATAATATTTTAAAAACACAAAAATATTTAAATATTTACTCATAAAATACAAGTTATAGATTATATGCATTTCCATGTTTACATTTCTTATATCTGTTAGGTACTAAATGCGCTAGTTATCTTGGTATAGTCAATTTCATCATACATACATGCTTCACTTGTTTTTTTGAGTGATCATAGATGCTTACAGGACCAAGGTATATCATATAGATCTAAATTTTCTACTATCTACCCACTAGGGGCACATACATAGATACATGAATTCCTCATTTTATATATTCACCAATTTAGGGGCATCCTATATACAGTTTTGATTGCCAGGTTACATCTTTCTAAACTCTATATCACATAATGTTCATTATTATATCTAGATATTGATCATTCTACACTACTTATATTTTTTGGTGACTATTGATACTCTAGACTCAATTTATGTATATATTTACACTTATACATATGTGTACCATATATTCATGCATACTTTCATTTCTAGCTTTACTAGTTTAGACTTTATTGTGTATCTCTAATTATACATCTACTTGAGAGAATTCATATATGCCATTGTTTTATGGTTCTATGCCACTTTCATTGTATTTATGATTTGGACATGTGACCATGTCCTTGTGTGCGTCTTCCTAATTATGTATGCAAGCATTTGAACATGTCCTTCCATGTGGCTCTAAGCCAACTTGCTTACTATTTTCATATGTGTACATTTTAACATGTCCTTATATGTATTTATTTCTCAAATTTAGTGACATCTATTCATGTCCCTTATATTTTAGCCCCTTGCCTACTTTATGTGCCTCATGTGTGTTGTAGGTATGTTTTCATGTATACATCATGGCCATCAAACTTATCTATTACTTTCTACATGTTCCAATTTTATATGACATGAGGGACCTCATGCATCTTCCCTTCTTCATTAGATGGCATGATGGACATCATGCCCCATCCCCCTAGGTATTTATTTAATTTAGTACTCATATTTTCTCTATATACACATGTTTACATTGTTATATCTATCTTGATATCCTTATGAATGCTAGATATCACATACATCATACATTATAAACTTATGCTCAAATTATCTTACATATTGATGTCATATATACATTATATTAATTTATTACATAGATATCATAAATGATGAGGCTAATACATATCATGCAGAGATTTTTATTTTGAGGACAATTCTTACATAGTTTAACAACTCCCCTCAAAATAGGGGCATTCACAGATGTTTGCAACAAATATCAAGCCATCTGAGTGCACTTAGATTATAGTTTCTAGCATGAAAGCACAAAATATATAGCTTAGTTTTAGGAAAAGATAGTGGAAAATAATCAAATAGACATCAAACTCAGTTGGAAAAAAAATAACATAGTAGGACACTAACACCAAAAGTGGACTTTAGCACCATAGTGATACTATCTAAGGTATGGCACTATTGTCCATTATCCCAATAGTAGACAAATCCAAGTTTTCTAAAAAGGCATAGCAGTTACAATCTAAGTTTGCATCAATTCAATTACAACTTAATGGTGTTTGCTCAATTTTACACAAAATCATACCACTTTGCTCAGATTAGGGGCATCATATGTAGCATGAACACTCTTGTTTTAATTTTAGATACTCAAATACAAATTATTAGATCTTAATAAATAATCCATATGTTTAGATATAAAATTTGGGGGCATATGCATGGCACATTATTTTCATATGCTCACTTATGCATTAGTTGATTAGATGGAATGACAAACTCCATGTCATTCTCTACATTATACACACCATGTTCTAATTAATATACCATATTGATTCCTTACTCTATCTTCAACATTTGGCATTACCATATATTTCTTAAGCTACATACCTAAGTGCTCAAGGAGGCCCCTAGGTCGATTTTCATTTCAAAGTTATCGAGTGGCTATAGAACCATTATATATAGTTTTAGTTATAATCATACAACTTTAGTTACATTACACAATTCAATTATAGATAAATCTACTACACATGGGTAGGCAATAATGGAATCATAGTCTATTTAGCTTCTTGAGACACTTACATAAGAGGGTTGAAAAATCCATTAGTCCAATCCAATCTAGACATAGGTCATGATCCACTGAGTATAGGTGGGAAATTATGGAATAAATATTAGATTGAGTTATTGATCTACCCACACATGGGGATTGATAAATCCATCATCTCAATCTAAGCTATTAATTTATTTGATCATTATCTACATACATGCACACAAGATATCACCAATGTTATATATTGATTCCCATACATGGTGAGGTGTATTCATTCCTTTCCTCTCTCTTATCTCTTTACTTATTTTTGTCTTTGCTTTTGATATCTCTTAAGTAAGGACTGATTCATGTACATTTCATTTGTAGGACATGAAATAGAACATGCTCCACGTACTCATACACAAATTCACATACTTTACCTCATAGGTAAGTTCAGGTACACTTATTTTTCCTTTATCCTAGGCATTTCACTTTGTTGCATTTTTAGAATAAATGATGGGAAATGTAATAATTTAAAAATGTCACTTAAGTGCCAAGAGTGTTACTTGAGACCACCCATTCCTAGGTTAGCCCTGGACCTATCTTAGGGCCTATTTAGACACTTATCTAGCTTTTATATGGGCCACACACATCCCTATACATCTCAAAATCATTCTTATACCCTTCCTTAGGCATCTAAGCCCTAGTGCCTCAAGTTCTACCACTTTGACACTAGAATCATAAGTAGACACTATTTCCACAATGTTATTGTCCTATTTGGGTGTTATTGTCCTTTTCCCTTTTTTAGCTCTAAAGGATATCTTTTTAATTCCTAAAGCACCTAGGGTTGGCCTAGACCTATTTTAAACCATGAAAAAATGCCATATTAGTATATATACATGACTTTTATCCCTTTATCCATTAGATGAAAATTAGATACAAATACACACAAACAAGCTTAGAATATGTTGTGCATAATCAAGGTTATTAATCCCTAGTCTAACCTACTTCTACATACAATCATCTACAGCCATCCTAAGCTTCAAATACATAGATTTCCAATATCAATCCTCACTCAACTCAAATAGACATTTATACTAGATTTACTTGTACTTTCACTAGCACTTGGGTGGGGAGAACTACATCAAGCTTGATCCCTCCTCAAAGTATTAGTATATATGCAACTCTCATCATAGTAGGGATTTGAGAATGTCCAACCTACCCCACTAACTTATTTTTATCATGTTATTCATTCAATACCTTAAAATCATGCAAACCTAGGGTTTTAGAGGAAGATAGACCTACATGAAAATTAATTGATTTAATAGACTTGAAATTTGAACCAGAGCTAGAACAGGACATGATCTAAAAAACCTAGAAATCATTCAGAAAGAGGACATTAGCACCAAAAGTGAACACCAATAACATATAGATAATGTCAAAAGTATTATGCTATTGTCCTAGAGGGATTAAAACACCTAGATCCTAATTTTGACACTCAAACTAGCTCCTATACCATTTTTTAGCTTTCATATCCTTTGTCTCAGGTATTTTCTAGCTAAATATTCATTTATGTCATTCATTACCATTATTATAAATATCAAATTAGCTCAATTATTTCATAAATTAGTGGTTATATTTGTTACATATTTTATATCCTGATTTACTATACTTAGACCCTTTAACAACCTAGGGATTAAACTCTATAACCCTAAAAAGTTAATTCAAGATCAATCATAAGATTCTAGAAAAATGCCATCTATAGCTATGGACACTTGCATCGATCTAAGATGGTTGCATCAATGCTTCCACCTAAACTTGACATAGGTGTATGTATTCATGTGAATAAAACATGACTCCCTAAGATCAGGTTGAGGTAGCTAATGAAATGGATGGACTGTAGATTGGGTTGGTTTTTAGGTGGAATGGGATTTAGAATGGGTAATGAAATTGGGTTCTCATGATAGAACCAGAAGACCTCAATAGTGTCTCAATACTAATTAAGAGTGTCAATCTATGCTAAAATATAGATCCATATTCCTTCAATTTTTTAGATCATAAAAATATGACGCTCCTAATCGATGCTGAGACTAGGGAATTAGGGAAGATTAGGATGAATGACTTGTGAGAAAATATCTAATCTATCAGGTTGACTATGCCTGGTCAATGTCATCCATAAAATGTGAATGATATAATATGAGGCTAGAAATGAGGAGAAGGAAGAGGTATGAGTGGTAATCTAGGCTTGGATAATGTTGTAGTGATAGCCTCTATTCTAAGAAAGGGGAATGATAGGTGGATCAAAAATTCATTCTTATTCCTCCAAGGTAGTCAAGGAGTCAACAATAAGATGAGGTATCAAGGTGGAATTAAAAATATCATGTCTTATCTTGGTGTTAATATCATATCATATTTTAACTATGGGACTAGGTGATCTAACCCTAGGGAATAAACTATGGTAGACAAGACTTGGTGTCTCAGGAAAGGTCATCTGGAGGAAGCTAAGCAAAAAGCCAAGATAGGAGTGTATGAGCTTGTTTAGGTAGTGGCTTGTGATGTATGTTTGTTATGATATTTGAAGGATTTGCGTAGGGTTATTTCATGAATTGGAAAGACTTGGAAAAGTATTGGATGCTTGCACATGTTGGAAAGGCTTCTAATGAGATCTATATGCTTGCATGTGTTGGCAAGGCTTCTTGACACTTTGTTTTGTTGTTTTTTATTTGTTTTGGGGTTTATGGAATTAAATGTTTTTTTTATGTAATTTAAATTTTGAAATCAAATAAATGACAAAATTGAAATTAAATGAAAATAAAACTTATTTTACCCCTTTTCAATAATTCATAAAGCATGCAAAGGAAAGAGAAAGATAAAAGCACCTACACTGTTATGCAAGGTGTTGCTTTTTCCTAGCTATATCTAGATGAAAATTAGGTGGTGTTGTCTTTTTCAGTTTTTTTTTTGTTTGTTTGGGGTGGATTAAGTATGCAACTTATGTATTCTAAATATGTAAGCAATGCAAAATGAAATCTAGTCTAGAACAGCAACGTGACAACACTTTCTCTTTTCCTAACTTTATCTAGATGTAAATTAGATGGTGTTGTCTTTAAAAATTTTGTTTTGTTTATGTGGGGTGGATTAAGTATGCAAGCTATGTCTTTTAAATATGTAATCAATGCAAAAATAAATATATTCTAAAACAATAATGTGATAACACTTTTTATTTTTATTTACTTTCTTTGTCTATAAACAAGCTTTTCAAATGATTTTCTAAAGAGAGATGAATTATTTTATAAAAATAAGACAACGACACTTTTAATCTACCAAGATAAATAACAATCAAATATATGATAGCTCTATTTATGTGCCTAAGGTTGTCTAAGCTCTTGTGATTGACTAGTTGGTTATTTGGAATGTAATAAACTTATTTTGATCTTAAGTTCTTGTGATTGACTGTTGGTTATCTGGAATGTAATAAACAAGTTTTGATCTTGGAAATGAAATACTATATTGGTTGGAAATGTTTTGAGAATTCACTAAAATATTCTTATGAATTTTTTGTGAAATGTTTTTTCTAATGGAGAGAAAGTAAATCTATTCGAATACAAGCATATTAACTACTTTTTATTTTTGGTAACAAAGATAATGAAAATAAATAAATCTCTCTCCTTATCAAATTGTTTTTCTGAATAATGAAAATAATCTAATGTAGCAATAACTACGCTAATCTAAAAAATAAATAATACTAAAATCAAAAGAGACTCTAACCTGATAAAGGCATAGATCAACTAGAATGAGTGTATTATGTTTATAAAAAAATCTTTAGTATGTTAGCTCATTTTATCCTTGCATAAATTATAGGAATTCTCTAACTGAAGTATGAACAAGATATAGAATAATAGGGAAGGAGAGGAGACAAAACCATAAATGGAGAGCCATTGAACTAAGGTTGATCAATGTTATGGTTTAAAAATATTAAGTTATTAAACTAATAACACTTTTTCACCTGTTGAAATGTATTTAACTTGAAAATTATAGAGTTTGGACCTTCAAGAAACTATAGCAATACTGTGGCTACAAAATCTTCAAAATAACAAATCTAATGGCAATTTTTAAATCTAAAATTAGGATAAAAATTACTGTTTGTAGAAAGAGTTAAGAGCCTATATGGGGGAGTTCAACATATCCTAACTGGTAGTTAAACTTGAGTGGAACTAAAAATGATTGAAAATAGATGAGGGAGTGAGTTGGGATTTATTTAAGGTCAACTTGGGATGGGGTAATAAGAAATGCAATAAAAATCATGCAAAACATGTTAAAGAATGATTCTCAAGAGCTAATTTTTTGAAGATGATTACAAGGGGATAAATTGATAATTATGTAGAGGTAGTTATGAAACCACCACTCTAGGTGCTGTAACCACCACACTAATTTGAAAAATTTCCCTTATTTTAATACAAAATCATCCTTTTTAGATAAAATCATTGCCTATATTAAAAAATTGCTACATTGGTTGTGTAATTGAAGGGGCAACTCTATAATGAATAGGCATAATATTGTCACCAAGAGTGGTGGTTTCATCTTGCATGGGAAGTTTTTGAAACAATTTGAGAGGACCTACATAAGTCAAAACAAATGGGACCAAAGGTGGTCAATGGAGGAGTAGGGAAGTAGAATAAGGAAAAAGAGCTAGAGAGTTCCCTATGGAGAAAAAAACTAGAGATCATTACACCATCACCAAATTTTTATCAGAAGTGTCACCATGTAAAATTTGGGTGATTAAATATTTCCCCTTTGGGAGGATGCCTTTTCATCATTTTTTAAGGTGTAGTCTTGAGAAAAGGTGCAAAAAAAGGAAATAAGAGGTTATGAATACTTACCTTACTTACCTAAGTAAAGGAACAAAGGCAATCCAATTGGGACTTCACACAACGTGCAAAAAGAGAATGATAATCAAGTGTTATGTAATAAAAAGTTTAAATTAAACTATGTAATTAGACCATGGATAAGAGTATGTATCATATGTAAGGGGGAATATCATACTACCTGAATCATCATGTTAGGGGGATTGAGTCTAGTGTCGGGTTATCACATACCTACAAAGCCATTAAATGTACTATAAAAGATAGAAACACGTTAAATTATTAGATTTGGAGTGTAAATGATAAAATCTAAAAACAATATGACTTGATGACATAAAATATATGTAAAATGTGAAAACATTCTAAAACTAGAAAGTTTTTAAACTAAAACAACTAGTTTAGGGACTAATATATTTAAAAAGTTACCAAAAATAATTATTTTTATGCCATTTGATTTTGAGATAATTTGAGTTATATATTTATTATGACCATTTCAAGTGAGAAAGACGTCAACAAGATGAGGAAGATGAAATTATGGTGAGCTTACCAATGGGAAAAGCTATTGGGCACGATTGGGTAGGTCTCATTGACTTTTTCATTTTTGCTTCAAATTTGAAATCTTGTTCAAAACTTACCTAAAATCTAGTGAAATTCAAAAAAATAGATTTGAAATTATTGTCATAGGGGTTAATCTAGGAAAATTCAGAATTCTTTTTAATTAAGGTGAATTTTTTGGGTTTGTTGGGGGGGGGGGGGGGGGGTGTTGGAGGTCACATGATTGGTAGATGAGACCATCACTCGAGGATAAGACTATCAGTCTTTAAAGATTCACAGTTATGCCACTACCACAATGGTTATGTAACCATCACAATTTATATAGTAAGTGGTTTTATAAATACCACTTAGAGGTAGTGACATAACTACCCATGGTGGTTTTGTAATTATCTATGGTGATTGGATAACCACAACCTATAGAAGGGGAAGTTTAATCCCCTTTATAAAAGGGGGTAAAAAATAGAGAGATAAGAGGTTTTAGAGGGTAGGTTTTATCCTAAGGTTGACTCATAATTTATTCTTATATTATAGATGGAGTACATATATCAGAGTAGAGCTTGAGATTAGGAGTGGCTCCCCCAAGTCTTGATGTTCTTGGTAGCAGATGAGTTGGCCTTTCTAGACCACATTGGGATTCTATGGATAACACATGTGGGGATCACCCTAGCATCTAGAAAACAATTATACGACACCCTAACTGATTGGGACCCTGATCATAACACATTTTTGTTCCCTCAAACCCCTTGAGAGTGGATGATCACTCTCATTGATGTCTACTAGATCATAGGCCTTCCTTCAATAAGTTAGTTTCTATCTAGGTTTTTGATAGTGATAATGAGGCCCAAATTTGGGCTACACATTTGTGGGATGCTAATACACCCAATGTGGGTGTAAAGTGTTACATGAGGCTTTACCAAGTGGAGGGATAAGTGATATTAACCTATAGAAATATATTATTAGTATCTTTACCTCCCATCCTATGGGAGACAAGGGTACTTATAGACTATTAGTCAATTAGTCACCAATTGTTTAACATATTGAAGAGATAGTGGCCCACTACTCCTAAAACTAGGAGTTATTGGCTCAAACCTAAAGAGACCTTTCATGTGTGGCCCATCTAGGGTCCATCTTGATCATCCACCCTATAGTTTTCATGGTCTAAATTTAAAATCAGATCATCTTTTACCAGAGGGGAGTGTTAATTAGAGTGCCCAAGGATATTAAAGATACTAAATAGTTAGTCATATCACATTTTCACATTTTTCCCCAAGTAATGGGGACTTTGATAGTAGTTGACTTGATTTCCCTACCCTATTAAGACATGGTTGGGAAATGGACCAATGAAGGGGCCTATCTTATAATATATACTTGGGCTACTCAGGTTTGGAACTAGATTTTACACATTGAGGTACACCTTTTGGATAGGGTGCCTTAGTATTTTAGTGTGCCCTATATGGTCAACCTTCCCATTCTTGAGGTTGTTTATATGGATGTATAGGAGTTGAGAGTAGTGAAACTAGGATAGTTTGTATGATGCCCACTTATGAGAGGGGTGCCAATCACCCAACCAACTTGGCCAAGGTAGTGTAGGGATATTTTCTATAATGGGGGAGTAGTATGTAATAAATATATGGGCCCACCACCACCACCACCACCATTACAAGAGCCTACTCAGAGGACCTTATACATTACTAGTATCTAAGAGACATAGATCGTGAGGATTTAGTATATGTTGAGCTAGAGGAGGATCTAGATATAGATGAGGAGGAGGCTATAAAGGATGATTCTGACCTCGAGGGGTATGAGGGAGACCCAAGTAAAATGTTGATTTATGTATTTATGATTATATTCTATACTTTGATTCCTTTAGTTAGTTGATTTTATGTATATTAATTTTTATATCAGTTGGATCTCACATCAAATTTTATACGTTTTGATCACATCTATTATGGGTGGTTGGAGGTATATGATTAGGGACAACCTAATCAATATTTTTTAGGTTATCATTATTTTGTCTTGAGATCAAATTTTTGTTGATCCTGGGCTCCTCGCATGGATTGGTCAACATACAGATATCTTCACCCCAATTTACCATGCATTTTTTATGGTGATAGTGGTGAGGATACAAAATAGCACTCTACTAAATAGACCAAGGAGGGAAGAGGCCCTAGTAGATACTATCCATAGGTGGGTGGGAGAGGTGGCAACTCCTCTATCCATAGGATAGGGAGGATGATTTCATAGGGAGGTGCTAATAGGGATCAACATATTGGCCTTCGTATCATAGAGGGTGAGGCAATTTTTGAGGGAAGCTCTAGAAAGAGACACCACTAGATTGAGAGTCCTTAGCATTATTCTACATAGGGACCCTCTCATATGATGAGGATGGGTTTTTGAGATCTATTTCAGATGTTTTTTCTATTCCATTATGTATTTTAATTCTTTTTTAAATGTCATTAGGAACATTGGCCTCTACAAAGGGGTTTGTATTTACACATCCTTTTAGTATAAACTCAATAGTTATTATGACATATATGTATATATGTTTTGGCCTACCTCTTAGTAACTTTTTATTTTGGTGATGTGACTTTAATGTTCATGATTTGATTTTTAGTTCATACATCATAGATGGCTAGGCATGTGATGATGTATATGTATATGTATTTTTTTTTTTTTGTTATGTTACTATTGGATATGCTTATGTAATGTATACAAATGATGTAATGTGATGTAAAAATATATGTAAGTGTAGCTATGCTAACATTTGATTTACAAGTGATTACCTAGTTGTTTAGTCTACACAACATAGGACTTTGAATTTGTAACAAAGAATGAAAAGGGAAATAGGATAAACATGAGGTGATAAGGAATGAAAACCATAAATCAAAATTTTAACCAAAAAATAAAGATGACCTATTGCTTAATATTAAAGGGGAAAATTTACTTCTTGCCAAACTTATAAAATACTAAATTTATTGGCTTCATCTAGAGATAACTAGTCCTGACAGAACCACTAAATGGGAAAAGGTTACCCTCTTTAAACATAGACATGTAGGCAATATTTTTGAAGAAATTTCTCTTTACCTAATCTTTAATTTGACATTAATTTTACATTTGACTTCTCTCTATCTTTATCACCCACTACACCTAGTCTCATGTGACCAGGAAGACACATGGGCTCATCACCAAAGGTTATATGTAGGCAACTAAGGGCATCTCTCCCTAATGCTAACCCCAAACAACCAATAAGATACAAGGGATCAACATTGAAGATTAGTAGAGGGTGAGAGATTTGGGATTTGACTTTATATTTGCATAAGTATTTTGATTTTCATATGAGTATCTATTTTTCTATCTGTAAGACCTTTACCCCCAAATTTTGGCCCCATGTAACTAGTAGGATGTAAGGGATCATCACCAAAGACTAATATAGGTAAGTAAAGTGACCTATTTTTAAGCATGCTAATTTTCTATTTTCATAAGTAATTATAAGGGGAGACTCTTTCATGGATAAACCTCTAGACTAGACTATAGGCTAGTATTTTTCTAATTTGAGTAAGAAGACGTGGGGAAAAGAGGTGTACTCTAAGCATATGAACTAAGGAAAAGACCAATGTAAAATGTTTATTTTTAGAATGCTATTTATGTGGGGATAGGTTAATGTGAGATTGGTATGTATGATATGTTGCATTTTGAAACTTTATATATTGTCTGAATTAATAACCAAATAATTACTAAATAACACATCTAATATGTAGGCAAATGTGTAACATATGAAAATGTAATGCAAATGAAAATAGTGTGATAATTCAAGTGATATATATAATAATTTTAGGTGTAAATATTTCATGTATTCACCAAACTCCTTTCCCTCTAGAGTACATAGCTAATAGGTTCCATTGTTGAAGTCATATGTCACTAGGTAGGGGACTAACTAGTTAGGTCTAAACTTATGACCCTCTCCTTTTTTTGTCAATTTAATGGTGAAGCTTAATGACAAGGTATCCTACATCGATAGGGTGATCATGGATGATTTTGTTATATTTTTATACATACAATAAATATAAGTAATGTGATTTTTTGATGCAGTAACTTCATGTTCATCTAAGATCTCTAATTGGGCCAATTATGCTTCTTTATATTCTTCTTGACCAATAAGGCCTTGAGGGAAACATGAATATTGGGTATTTCTAATTCTTAGGGTAGGATGGATTTTGATTCAAACATGAGTTAATATGGGTTTTCCCCCATGGGTATCTTAATAGTTATTCCATAATCCAAAAGTGATGGATAGAATTATAGATGTCAATCATGTTTAGAATCTCTAACTATTTTAACCAAAATTGACTTCAGGGTCTTGTGAGTAGCTTCATCTTGACCATTGGTTTGTGGATAGTAAAGGGAGGTTTAATTGTATGATATAGAAAATTTCTTTCACAACTCACAAACCTTAAGGTTCTTTAAAGGGGACCCATTATTAATAATGATGACTTATGGGACCCAAATCGGTAGATGATTTAATTCAAGATAAGCTTTATGATGATTGATCTAGTGATAGTTGTTAATGGTATTACTTCTACCCAATTGGTGAAATATTCATTTGTCATGATAATAAAGTTATGACCATTTGAATAACTATGGGAGAGCTTACCTACCAAGTCTAATCCCCAAGTGGAAAAGGGCTATGGGGTGATGATGGGCTATGATTCCCTAGTGGGAACATGTATCCCATACAAAAAATATTGGCATTTCTCGCATTTACATACATATTCAATAGAATCATGGTCTATAGTGAGACATAAGTATCCCATCCTATGTATTTTTCAAGTAATCTTGTGGCCACCAAAATTTACACCACAAATGCCACTATCAAAATGAAAAAGGACTCTTTCTGACTCTTCCTGGTCAACACATCAAAACAACATGTTGTCAAAGGCCTTGCAATAAAGGACCATTTCCAAAATAACATTCCTAGAAGAAATTATGCAATGATGTATTTTCTACTATTATTTGGTGCCTTTAAGGTAAGTTTGGTCAATCAGGTAATTAATGATGTTTAAGTGCCAAGGTGAAGAGATGATAGTGAGTTTTTATACATAGTATATTATGTCATCAGGGAAGTCAATATCGACGAGTTCATTAACTTCCAAGGATGAATTGGCTAACCAATAGGAAATTATTTTTCCCTTAATAGAGTTTTGGTTAGAATACATCAAATTAAACACAATCAATAGTGTGATGAATCACCCAACCTTCTTAGAGAGTTAGTTGAGTTAGGAAAGTTCATAGGGCATGATATCTCATGATAAATCTCATCTCTTGATTAAGAATATAGTGTTGCAATAATTTAGTTTCAAACATTATTGCTAAGCATTCCTTTTTATCTTTAGTATATCATTTCTCATAATTTATGAGGGTTCAACTAATGAAATAAATAACATGTTCTTTACCAATGTCATCTTTTTGAGCCAACATGCAAGCGAGGGACACCCCAGTTGCTCTAATATAAAGTATCAGGGGATTATCTAGAATAGGTTCCATGAGTGTATGGGGAGACATAAGAAAGCATTTTACTTCTTAAAATATCTCTTGATAATCATTTTTCCAAGTTAGGTCACTTTTATTTTTGAGTAAGTTGTTAATGGGATGAACAACGTAGGCAAGATCATGAATGAATTGTCAAATGGCTCCCAATTTACCTAAAAATGTTATGATGCTTGATTCATATATGGGAGGGATCATTTATATTATTACTCAAATCTTAACAAGGTCAATATCACTCCCACACTAGGAGATGATGTACCCTAGGATTTTTTCCACTAGTGACTCCATACACATATTTATTTCAGTTGAGAATGACATTATATTAATCTAAACATGTTAATATGGTGCCTAACACCTCTAAATGGTTTTCACATCATCTTGTTTTTCCTATAAGATCATCTACATATACCTCCATATCTTATGAATGAGATCATGGAATATGTGGGTCATATCCCTTTCATATGTTGCCCCTATGTTTTTGAGACCAAAGGGCTTCATGACATAATAAAAAGTATCCCAAGGTATAGTAAATGAAGTCTTGATTTGTTCATCATCATAATTATGGATTTCGTTATAACCTTATAAATCATCCATAAGTGATAATAATGCATACCCTACGGTAACATGAATCATGAGATTCATAAATGGGAGAGGGAAGTCATCCTTTGTACATGCTTTGTTAATGTCCCAGAAGTCTATATAGATTCTGATCTTATCATTCTTAATAATGGGGATAATGTTAGACATCCATTTGGATTAATCTATTGGCTTAATAAATATAACTTTTAAAATTTTGATGACTTCCTCTTTCACCACCAACACAACCTTAGGCTTGATGGGCTTGAGATTTTACTTGATAGGTTTTATGTTAGGTGTTGTAACTAAGTTGTGGATGACTACAATGGAGATAATTCCTACCATGTCAGTGTAGGATAAATTTAAATATTTTTAGATTTATGTGAGGATATACCTATGGCCTTCCACCTCCTACTCAAAGAGTGAATATCCTAACTTGAGAATTCTAGGATTATCTTTTGTCTCAATGTTAATGTCAATTATTTTTTTGATGAAGGAGGTGGTTCCCTCTTTGAATATGTTAAGGGATAGGATAAGGTTGGGATATTCAATCTCTGCATTGAAAACATCATTTTCATCATTAGAGGATAGGTAATCCACAACATGATAATAAGAATCTTAATAGTCAGTTCTAAGGGCCGAGGTAGGATAATGGGCAAGTGAGAAACCCATTTTATGGTATAATAGAAGGACATCATAGGCTCATAATAACTTTAGAATTTTTTAATCATTCTTGTCTAGATTTAGGACTAGGGGTCATCATCCCTTCTGATCTGGGTGATGGTTTAGTTGTGAGGAGTCTTAAATTGAATTCTAGTATCACCATATGGGGGTAAAATAATGAAGATGAGGCATCCATGGAGTCAAAAAGTTGTTTTCTTTCCCTAGGGACTGATTTTAGGGAAATAAATTGAAATTCCTTAGGGAACTCATACATAGTAGTCTTTTATAACTAAATGTGTTTGGCCTTAGTCTGATAGACTTTAGAAACTTAGTTTATGACTAAGTTTGAGTCACCCTAGATCCTTAAGTTTCTAATTCCTATGAATTTTTTAATGATCATGTCAAGAAATAGGGCCTTAGACTCAGCCCCACTATTTGTACACTCAAAGTCTAGCTTGAATCTAAAATGCATGACCCACCCTTCAGGGGAAATGAGAATGAATCCTAACCTAGCACCTAAGTGGCACTTGGCACTATAATAGTGAAGGAACCATTGGTCATGTGTATAAGGGGGATATTCATATGGTGAATCTTCTTTATCTTCTAATATCTTGACCATATGGATATTTAAAAAATTGGGTAACCCCTTTTGGAGTCCCTAGTTTTTAGGCCCAATAATATGGTGAGCTCATCCCCTCTATGAGGTGAATAGAAGAGTTTATATAGATGTGAATGGCTTAGATTTATGTTGTGGATAGTAGGGAAGAACTCTAGGTAACTCAAGGTGTTATTTCATAAGTCATGTATCAAGGTCGGTAAGTACCTATAGGAATTCAAAAGGTTGTTGACTTGACCTTTTACTTAGGGTGGGAAGTATGTTAGAATAGCCAAGGTTTTATCCTAGTGTTGGGAGTATGCTAGCATAATTCAGATCTTGCTTCAGTGTAGGATTCACATGGGCATAGTTATGCAACTTGTAGTACTATTGGTATGATATGGGTAGGACTATTTATCTTATTGTTATATATGGTAAAACATGAAATAATATAGTGAGTGACTTCTTAGGGTCTTATTCCTTCATGAAATGGAAAATAGACCCTCCTTTAGGAATCAATGGGTAATCATAGAATCTAATGTTAATCTCTATACTACCTACCATTATGGTATAAATATTCTCTTTGACTACTAGCACGCTCTAAGGGGAAAGGATAGTTTGTTTTCCTATTAATGGGTTTAGAGTGTGATGAGAAACACACTTCATTTCCAACCTAAGTATAAATAATGACATACCTGGAGGGAGTAGACCCAACAGATCAAAGATTCTAGAAAATTAGTATAGTCCTATCATAGCATGATTTATGATCATACTCTTAAGTGGTTCAGAAGTGATAAAGTCTAGGAAGCAAAGTGAGAATTGTCATGTACTTTTGAACATTGAGTGGTAGTAATGATAATTATTAGAATGGTTATTTTAAAGGGGGATTCCCTCATTCCTAGACACCTCTACCATGTAAAGGTCTAGTAGGATAGCTAACCCCTCTGGGGATTGTTAGCCTTGAGGTCTAGAGAAATCATAGGTCCCCACCCTATATGGACTGAATGAGAAGATGAAAGGATTTTATTTCTCTAAGAGGTCAATAATATTGGCTATAGACATAATGGAGATTGTCAAATAGGTGATTGGTTTAGGTTCATGGTCCCTTCAGTTGTTACTATGTATTTTTATTCTAATTTATCTTTTAATAGAACCTAGGGTATTTTTTCACCCTTTTTCAAGATGACTAATTTGGATTTTATGGATCCAGTAACATTGACCAATTATTGGGGTTTTGTTACTCCATTAGTAGGTAGATGGTAATTGATGTGTAATTTTGGTTACTTATGCATGGTTGCTTACAACATATCAAAGGGTTTCTAATCCTCTTGGGCTACAAAGACCTTTCTTAGGTGTAAAAATCATATTTTTTGGAATAAGGTTCAAGGGATAGCCTCCATCCTTTATATTTAAGGCCATCCTAAGATAATTTTATAGTAAGTGTCTTTATATATGACATATAACTTAGTTAATATCATATTGGGGCCCAAAGTGACTGGGAGAACAATGGTCCCAAGGGAAGTATATTTGAGGCTATCTAGCCTAGAAAAATTAGTTTTCCCATAAACATGTTTTTTTAGGAAAGAAAATGGGATGATGTTAACTACCACTCCATCATCAACTATATCTCTTTTCACATAATTGTTATAGATCCATACCTATAAAAATAAGTTTGGATCTACACTCCTTACCATCTTAGATTTAGGGGAAAGCTTTCTAAATCAAAGAAATATCTAGCATCATGTGATTCTTAACTAGGTGGGAACATGTCTATATCATTGTGGAGGATTTAAACTTGTAAAGGAGTGTAAAACTAGATAATTACCCTATCCTTAGGTCATCAAGCAAGGTCGACTAATTTGCAGGAGAGCTATTGAGAAATACTAGGAATGAAATATGGGTGAAAATTTTCATTAAAATGGATATTAAATCATAAATCCCCATGGGATTAGGAGTGGAATCTATTAATAGAATATTTGAGGTATGAAGGACCATAACATGACACTCTCTAGTATGAGTGATGGTTTTTCCTTATTTTTTAACCTCTAGTTCTACAACCCCTATCATTCCAGTCTTGCTTTATACTCCCAACTAAGGAGATATATCAATGTTTTTAATCCTTGAGGTGGAGGATTAAACATCATGAGTGCATGTCATCATGGGTTGGTTATGTTGGATGGGGTAGTTTTGTTGGCCACCTTGTTGTTGACTTTGGGTAATGCATGTTTGATGTTTTGGAAAAAGTTTTTGATAGATTTGGAGATGATGGTTTTTAAGGTCAATATGACCATTTAAAAAAGCTCAAGAGTTTTATTTAGTGTTCCTTATGAAAATGTCTACGAATGTTTGCCTTTGATCTTGCAGGAGTCTTTGTATAATTTTTTAGACTCCTTATAGTTCTAAGTGTCATGACCAATAACTTGATGAAAGATCAAAAAACATTAGGATCATAGTCTCTAAGTCTCATGTTTCTCCCCTGTTACCTGAACCCTTGTTGATTATTTCATTATTAATAGGTTTGGTTTTAGAACTAGGGTTATTATTCAACTGGTTGGTATTCATTTTGATTTTGGTTTTGGTGTTGCACATTGTGTGATGGTGGTCAGTTGAATTTGAATTCATGAATGGTAGGATGGGTATTTTAATTTATATCCCTTGTGTTATTGATGACATTGGTGTTATTTACAAGTTGATATTGATTGTTATTCATAGGTTTTGGCTTCTTGTTCTAATTAGTAATGCCATTTATAGTGGCATTCCTACTTTATTTTAAGACCTTTGTTATTGGTATTGTTTGGATTTATGCTTTGAAATCCCTCATTATTTTGTCTTGGGGTGACAATATATTCATTGGTCTCAAAAGTTCATCAAACACTATCAATAGTCATTTAGTAAATTTATAAGGCACTCTCAATGGCCTATGCATAATATCAATATGGGAATTTATGGACATCCTCCCTCATCTCTTTTTGAAGGGAATGGATGATTAGTTGCACAATTCTCATTAATCCTTATTGTATGTGTTGATAGAGGAATATAAGACATGCCACCACATCATGATGAAATGGGTAGCGGACTCATTGTGTTCTTATTTGATGTGAAATAATTCCTATATGTTGGTATTTAAGAGCTTGTTCATATCAAAATCCTTGAAAAACTTGGCCATGAATTGGTAGAAAGAATGCATAGACCCCTTAGGGAAGTGGTATTATACCAATAAATTTCTATCCCTTCTAGGGTTTTAGGAAATATTTTTTTAGCAACCCCATCCCAAGGGAGGATTCTCCTAATTGTTTTAGCATAGCCTTTGATGTGTGCATTGGGATCCCCATCTCCTTTGAATTTGGGAAGGTCTGGTAGAGAACGTAGGAAAGAAATCCAAATATGTTGGCATTGAGAGGTTACTGGAGCTACTTAAAGTAATTCCCCATGTTTTTAAAGTTCATTTTTATCATAGTGGAGATAGAATGAAAACGTGGTGTCATATATGGGTTAGTTTCATAACCATTAGAAGGAATGTAGGAGGCCTAATAAGATGAAGTGGAGTAAGTTAGGAAATAGTTATCTAGCTAAGAGGATTTTAAATACATGTGAAATTAAGGGGGAAGTTTGTTAGATGTAGTAGGTGTCATAGCTTATTATGGTGAGATATATGTGGTTTGGACATGACCCAACACTACATAAGTTATGGCATAACTTGTCTAAGTAAGGGGAGTGTATATACATATAATATTTTCAAAATTTTATCAATTACTAATGCTCTTTATCTTACAACAACATGTCAAGTCTCAATCTTTCTAAGTGCATGCCTTAAGGGGTGCACCAAGAAAGGGTGGTAGACCATTGATGCTTCATAGGATTGTTGTCCCTTTTCCACATGTTATATACATACTTGTCTCCTAAAAACCATTCCCTAAGATTTACTTCCTATTTTTCACCCTCCTCTAGTCATTTACCACCCTCATTATCTATTTCCCTAACCTAAATCCCTTTTTGGTAGTTTACATGACTATGTCAACCACATCAACCTTGTATTCTTATTGACAAAACTTATTAGGGTCTAGGTCTACCCCTAGTCGACCTAGTATGTGACCTAGTGAGTTTTTGTCAATTAAAATACTAGGTCAAGTGGGTTGACTGATTTGGCTAAAACTTTTAGAAGGGTTTAGGTTTAGATCTACCTATACGAACACATTAATTTCCCTCATTTATCAAGAAGAGAAGAACTAAGATATATTTTTCATCTCCTTATCCACCATTCTACTTGAGGAGCAAGCTTAGGGTTTCATACTTTATTTATAGATATGGATCTTGTCTTGTGGAGAAGTCTTTTGAATGCATTGATAGGCTATGTATCCTAGAGATGATTTATCCTTGTCATCATTACACACCATAATAACCTCTTGTGAAGCACCTTGGCCAAGGGAGAGATTGAGGCTTAGTGGATGCATCTTCAAAGGTAAGTATTCCTAACTTTGTTCCTCCTTTATAAGAGTAAATAGATATGAATTTTCACTTCTATTCCATGTATTAGGATTCTAAATATATTAATGTAAGTATATGTCTTCTATGCATGTTTAGTTTTAGTTTTTATTACCCCCACTTTGTGCCATAAGATTTGGTGAGCATTAGATTAGATTTTTCTTTACTTATTATTAGTTTAGTGAATATGAAAACATAGGACCTAATTAGGGTTATTGCATAGTTTTACCTAATTGGATGATATGGAACCCTCCCTAGTGATATTATTGTGGTAAAATATCCCTTGATTAAGTTTAGTAAATCCATATTGGTCATGACCCCAATTATCTAATTTATCCCCAATAAGAAGTGTAAGTAGGTTCTATCTTCTTTGAGCTAGGATTGATTTGTAGATTTGATGCATTTCTCATTACATACATTCTGGTGGCGTGAATCTAACACTTACAAGTTTTCTTTCATGCTTCTCATTTTTATAATTTTATTATTTTTCTATATTTATAATACTAGGTCGATTAGGTAGGTATAGTTATAATGTATGTGCACATATTTAACACACCGTCACATCAAAATGACTTTATTATTTCTATGTAGGTCTTCATCAAATATAATTTACTAGATCGAGCAGGTTGACACAGTAATCTTATTCAATCCTAAATAACAAACTATGTCAAATAGGTTGACTTAGTCTCCTAGTTAGCATCCAAAACAACAAACTAAGTTATGCAAGTCAACTTAGTCATCTTAACAAGTTAGTAAATAGGGTTTCATAAAACTAGGTCAACCTAGTCAACATAGTTGGCAAAACTTATAAGTAGCATTCAAGACACTTTAAAAAAAATTGAAATCTTTAGCATCTTCTAACCCACCAAGGTTCCTTTATTTCTCTCTCTTTTAATTTATTACTTCATTACAATTCTATTATGTGCAAGTTTATAATCTTAAAAACTACAATCCTACATCAAACTAAGTTGACCTAGTTTACTTAGTTATGTAGACTATCTTCTATCCAAAAGATTAAGTCCACTTGGTTGACTCATTTCTTAAGGACTCTTACTTATACAAAATAATAACTACCCAATCAACTCTGTTCTATAATTTTTACATTCAATGTCATCTAAACTGACTCTATACCATTCTTAATTTGTAAATTAACAACTATATGCTAGTAATTAAATTCATTTTTGCATTTTCATTTGTTTGCATGCTTAAAGTAGGTCACATAGTCTAATCAGGTGGTTTTTCAAAATATCATTTAGTTTCACTATTTTGATATTTTTTCACATACTACAAAATCACATAATATTCAAAATGCATCTAACATTTATCTTCCCAAATCCTACTTACTTGTATTTCATCACCAAGGGGGAAGCTGACTTGGTTTTCTATCCAAGTATAAATATGTGATTAATGGTATATATTGGTAAATTACCTAACACCATTATCATTATTAGATTATGAAGTGAGGGTGTAGGCCCCAATACCAAGCTAGTACCATTGCCAACATAGATCCCTTTTAGCCTAAACATCCTGAAACCATCTATAGATTGCTTTTTAGTTCCCTATTTTCAGCCAACTTCCCCATCACACTTAAAATAAAATTTCATAATAGTTTTAAAAACACTCAAGATGACCATCTAATTATCATTTAATTTTTAGTTGATTCCTTTCTCTCTACTCATTATATTTTATATTATAAAAACTTGTATTGGTCAGTGTTGGTACAAGGTTTTGTGTTTTGTGTTTTGTGTCAATTCAATCATTCTCATTGATCCAATTGTTTATGTGTTTACTTATATTTCTTGCTTTGAATTACATTTTCAAAATCTTTCCCTATTTTTAGCACACTATCATTCTATTTGACATAATATTTTACACACTATATTTTTACCTATTTATAGTACTATGTTGACCTGGTTGACTTTGTACCCTTTTCATAGTTAAGTTACAGTACTTAGTTGATTTGGTCAACTCTGTATCCTTATAAGACTATCTTTTCCCTTATTTATAGTGCTCAGTTGACTTGTTTGACTCTATACTCTTTTGCCTTATATCCAAAAATACTAAGTTAACTTGGTCAACTTTGTATCCTTATCAAATAGTCTCATACCCTATATAGTACTAAGTCAACCTACTCAACCCTATACTCTAATTTATCTCTTGGATTGTAGAACATAGTCAACCTGGTCAACTTTCTATCCTTCCTATCTCTTTGCTTTTACATCAAATTTTCCTTCCCTAATCTTTGTCCTTCATCATGAAATTATTGTTTTAAGATAACACTCAATTGAATTCAATAGACATGATGACTTTTACTAACCCCAATAGGTTCTATCATAGGCATCTTATGGCTCCTACCCTAGCTATAAGTAATGTGCACGTAGGCACTCATACTACAAACTATGGGACCCCTCCTCATTCTTCTTTAATTCATAATCCTCTCTTCTCATTTGAAGATCAACATGAATTAGAGTATACATTAGAAATGTCATTCTTCATCAATGAGTTTCCTCAACATAGAGTAAAATATCCTTATACTATTTACCATCTCATGATAAGTGGTCAAGTTGAGGAGCCCTATTCACCTTCTCCCACATTCTCACATGGATTTGTGGATACTAGCTTCTTTGCTTCTCAGTGTCTTCCCTCTATTTTGACCCTTTCTCATACCATGACATCTTCCTCTTTAATTTCCTCCATCTCCATGCCTAGTATCTCTACTAACATGGTAGACTCTACATCTAGTGGGCCTCTTTCAAGACCCACTCTTCTCAATTATTCCACTAATGCATCATTTGCTAACCATGTTAACCATGCCTCTAGTGTTGCTTCTTCTCATCCCTCTACTAGTACATATTTTACCACATAATCAAATCATGCTACTAGTGCCTCACTTACCAATAATTCTTCTCAAGCCACTACTAATACCCATAGTGGTACCCAAGCCACTGCTACCAATTCTAATGCTTCACATAATGCCACTAAGACCACTCAGACCCATCAACTTCTATTACAAACTCTTAATCAAATGAATGATTTCTAAGCTAAAAATGAAAATTAAATAATGGAAATGCAAAATCATCTTATCCATCTTCAAACCCACCCTCAATAGGTTCTATGGGGAACACATATCCAAAATGTTCCCCCACTTCCTCCTCAACATTCTCATGGTAATCTTATACTTCAACATCCTCTTGTTAATAAATAAATCATTCACCTTAAAAATGAGCCTCTTACATCTCAAATTGTTAATATTGATATAGGAGGTGTCACACCTACAATTACTTATAATGGATCAACCAATCCTACTCTCCACTTAAAAACATTTAGAAATCTATATAAAGACTGGGTCAAGTTAAATACTTTTACCGCTACCAAGCTCCTAGTAAAGACTCTCATAGATGATGCTTTAGATTGGTACAACCAACTCAAATCTCATTCTATCATTAGTTTAGAAGATTTAGTTAATGCTCTAGTCTAAGAGTTATAAACTAGTGATCTCCCCAAGAATACATTGACCCATTTTATCAATGGTAAGCAACTTGAGACCTAAACCGCACAAGCTTTTATCAAATGATGGAAGACCATGTCTAAAAAATGTGAACATAATATGGTAGATGACAATCTCTTTCATCTATTTATCAATGCTCTTTTTCCCAAGTTATAATATTAGGTCCAAACTCTCTTTTTGTGCACTTTAGAATAGGCCATTGACTAAGCCAAATGACAATATTTCATTATGCATCAATTCGATCCATCCTAACCTCCTATGGTTACTCACATATCAATAATAAGAATCATCATTCTACAAATGATGGTTTCATAGACTCTTATAATACCATTCATATTATTTAATATTTTATTCCCAACCAACCTCTAGAACAAGCTTCCCCTCCTAACCACATCACTAATCCTCATTTATATTCAACCAATAACATCAATGTTCATAAACCTTTATTCTTAGTAAAATTACAAAAATGTCTACCAAGGCCTCTTTCTCAATAAATTGATCCCACTTATCCCATGAAATCTTTGCATGATCCCAATAAATTTTGTTGGTTTCATGTTAGTTGGGGTCATTCTCATGAAACTTGTAAACAACTTCATAATTTGGCTATGGATTTCCTTCTCGGTCCCAATTTTGATCATGATTATATCATTTGTAAACATCAACAAGCTTATGACATTACCTTCAAATCCCATGAAACATAAACTAAATCTTAAGATTTGAACCAGGGTAATTCTCATTTGGCCATCTATAAATATCCTCTTCCAAATTGTCAAGATAACTATGACAAATCGATCCCTTCTACCAATAATGTTGATAGTCTTCTTGGCCTTACTCCTAAAGAGAATGTGGTTAATATGACTAATATGTGTAGGGTGGTTTCCTTTATTGATCCTCATCCCATCCACACTCCTCAATTACCTCACACATTTTATGTTATCTAATACTCTTCTCCAACTCACTTAATAGAGTTGGGGTAAGAAAACCTTAGATCTTTCAATCAACCAATTCCAACACCTCCCTTGGATAACACTTCTCATACCATTTCTACCATTCCTCTAACCTCTTTACCTATCATTAATGATACTCCAATTTCTATCAACATTTCTTCTAATATATCTCAAGCCAAACCTACATCAACCACACCATCTTCTCAAGACAATCCTCAAACTTGTCCTCTAATCAAACCTTCCACCTCTTATCAACATAAAGTCACATGAACTTTAGCTCCTCCTTCTAAGGACCTCCTTCAACACTATGTACCTCTTTCCATATTCCCCTTATGTGTTATGATGAATGGGATCTTATTATAGAGCTTACTAATCTCCCATCTCAAATCCCATTTCTCAAACTTATGTTGACCTCTCTGTATCACCGTAATAGTCTTATGTAGCTTTTGTTTAAAATGAACATCCTTCATCCCCCCTAGAAGGACATGAAGACACCTTATCTAGATCAAAAGAAATCATTTTAAAATAGTATGACTAAACATCCATACATGTTCATGAAATAATGGACACTTCTCTTTCCCTCAAATTCCCCATTGCTTTTATGATCCCCAATGAGATTTTGCTTATGCAGATTATCCTCCTCTTTTTATCAGTATCCAAATCAGAAATATCCAAGTCAAGTTTGACTTGATTGATGAGGTTTCTATCATTTGTGTTTCCTCTCTCAATTTTATCAAAACCCTTTGACATTTTGAATATAATCTTAAGTCCACACACATCACATGTCAAGGCTATGACTGAAGGTAAATGCCTCCTTTAGATTATGTGTGGCTCCCTATCACCATCCCACCTATTACCATTCATGTGAAGGTGATGATCTTCAAATTTCCTCTATATTATAATTGTTTAATTGGTAGGAAATAGACTCATCTCATGAGATAATTTTCCTCTTCTGCTTGCCAATGTGTCAAATTTTCTCATAATGAAGCCATTTATAAGATTCAAGGTGACACTAACCCTTGGAATTTTAAACAATTCTAAGACTATGGTGTATTCAATATTCCTACCCTTGAATTCTTGTCAAGCATCCCATTTCATCAATCTTAATAGTTTAACTTTCTTGTCAATCCCATCCAAGGTTACAATGGTCACCCCAAACTCATCAAGAATATACCCCTAATCTCCTGGATTTTGATAACAATGAACTTGATGAGATCAATCTCAATATTAAAATCTTGGATCTCATACCTCGTCTCTTTTATTATCTCCCCCCTTGTTTTCAACCTCATTCTCATCAACCACCTAGTGATGATATACCCATTATCTTAACTAAGACTCGGGATTCCATTAATCACACCACATTAGATGATTAGGTCATCCCTACCTATGTCATTGATCTTCATACACCTAGTTATGAGGCAATATCATATAAGATTCATTCTTAGGAGGTATTTTTCAAGCCTAAGATGATGAAACTATTTTTTATCATTCCTTTTTGCTTCAGTATTTTAGAATCTCTTCTAGTATTCCATCTTATATTATTCCTAATTTTATCATTTTTATTCTTGATCATAGGGTAGAGATGGTCTATACACCTCCAGTTTTAGAATAACCTCATAGGAGCATGCTTATGGATCATGTTATGATTGATCCCTATCACTTTTCCATATACCAAGACCCTTATATCTGAATTATCCTTGAGAAGCTTGAAAATATATTTATGCCTTCTATGCATCTCACCCCTCCCTCAGTTGAGCCCAATTTGGATCCTATTCCCACTCCCTCTCTAGATAAGTCTCTTATTATTGTTGATCCTATTGCTCCTTCAATCGATCCTTGCTTAGTCTCTCCACCAGCCCCACCTTATCTTGGTGATGGTTTACTCCCTTTACTACAACTTGCTCCTTTGCCCACTAAATGGGTCAATCAGCCATATTGTGGCATTCATAAAGTTGTCAGTCACTAGAATAGAGACTATTAATCATATCAACCTTCCTTAGCTTTCATTTTAAATCCTTATATTAGTACACCTATAAATTCTACTCGAAAATGTATTTATTTCTTCCATGGCATAGATAATCATTCATCCACACATTGTCATAAGTTGTGGAAATATATCGACACCTTGCATCCCACCACTCCTTAGCCTACAGACAAGGCTATACCTCCAAAAAAATTATTACATAAATATCTTTCCAAATATTGAGAGGTATATTATCTCTGGCACCAATGTGGTACACATCACACTAATCATTATTATATCCTTTAGCAGCATCTCAAGGATCACCTCATGACCATTCATATGCTTACTACCCTTCTTCCCATAGGTCTCTCTCATAATAAGGGTCCCTCTTCTTCCCTCATGTCTCTAGGACCTATGGTACCTTCTCCACCTACCATTTCTCCACCTGTGATTTCCTCACCCATGGATCCTCCTTCACTTATGGCCCATTATCCATCGGTGACCAATTCATCCCCTATAGAGTCTACTTCCATTCCTTCCCCTGAGCATCCCCTGCATGATATCCCTCTTCATCATGATCCTATAGACATACCTATATTTTCTATCAAGGAGATTAGACATGAAGTACTTTTTCAACTTTCCCTAAAGATTGATGAGACTTTGGCTTCAGTTCGAGTTTAGCTTTATAGAGACTTATCAAATTTTATCCATAATGTGTGTGGACAAATATATCAATAATTATCATCATAAGCATGGTGTTATTTCTTTTTTTTCTTCATTTTGATTGGGCATTAGCTCCACCTTCACATTTATCTATTTTATACAATTTGACATTATGTCAAATTCTTATCTATCTTACATGGTGATTTTATGTTTTGCACTATATGTTACTTATGATGTCATTATTATTCTTATGTTCTCTTATGGATACTTTTTCACCATTACATACTTATTCTTTTTCAATTTCTTTTCTATGGTTATGTTTCATTTTCATGATTGTTTGTTATCTTATCTCTATAAACATGGATAATTATTATTATGACTTGGTTATACAAACCCTGCTCCCTTTAGTCATTCCTCATTTACCATGTGATCAGTTAGTAAAAAAATCATCTTAATCTCATTTTACCAGTCTAATTTGGATCTCCCCTTATTCCCCATTATTACCCTTTGTAAACTAAGCATACACATGGTTGAGACTTGAGATAACATGTTGGTTCATGGTTAAGACTAAGTGTTCTAGTCAGTCATATCATTAGATACTTAGCTTCCTTTAACTTGAGCCTAAAACTCATTCATGGGTATCAATTTATCTCTCATGATTGGTAATTCCAAGTCTATAAATAAGAATAATCTTAAAATCTATAAACATTCAAAATCCAAATCATTTTAATAAAAGGCAATGATCTAAAAGGAAACATTCACAAATATCAAAATTCAAATCACACTAAAAGATGTGATTCTAAGCACATATCCTTTATTTAATCAAAGCTCAAACCTCATTGTTGGAATCATGATAGAGCCTAGGTCCATTGGGGTGAAGTAGGCTAGTAGATTAGAAAAGGAGAATATTAAAAAAAAATCATGCTACCTACTTTCTCACTTAAGTACCCAATCTTCATAGTAGCTGATGGCTTTCTAAGGGGTCCTGAAGAATGGGGAACATGGTGGGGGAAGGTAGGTCCATTTTACTCTTCTTGTTCAAAAATACCAACATGAGTTGATCTTAGTACCACACTTATTTGCCTATATATCTTTTTGCCTATAGTGAATAAGTATCCTTTGTATATTGATAGTCACTAGTCACTTAGTATCTTCTCATGTTCTTAGTGTGCCTCATGACTCCTAAGGTCTTATCATAAGATGCCTATGTTATGAATTTTAAATTCCCTTCTTCACTCCCTACAATCCTAATTTTTCCCCTTGAGAAATATTGGTTTTTTAATTGATCACTCCCCTCAGGATTCATTTGTGAGTTGTAGTGTAAGACCATGGATAGGACCTGACCTTCCTAACAAATTACCAAAATTATCACATTACCATTCCAAACATCCCATTTTACCATATTTTCATATTATTTCCACCTCATTAGTGTTCCCTTTATTATTTACAATGTAATACCATGGATAGGACCTGGCCTTCCTCACAAAATTTTCCAATACCCAAGTCATAATGAAATTACATGTGTTAAATATGAGATAAGATGTGATTGATTATGAGTTACACATCATTGACATGATACCCATATTTATTTAGTATGGTTTATGCTTACTTCATTAATCTTTCACTTTTATCATCTTATTTTCTGATTGCATATAAGAATCTAACCATTTTTCTTAAGTTTTCATACTTCCCAACTTGAATTAGTGTGATTAATTTAAGACCATTTTACCAGTTTTATTTATCTTTTATACTTCCCAATGTGATTTAGTGTGATTTTAATTATTTTAATTTGGTGCCAATCTTTTTCATAGTTTAAAAACATTTTTCCCTCTTGTTTACCATTTTTTTAATTTATTATACTTAGTCATATTTCGTTATTACACATTTCCCATGATGATATAGTGTGTAATACATCTATTTTTAATTAATTATACCTTTCCAAGGTTTTTTACCTATTTCTTTTTAACCATGCATGTGTACTACATAATGTTAGAAAATAAAACACCACACATATATTTCCTATGGCATATACAATAAAATCAAAATACATGTGCTCAAAAGAAATATATCCATGCATGCACAACCACAACCAAAATATAACCCATAAAATCAACATCCAACTATCAAAATAGAACATCTCTATATATATCATGTGTTTTAATACAATTAGTACAAAAATACATAGCTTTAGCTCTAGTATTGGGCTCCATCATGTCTACCTCATGGATTCACCATGTTGCCCATAGATGACTTAGACTACCCCCTCTGCATAGTATGTTTAATGAGGTTATCTAATATCTCAACCCTACTACCTATCCCTATAGGTTGGCTACATGGGCCTGAACCTATCTTAACTAGAATGTAGTAGCCATATGTATGGCTCTCTCATAAGCTAAGGCTTTCCAATCATGTGCCTCTCCTACTCCCACCCCCATTACTAGATTCAATCCATCTCCACATGCCTATAGCTACCTTATATCCTCCCCCATTAATCTAAACTAGCCTACCTAAGCTAGGGTATATGGTACAACAGTATCATCTAGCATGGTGGGGTTGTATGGTGTTAGCGCCCCATCAAAAATATCATGGTGTGCTACCATAACTAGAGATCCCCATTTGATCTCTATAGTCATAGGATCTATAAAGTTCAAACTAGATAGATAATAGGTCACATATACATCTCAAAATATTTTTATCTACCATCATATACAACTAGTATTCTATCACAAAAATTAAAAATCATACCAGCCACCATCTCCCTATTTGCTCATCCATCAAGCATGGTTCCTCCATCATATCATCCCTTGATCACCTCATCTATGGGATGCCTCAAAATTAAATAAAAACCTATAATTACCACACATGCACATCTCTGGCCTCTCCTTAGTGGTACCTCTATCAACTAGCTCTACCCTACGCTGACTGATGGGTCATCTTGGATAACCACCCTCTATGCTCAATCCTACCGCTAGCATTTCCATCATTGGTATGACTAAGGTGGTCACTAATCCTCCTATTATTGTTCTAATTTTGGTACCTACTATACCCATGCATCCACATCCATGGCCTCTCCCCCTCTAAATACCATCTATTATGCTTGACCAGTCCATAGTCTCACATGTCATTATTTAATCTCTAGTATCTTAACTAGCACTCCTTATCCCCCTCATCTCTCTCACATGTCATGCCTAAAATATGGGCATTACTATACGAGTTTCTAGGTGTGGGAGCCCAAACTATCCTAGAAACTATACCATTGGTTGTGGCTCTACCCACCAAGTATAATGGCCTATGATCCATACTCATGTCAACCCTAGTACCATAATCACCCAACTTAGCCAAATAATTATAACATGTGCACATAGATTCCACATGATCTCTCCTTATATGACTATCTATATCACTAGCATGTGGGGCATTGCCTATGCCACTTGATCTTATTTGCATCTTACAACTTGAGTTAATCAATCATCGACCACATAAGGCAACCTAACTAGATGATACATTAGGAACCTCTTATATATCCAAGTGATCAGTAATACCATTAGTCCCATGGTATTCTACCCTTTGGATATCATCCCATACATATCATGCATGAGGTGAACCTAAATGATAGACTTTAAGTCATAATGTTCCTTGATTCAAAATAGAATGACACAAGGCTATCATATATAATGGTATCTTACTATCTAACTTGTGGCATAGCACTTGTGTTGTCATAAGTCCTATCATAGACTTTTAGATATCCATAATTTGTGTAATATACACATCAAATAATCTCACCCTTAGCCCTAAGTAGATCCTATCTGAGAACATCACCCATCAGACTAATGCTCATTTATCTTCCTAATCATTTGGTATCCATATGATCATTGATGTCCCCCTATAGGCAATCCAAGTAATGTATGTATGTCCTTCAATGTGATGCCTACCTCTATGGTATCCCCATTTACCACCCATATAAATATTAGTGGGATGTGTCTCATCTCCATGATGCTTACCAAGCCCAATGCAACCAATCTAGCTCTATCCACATCCATCAGGCACTCTAGTAAATTAGGTAACCATGAAGCATCAACCTATCACCAAAATCTCTGGCATCTCTATGAAATATCAAACAAAAAGGATGTATTATATCTCCATGTCACTCATAATCAAAATACATTCTTACAAATTTCATAAAAATAAATTGGTTTTCTTTAATTTATTCATTTTTTGACTTGTTCCAAACTACATTGGCCTTTTTACTACTAAGTTGGATACCTTGTGGATCAACAGTATTATGTCATATCCTTTTTTCATTGTAGTACTATATCATCCATATAGAACTAAGTCAGCCACCCTTTGACTTATAATACTAAGTCAGTGTTATTTCTACCCTACAGTACTATATCAACCACTTCAAAAACAACTAAGTTGGCCATATAGTACTATGTCATCCCCCTTCCTAAACAAACTAAATCAAACACATAGTACTATATTGGCCCACTAATTTTTTATCTTCTGTAAACTAAATTGACCCAATTGACCTATTAATTCATTATGATGGATTTTCTATTAATTGCAATAAATGCCTTGGGTATTTATTGCTCTAACTTTTTCTTACCTAATACACCGTTTAACCCCTAGTATCCCTAAAAATTTACTAAGGTTCATTCTAGTATCTAGATTTTACCTAATTGTCAATTTTCTATACAACACTCAATTTAAAATAGAAATGCTCAAAATTTTGAAATTTTTAGTTACATGTGTTTCACTCACTATGGTTGTTATGTGTCCTCCCCATCTTAGTTGTCATCTCCTCACCATCCTAGCTCTATGGGCTCTCACTAGGTCTCTCAGAGTTTTATTATTCTAAAAATAGTAAATAATAGAAAATGAATTCTTTGTCACCCTATTTATATTTACTACTCAAAATTATTTACCCTTCAAAAGTTTATCATTAGATTCCTTGTTTTGATCTTATCTTTGTTTGTACTAACTCTTTTTCGAAACTATAAAATGTTCTAAAATCTTGATGTCATAGAGAATATTTATAACTATCATATGCATATGTTTCAAAATTTTCAATTTTTTTCTCTTTTTTGCTAATCTCAATAGGTTCTCCTAATGTTCTTCACATTGTACACCTTCACATTTCCCACATCTCCTTCTTTATCTACATCACTAATGTAAGTAAAGGTATGTATCTTTCAATTGTGTCTTTTTATTTATCTTATTTGCTCCTTACTACACTTTATTTAACATTAGCATTATGTGTCATCATTTTATTTTCCCAAATCACCATCCCCTATTGCACTTACATGACATGTGATGAGCTTCAAGTGGGAAATATGTATACATATAATATTTTAAAAAATTTATCAATTATTGATGCTCTTTATCTTACAAGAACCCATCGAGTCTCAATCTCTTTGAGTGCATGCCTTAAGGGGTGTACCAAGAAAGGGGTGGGAATACCATTAGTGCTTTATAGGATTGTTGTCCCTTTTTCCACTTGTTATCTATACACTTATCTCCTAAAAACCATTCCCCTAAGATTTTCCTCCTATTTTTCACCCTCAGCTAATTATTTACCACCTTAATTAGCCCTTTCCCTAAATTAAATCTCTTTTTGGTATTTTACATGACTATGTGACCCACATCAACCTTGTATTCTTATTGACAAAACTTATTAGGGTCTACGTCAGCCCCTAGATGACCTAGTTAGTTTTTGTCAAATACAATACTTGGTTGACTGGGTTGACCTTGTCATCTGAAACTTTTGGAAGGGTTTAGGGTTAGATATACCTATATAAACACACTCATTTCCATAATTTATCAAGAATATAAGAAGTAAGATATATTGTGCATCTATTTATCCACCATTCTACTTGAGGAAAAAGCTTAGGGCTTAATACTTTCTTTGGAGATATGGACCTCTTCTTGTAGAGAAGTCTTTTAGATGCATTGATAGGTTATTAGCCTAGATCTAATTTATCTATCATCCTTACATACCACAACAACCTCTTGTGATTCACCTTGGCCAAGGAAGAGATTGAGTCTTGATGGGTTCATCTTCAAAGGTAATTATTCCTAACTTTGTTCATCCTTTATAAGAGTAGATAGATATGCATTTGCACTTCTCTTCCATGCATTAGGATTTTGTATACATTGACATGAGTATATGTATTCTATGCCAATTTAATTTTAGTTTTTATTACCCCCACTTTGCACCATAAGCTTTGGTGAGCATTAGATTAGATCTTGTTTAACTTGTTATTAGTTTAGTTAATATGAAAACATAGGACCTAGTTAGGGTTGTTACATAGTTTTGTTTGACTAGAGGCTTTGGAACCCTCCCAAGTGATATTATTGTTGTAAGAGATCCCTTGATTAGGTCTAGTGGATCCATATCAGTCATGACCCTAATTATCTAATGTATCCCCAATCAGAAGTGTAAGTAGGATCTATCTTCTCCAAGCTAGGATTGATTTGTAGATCTGATGCATTTTCCATTGCATACAAAGTGTATGTGGGAAGAAAAAAACTTATGGGTATAAATAGAATTAAATTATTATCTACCATGTCATTTTTAAAATGTGGAGCATAAGTTTATATGTATCCCATTGGGGTTTGAATGGGTGATTGATAATATGAATGGGTTTTAGAGATATCAGGGTTGGGGATTCCATGAGTGAGGATATACCCAAGGAGTTGGTGAGAGACATGGTTTAGTAGGGTTATAAATTCTTATTATGGTGGAAGTATTTAATCTTATTATTATGGTGTTGGATGAGTCAGTTCTTAGATGAGATAAGGAGAGGGATGAGCTAGTGTAGGAGAATTTAAGCCCATCCCCCTATCCAAAGCTTGTTGGTTATTATCCAGGTCAAGAATACAACTCACTAGGTTGTTGATGAGTTTGTTTAGGCTATTTTTAGTGTTAGGCCTAAGGACTTCTTACACAAGATG
The DNA here is from genome assembly GCA_037957365.1 of Torreya grandis. NCBI lineage: Eukaryota > Viridiplantae > Streptophyta > Pinopsida > Cupressales > Taxaceae > Torreya > Torreya grandis. The sequence continues at coordinate 1,489,534 of JARHVA010000924.1, forward strand.
GGTAAAGGCATGGGGTCAGGTAGTGTGAAGAGGTTGGTTTAAGGTGGGAGCCCCAAGGGTAGTGTTTTTAGTTTATATAGGTGGGTTAAATGTGTCTTGAATCCTACTAGGAAGGTGTATGGTTGTTTGCATATGATTTACCTCCTATTATAAGTGACAAATCCTTCCTAAGTAATGATAATATTTGGTTATGCTTTTTGAAACTAGGCTTTGAAAGCTGATGGATGACCTCATGGCCATATGAGGGGTGACTGCACCTCCCTTAGTAAGGGTTATAGTGTTGGAGTTTGGGTGATTACTTATAGTTTTAGATGTGTCTCATATTTCTTGAATGGAGACCCCACCCCTTGTTTGATGGTTGGGATGAGAGTAATTATAGAGTTGGTAGTTTTTATTGGTGTTAAAGGTGGGGTTATTATAACTCATAAGTGAAGGCTCACTAGAGTTTAGTTGGATTCCCCTATAGATTTCTAGGCTTAGAGATCCACCTATGTCTTGTCTAGACATATTATGGGGGTATATGAATCCCCATAGAATAAATGGAAGGAGTAAAGAAGGTGGAGAATGGAAAAGAGAAGAAGAAGAAAAGGGGATATACAAAGGATGAAGTCCTTTACGTTGGGTTTATTAATTTGGATATATGTGAATAACACATACTAAATTATGTACTCAACTCCTTAAGGTTAGACCGAAGAAGCTAACATAATGGATGGGTTACGTATTGGTCTATTTTTTAGGTGGAATGGAATTTATAATGGGTGGTGGTAGTGGGTTCTTGTGATGAAAATAGAATACCTTGGTAGTGTCTTAATGCTCATTAAGAACATTAAATTATGCTGAAACAAAGATCTATGATCCATTAATTTTTGAGATCACAATAAGGTGAAGTTCTTTATCAATGTTAAAACTAGGGAATTGGCATAGATTAGGCTAAATAACTCATGGTAAAAGATCTAGTATGTTGGGTTAACTAAGCCTTGTCAATGTCACCCAAAAAATGTGAATGATATAAGATGAGGTTATACCCAAGGGGAAGAAAGAGGTATGACTGGGAATTTAGGCTTGGATAATTTTTTATTGATTACATCTATTATGAAGAATGGGAATGATAGGTGGATTAGGAATTCATTCTTGTTCATCGAAGGCAGTCAAAGAGTCAATAATAAGATGAAGAATTGGGGTGGAAAGGAAAACCTCACATATCAACTTGGTGTTAATATCAAATCATATGGAAACTATAGGACTAGGTTATCTAACCCCAAGGAATAAACTATGGCAAAGAATACCTAGTTTCCCAAGAAGGATCATTCGAAGGAAACAAGGGTAAAAGCAAAGATAGAAGCATATGAGCTTGTTTAGGTAGTGGTTTGTGATGTATTCTTGTTATGATGTTTTAAGAAAGGATTTATGTAGGGTTTTTTCATGAAAATTAAAGTATTGGATGGTGATTGGTTGCTTTCATATGTTGGCAAGGCTTCTAATGAGATCTAGGTGCTTGCGTGTGTTAGCAAGGCGTATTGACACTTTTTTTTTTTTTTTAATGTTTTTGACTTGTTTTTGGGTTTATGGAAATAATTTTTTCTAGAATTGAAAATTTTAAATCAAATAAATGACAAAACTAAAATTAAATGAAAAAAAATCTTCTTTTTACCCCTTTTTAATGATTCACAATGCATGCAAAGGAAAGAGAAAAAACCTACATTGTTATGCAAAGTGCTGATTTTTCTTTGCTTTAACTAAATGAAAATTAGGTGGTGTTATCTTTGTAGTTTTTTTTGTTTGTGTGGGGTGGATTAAGTATTGAGCTATGTATTATAAATATGTAAGCAGTGTACAAGTAAATCTAGTCTAAAATAATAATTTGACAACACTTTCTCTTTTTCTTTACTTTATTTGTCTACAAATAAGATTTTCAATGATTTATTAAAGAGAGACAAAGAATACAAATTCTAATTTTTTTATTTTCAAAAAAATATAGTAATACTTTTAATCTATCAAGAAAAATATCAATCTAATATATGGTATCTCTATTTATGTGCTTAAGGTTATCTAAGTTCTCGTGATTGACTAGTTGGTTATTTGAAATGTAAAAAACTTGTTTTGACCTTAGAAATGAAATACTATTTTGGTTGGAAATATTTTGATAATTCACTAAAATATTCCTATGAATGGTTTGTGAAATGTTTTTTATAATGGAGAGAAATTAAATTTATTTGAATGCAAGCATAATCAAACTAACTACTATTTCTTTTTGTTAGTAAAGATAATGAAAATAAATAAATCTCTCTCCATATCAAATTTGATCTTTTTTTAATAATTAAACGAATATAATGCAATAACAACTACACTTATCTCAAATTCAAAAGAGGACAAAGAATGTCAAGAGAAGAATGAGAAAGAAGGAGTCAGCAAAGAGGAGGAATCTGAAAATAGTAAAGAAGAAACTGAGGAAAATCAGAAAGTGTCAGAGGAAGATATTGTCCAGGATGGCCCTGTTGAGGACCCTGTTTCAAGAAATGAAAGGGAAAATACAGTTCAGGATGACAATCAAGAAATGGACATGGAAATTCAAACTGGAACAAAAGAATAGTATCAAAGGGGCCGAGAGGATCACTTTGAAGAAGGTGGGAACAGTCCCAATAAGAATTCTGAGGAATGGAGAGAGAAAAGGTAGAATGATGGAAAGCACACACCTATGAGTTGGGTTAATTGCAAAGCAGAGGCTTCTCTCCAACTTGATTCTTGGATGTGTAAGGAGATTAAGGATATCAAAAGGAATGTGGAAATTATGGAAGATAACCAGAAAGCTGCATGGAACAAAATTAACAACATGGAAAAATAGATAAGAGATATCCCAATCAAGCTCAAAGATTATGAGAATAACCTTCAGGAACTCATAAGGGAGAACAGAATGAAAATGGAGGAAGTAATGTCCAACATTTGTGCTGCAGCTACCAATATTGGAAAAAGAGCTAGCGAGGAGACCAAATCTTTAGAGGGGCCTAGCAAAAGGATGAGACAAAGCTCAAGAAAGAAGGCTACACAAGAGGGAGCCAAGTTGGCGGCAACTACCACTCAGGATACTATTGTGAAAGGTATAAAAACTGTGAAAATGATTTTGGAACTGGAAGAATAGTCTGGTTCTTCTTGCTGGTTATGTTTTCTGGTCTTGTTCTCTGGTTTCATTTTGTAATCTTCTATCTATGGTGTAACCAAAACTATGTTAGATCTGGGTTTTGACCAGTGGTCTCTCTGGTGGTTTCAGGTCCATTTAAAACCTATTTTTGCTACTTTTTTGTAGTAGTTTTTAGGTTCTGGCTGTGGGAGTTGAAGCTTTATCTTTCTTTCCTTGTACTTGGGTTTTGGGATCCCATCAAAACCTGTTTTTACCTTTATCTAAAACAACTACACTTATCTAATCTAGAAAATAAACAATACTAAAATAAATAAATAAATAAATAAATACTCTAACCTAACCAAGGCATAGATCAGTTGGAATACATGTAGTATGTTGATAAAAGAATCATCAGTATGTTAGATCCTTTCATCCTTGAGTGAATTATGGGAACTCTTTAACTGGAGGATGACCAATATTTGGAATAAATGAGGAAATCAAAGAGACACAACCATAAATGGAGAGTATGTGAATTAAGACTTACCATTGCTCTGGTATCACAAAGATTAATTTGTTGAACCAATAATACTTATGCATCTATGACAGTGTCATCGACTTGAAAACTATAAAGGTTTAACCTTTAGGTAATTATAGAAAGATTTTTTCTTAAACATCTTCAAAATAACAACTTATAATGGTAAATTTTGGATCTAAAATTAGGTCAAAATGGCTTTTTTGTATAAAGAGTTGAGAGCCTAGATGGGGGAGTTTGAAACTAATCCCAATTCAAATTTGAATTTGAGAGGAGATAAAATTGATTTAAAATAGATGAGGGAGTGATTTGGAATTGATTGAAGCTAAACTTAGGATGGACTAAACAAGAAACACAACAAAAATCATGTAAAATGCATCAAATAATGATTCTCAAGAACTAATTTTGGAAGATAATTAAAAGGGGATAGAACCATTACGTTATGTAGTGTCAATTAAAAAATCACTACTTTGGGAGATAGAACTACCATCATAATTTTAAAAACTCCCCTTATTTTAATAAAAAATCACCCTTTTGAGACAAAAATATTACCTATATTACAAAATCATCATAGTAGTTATGTAATTAGAGGGGCAGTTTTATAATAGATAGGGGCAGTTTTATCACTTGGAGTGGTGGTTTCATCTTGCATGAAAAAAATTTGAAACAAGCTAAAAAGAACAAAATTCAAAACAAAGGAGACCAAAGGGGATCAAGGGAGGAGAAGGGAAGAAAAAAGAGGAATAAGATCTAGAGAGTTCCTTATGGAGCACAAAATAAGATATCATTATATCATCATCAGATTTGAATCAAGAATGTTGCACCATGTAAAATTTGGGTGCATATAGTGTCATGTAAAGAATACCTACTAGATCTAGATGTGACCAATTAGAATATTTTGGATTATGTATCACCTTCATTCTAGTGTGCTTAGATTTAGATCATGTACTATCACTCCTTATTAAATATTAAAACCCTAGTTCTTCATCTTCATAGTGGTTGTGGGAAAAATGGGTTAGTTGACTAATAGTGTCGAGCTAACCTTAAATACCTCTCTGTCAATGGGTGTTACCTACATAGCCACTACTCTGAAGAGGGATTCAAAATGATGTAGTTTTCCCCTAATGTGTTGGATTATGTTTACTCAAGGGTACAATATGTGGAAAGCAAGTACAATAGTGACCTAGATTTTAACATGGAAAATAGAATTCATGGCGTGATCCTTCAGTACATTGAACCTATAAATACATTATCCATATGACTCATATAGAAATAGGAGAGAATAAGGAAGCTTTTCTCCTTCAAATGTTTTTTATCATTAATTTGTGAGGTGTGAGATTATTGTCTTTTTTAGGTGAGGAATGAATGAGGATTGGTCTTATATTTATACCTATCCATTTGGATCATACCTCACATTAAATCACTTGGGCTGACCATAAGGATACATTTTATTTGTAAATTAGATGACCTTATGGCACTAGACACTTGTGTCGAGTTAGGACACTTGCATAAATGTAGGCATTTGACTGGGATAGAAGTGTTTGGGAAGAAAAAAATTAGGTACATGTCTATAACTTACAGATGGTATATAATTAAGTTTTTAACATTTTGGGTAAGATAAAAGGCCTAGAACATCAAAATGACATTATTCAAACTAAGAGATAAGCAATTAGCATAAAGAGATAGTAGATGTGATCCTTTTGGCAGTAGGAAAAGTTTAGAACTAATAGAAATAACTGAGGTCTATATTTACCAAGTGTATAAGATTGAAGTTCTATATAATGCATAAATAGTGTATACATTTCCCCCCCTAAATATAGTAATGAAATTTATGGTTTAAAGTAGAATAAATTTGTACCTAGGTATGTATATCACACCTTGCTTTTGAATGAGCCCAAATTGAGAGTTTTGTTGGTGAATGACCTATAACTAAGATCATGTTATATTATATAATTAATACATATAATCTAAAATTCAAATAATTTGAAATGATTAAAATTAAAAGAGAGCAAGGTTTAGGAGTACATGTGTATCGATGTAACCACATTTCCTTTTAGTAATTTGACTTGAAAAGATGAAATATGTATAATTATGAATCATTACAGATGAAATTAAGACAAATATAAATATGGAAAGTGCATATATATATAAATATTGAAGGATAAAACCTTCCCCCAAACTTGGAGCTAAAGGTGAGTTATCACTCAGCAGTTGAGATTAGCTCAATCATGCAACCCAATTATACTTATAACTTGGTGAGTGTGAGTCAACCAAGTCAACTCACACTATAAATATGGTGTGTTTAGATGATGTAATCAAGTCCAACATATAAACTTGAAAATATTGAGATATTTAATCAGCTCAAACAAATCAAAAATCAAACTAACTACTATAGTATATTAGCCCAATATAGTCTATAAAAGTCCAACCTGATGGGTGAGATAGTCCATAAAAGTTTTTAAAATCTGAAATTAATTTAATTTCAAAATATTAGGTACATATTTCATAGAATATGCACCTTAGATATGTCTCATACTAAAATTATATATAATAATGGTGTTTTTGGAATATTTAAAACTAGGTAAGCTACCCTATGATCTCATCCAATGGATTATCATAGGTATCTCCCCACCACAAATGTAGTGCAATAAACTGGTGGTACTTCTAAGGAACATGTATAGGTGAAATATTTGTCATTTTAGTATCTGTTATGCTCTACATATGTATAATAAGACTCTATGGTCATGAAGAAATAGTCAAATTAGGGGTTTATATAACCCATCATTGAATTTCCTACAGTTTATTTAGAAGAGCAGTAATAGGAACATGTGTAAGTGCTCTAGATATCTGAATATCGTGTGTAGTGGATGAGGTTTCTATGGTACCCACTATCGATAGCTGATGTAATGTTCTATCAATTACTATCCACCTAGTAAAGGGTATTTCTTATTGCTTACCCTTTTATTGAATATTAACTTTAGGAGGTTTGATAATTAATTACCTAGGTATAAATTTATCTTGCTCAAGAGGATGCTCATATGAAACTCTAGAAACTATAATTACCTAATTGGCATGAATGTAGTGAACACACCCATGCATTATATAAGGTATTGATCAAAGTGTATGTATCCAAGATCATCCTAATAACATATTAAAGACACTCGTGGAGGGTATAACTGAGAAGGTAATAACCACATGTGTGGGACCCACTTGTAAAGGTAAGTTAGTCTAACCAAGAACCTATTGTGAGGTCCCATCAAATGTTGTAATTGATCTATTTGAAGAATGTAAATAATGATTTGTATAATAAAAATGCATATTTAATTTCAGAGTAAAAAATTTATCACTTTCACCATTGTCAATCATAACATTATGTATAGGTTAGTGATAAAGATATGCTCAAATGAAGATCTGATTCATCATACCTTATCTCACTATCATCAAAATTAATAGAAGGTATCTAAACCATAGTAGGTATATACCACGTATAGGTACCAATAATCCCATCCAATGGTTGATCATAATAAGATAGAAAGGATGCACATTATATGCCACTTGCACTTTTAGATCCTTTTTTGAATGATCTTACAAAGGATTGTTAAATATTTTATATTTTTGGTGATCACCAGGTTGTGACCCTGATTCCTTTAAAGGATCATCAAATGTAATATTTTGGTCATCAATGATGTATTGGATCTTATGATTCAATTTAATAAAATATAAGAGAATAGGAAAGCTTTGCTCACTCAAATGATTATTTATCTTTGATTTGTGAGAAGGTTATTGGAATCATAATGACTTGGGGGTGAATCAGTCTTCAAAAAAATTTACAGATTTACTTTATCATTCATGAACTATCAAATCAATATAGTTAACTAGCAACACATCAAGAACCATTTATATGAGCATTAGACAAGATCATAACATATATAACACTTATTTGAGTGGGAAAACCTCAAGGGGAAAAAATACATTGATATATAAAAATGTAATATAGTCTTATAAGACAAAAATCAAGATTTAGTGAAGCACCAACATCACAAAGAGCACCAACCCCAACTAGTCAAGCACCCAATTGACTAGGCTTTAGCAAGCACCTACTTGTAAGGAGGTACCAACCCCTAGATGACAAAGCACCAATTCAGCCATATAATTTATTTTATCATCTTTAGGACACATTTTTTTTCAACCAACTGATGATGACCACCTCTTCATCTCTTCACACTCTTAGTCCTCTCAAACTGCCTTCCAAGCTCCTTCGCTTAACTAGGTCTCTTCAAGACAAATTAGGTCATTTGACCTTAATGGTCACATATAGTTACTCTATTAGATATTCATGATAAATTATATGCACATTTATGATGGTCTAAAATACCTCCTTTATCTCTTCAAAGTGTTATATCTTCTGCTTCAATTCACTAATTCTCTAGTTAAACAATTAGGCCTATTAGGCCTTGTTATTATACTAGGCTCTTGCTCATGCACCTTTTGGTCGGACATACACACTTGCCCACTTATATTTTTCATATAATATGCCTTATTAAATTAAAAAAACATTAATTAAACATTTATATAGGTTATTCATATCATATAATACCAAAACCTCTTTTAGGCCTTAAGGAGACCTAATTCAATTAGGCCTTCATTAGCACACGTTACCCTATTATCTTCTTGGATAAATTTCAAAATTTATAAATGGAATGAAAAATTAATAGTAAACTCCAATATACCCTTAATAATCTCATAGTATGTCCATGACACATTTTATCTCCAATCAGCACTTGAAGCATGTAATTAAAACTATTCACAATTAGGCCTGTGCATACCCAAAAAGTTTGTCTTAAACAACTGAAGATAAAATAATGTTTGGCCACACAATCATGACAATAAAACATATATAAAAAACCTTAAATACCTTAAAAACTTCACCAAGTGTATTAAACTTAAATACATAGGGGAAAAGGGCTCAAAAATACTCCTACAACTTGCTCACTTAGAACTACTAGTTTTCCTTAAAGACTAGTCATGGTGATTTTAACCTTCAACACCTATATGACCATTTTCAGAGACTTAAAATTCATTTGGATGATATTATGAGATAATTATAACATATTAAAATATAAATATAATATTTATAAATGTAAATATTTCTGTTATAAACCAATCTCACAACCTTGTTTCTCATTATCTCCTTTGAACTAGACAGGTCAACTTATGAGCAACATTTTCATCATATTTTTTGACCTCCAAAACTTATATAAAACATGAGAACATATTAAAATTATTTAAATATTTTTTATGTACTTTGATTCATCCCTATTTCATGATAACACATCCCTAATCAACTTCTCACTTATGCTTGTGTTTCTCACTATTTGGACCATTACGCCTATTAGCGATAGGTTGTCTTGGATGACTAGTTTAGCACACCTAAGGGATAGAACCTATCTATAAACCACAATGAACAAAAACTAAAAATATCAAAAAATTTCCTTCATCCATTTATCAACTTTGACTTGGTCAACTCTTACTGCTATAATAAATTTTTGAGAAACTTGTACTTTTTTGTAGGATCTACTCACACACCTGACAAACAAATCACACTTGGAGGTGCATGGGAGAGTTTAATAAAACCTAAAATCACTTAAATATCCATACCAAACCATTATGATCACTTTATAACAATATCTTTCACATCAGGTCATTTTTAGGGTTTTAGAGAGGGTTAACATTCTTTCTGGTGTTAATGATTACTCATAAAGGATTGCCCCTTATTTCCAAAACTAATCCCTGGAGATATTATATAGGACCCTTCCCAATCTATCCTAAATATATTAGGTTCCCATGTAGAGGTTACACATGCCAATGAACACCTAAAATTCCTTTTTGGGTTGAGAACCCTTTATTCTGTAAATACAGTAGACCTTAAAAGCACTTTGCATGCCTTAACTTGCAAACCATCACCTTAAACTTCATACATATAATTTAAAAAAAATTAATTACCTTTTTCATTGCTAAGATATTCACACATTCCTTTGAAACTTATCTTGATACCTCATTAGGCCATGCTCTCAACATCTTGCTTTACAACACCTGAGTCTTCACACTTCATTAGGTCTTGAACTAACTTTTAAACATCTTTCCATGTGCTCTCCACCTCAATTACATTATCACACAACATATCACATTATCAAAAAATGTAAAACATCTTTCATATGCCTTGAAAATATATTGTGATGCCTAATTAAGTCAAGCAAGGTCTAGAAATGGTTTAGTTGCATACTAAGTTTGTAGTTCCTACCCCTGTAGGCTCACCTTGTGACTCACATGAGTGATCCAATGCCTCATATACATTATAAAACAAATGTTTATAACCACTCATATATTTTTTCACTTATCTCACTAAGCCATCATGCTCAAACCTTCTCATTAGGACTTTACATGCCATTACTAGTGTCATGACTAAGCTTTTCATGCACTTGAAACTTGACAATTGACCTTGAAACACTCCTTGATGCTTATTCACCTTTATCACATGAATTAAATTATCCTAAAATAATTTCATAAATCTCAATGATGCTATCAAACAATAATTTTCTTCAAAGACCTCATGAACACCTTTCTTAAGAACTTTTGACAATAATGCCAAACCTTAATAATATGAACAATGCTCAACAATCCCCCCCTTTGTCATTGATTGGAAAACATATTATATACTGATCATTCTTATCTCCCCATTTTGGTATATCTCCCCCTTTGACATAAATGACAAAGTGATGTCTGTATTTCCTTGGATTACACTCCTTGTAACCAAAATACTCAACACAAAAATCCATGAGTTTATGCAACATAATAATAACATGTTCCCCCTATCTCCATGAATACCTTATTGGAATAACTCACCTATTATTTTAGATAATGAACACAATTATCTCCCCCTAAGCACTTGGATTCTTCAATAATTATTAGGGGTAGGAATTACACCTAATTCTTGTTTTAGGTGTTCAAAAGTTACCTTTAGAAGTGGTTCGATCAAGATGTCTGCAATATGATCTTATGTAGAAACTTATTTAAGTTTTACATTAATACTTGATGGAAATTTTCTTGGTCCTTGAGTTCATGATAGGGTTATTTGAGATGCTTATATCACTTGTATTGTCATAATAGATAGGGTTAGGGCTATCATACTCCACCTTGTAGTCTTTTAGGGTCTATCTCATCCATAAGACCTGAGTGCAACATGAAGATACTAAAATTTACTCATCCTCACAAGTAGATAATGATACTAATGGTTGTTTCTTACTTATATTTAAAACTAGGCACCCACCTAAGAAGAAAACTCCTCCAATGGTACTCTTCTTATCATCTATTTTTCTTGTCCAATCTGCATCTAAATAGGTTGTAAAATTGAACTCCTTACTTCTTGAATACCACAATCCATACTTCATAGCCCCTTGAGATACCTAAGTATCCTTTTTACTGCCTTTAGATGATTTTCCTTAAGATCTTCTTGAAACCTTCCCACAAGACCTACTACTTGAATGGTGTCTGGTCTAGAGGTAGTTGTGTATATTATACTTCCAATCATTGACCTATATGACATTTGATTGAACTTTGAATACTCATCTTCCTTACTTAACTTACACCCTATGATCATGGGTGTACTCACTGCCTTTCAATCTTCCACCTCAAACTTATTTAACATCTCTCTTATGTACTTCACTTGTGAGATGAATATACTTTTTTCAAATTGAGTGATTTGAAACCCAAGAAATAATGATAGTTCTCATAGCATTGACATCTCAAACTCTTTATTCATCACCTTTTCAAAGGCCTTGGTCATGTTCTCATTATTTTTACCAAAGATGATGTCATCCACATAGACAATTACTATCAATTGATGGTCATATTTTGTCTTGATGTATAGATTACTATCTGCAACTCTTATTTTGAATCCTTGATCCAATAGATACCTATCCAACCTAGCATACCAAGATTTAAGAGATTGATTTAAACCATAGAGAGCATTTTCAATCTTAAAACATAGTATTTATCATTTGATAGTGATAACACATAATTTTTCTCAATGTACACTTCTTCCTCTTCTAAATTCCCATTGAAAAAGGTAGATTTGGCATCCATCTAGTATACCCTGAATGCTTTAAATCCTGCATATGCTAGAAACAATCTGATGGCCTCCAATCTTACTACTAGTGCAAAGGTCTCCTCAAATTCTAGCCATTCAACTTGTGCATATCCCTTGCATACCAATATATCCTTGTTCCTACTAAATTCTCCATAATTGTTCAACTTATTTCTAAACACTCATTTTGTGTCAATGGCATTCTTATCTTTGGGCCTAGGAACTAGTTCCCAAGTCTCATTCTTATCTATTTTATCTAACTCCTCATTCATATCACCTATCTAAAATTTGTCTTTATTTACTTCTCTAAGACTCTTAGGTTCAATATTGGATATTAGAGAAACATTTTATTCATTTAGATTACTTACCAGTCTTTTCCTTATTTTCATACCTGCATTCTTGTTGCTAATGATTTGAGATTTAGGGTGATCTATTTGAATATATCTTTATGGTCCTTTTGATTTCTATCTCTCTTCAACATCTTCTTCCTCATCAATATCTATAGTCTCCTCTTCATTCTTGAAGTATATATTCTCTAAAGTGTCCTTTAACTATGAGTGTGATTTCCTTGTCACATCAATCTTCACATTGGTGATTTTCACTATCTTTTATAGCCTCTTGTTATAAAATTTATAGGTTGAGCTCATTATTGAGTATCCTAATGATATGTCTTCATCATATCTAGAATCAAACTTTCCCAAGTCTTCATCATCTCTTTTGATGAAACATTTACTCCCAAACACTCTAAAGTATTCCACATTGGTAGGTCTACCCTTTCATAGTTCACGAGGAGTCTTGTTGTCATCATCCCTTATCTATCCTCTATTTGAAATGTAGACTGTAGTGCTTACTACCTCTCTCCAATATCCATCAAATAATATAGACTCATTTAGCATAGTTATATCAATATTTTGAATTGTCCTATTCTTCCTTTCCACTACCCCATTCTATTGAAGTGTCTTAGATGCTAAGAATTGTGTCCTTATTCCATAACCTCATAGAAATCATCAAACTCATTGGACCAAAACTCTCCTCCTCTATCAGATCTTAGGCACTTGATCTTCCCATTCTTCTGATTCTCAATAAGATCCTTGAATGCCTTGAACTTTTCAAGAGCTTCTAACTTTTCTTTCAAGAATGTAACCCAATTCATTCTTGTGTAATCATCTATGAGTAACATGAAGTAGTTATATCCTTAAATGCTTTGAATTATTATAGGCCCATAGAGATCAATTTGTATTAAATCCAAGCATCTTGTAGTATAGTACTTCTTGGACTTGAACCTTCTTCTAGTCTACTTACCATGTTGACATGCCTTGAAAAGTATGTTTGTAGGTTTTGTGATCTTAGGCATGTTCTTCACAAAAATTTTAGTGTTAATCTTGACCAAATTGTCAAATTTTAGGTGGTCATCATCAGTTTAAGCAAGAAGGTAGTTTTGTCAAAGTTTAGGTGACCTAACCTTCTATTTTTTATCAACATAACCTACTTAGTTTAATTCAAATGTGAAATCAAGGACAAACTAACCTTTTATGATATAGTGTGTGAGATAAGGAGAGCAAAATCAAGAAGGTTAATTGCCAATGCTAAGAGGACTGAGAATAATATATATGTTTTGAATGAGATCAATAAGGATATATGCTTCATGAGTAAGATAGATGACCACCTCTTCATCTCTTCACACTCTTAGTCCTCTCAAATTTCCTTCTAGGCTCCTTCGCTCAACTAGGTCTCTTCAAGATAGATTAGGTCATTTGACCTTGATATTCATCTATAGTGACCCTATTAGATATGCATGATAGATTATTTGCACCATTATGATGGTCTAAAATACCTCCTTTATCTCTTCAAAGTGTTATATCTTCCACTTCAACTCACTCATTCTCTAGCTAAATAGTTAGACCTATTAGGCCTTGTTCTTATACTAGGCTCTTACTCAGACACCTCTTGGTCAGACATACACACTTTCCCACTTATATTTTTCATAAAATATGATTTATTACATTACAAAAACATGAATCAAACATTACCATAAGTTGATCATAGCATATAGGACCAAAACCTTTTTTCAGCCTTAAGGAGACTGTAATCACATAAAAATGCAATTTTTACACCTTGAGCATGACTTATGACATCCAAACCATAGATCTTTCCTACTTGCTTACACAACCCACTAGGCATGTTTTCACTACTTCTCAGTCACCTGAAGATTTCCTAAATCAGCCTCAGCTACCCTAAACTCCTCTCCTAGACATAGACTTATCCCCTAAGGTCCTTATCCCCTTTAATAATACCACCATAAGTTAGACTACAACACTAGACCATAGGGTGTCCACTTTCCAAAGCTATTGTCCAAGTCACTCTTAGCCTCAAATGGTTAGATTTCCCTGGATCCTTATCTTTTATCCTATCAACCTAACACAAAGTTGTCTAACCTAGGATCATCAATTTCCATATAAAATCCTATTCAAGGGTCATTTATAAGGATTATCAATCATTCAAAAGGCATAAGATATAAATACACTAAGCACACTCAATAAAATATTCTTATTCTCTGCATATAGCCAACCATTGCTATTTCCAACCTACTCAAACTCGTGCGTAAGTCATGAGTCATCTTAAGCTTGCCCAAATTTGCATAATACTTGAATTGCATACATAGGATTGCATAATACACATTCAATTTGGAATAACTACATTGGCCTCGATCCCTCCTCAGAGTATTGTTCTGTAGGTAGTGTGTCCACACAAGGGGTGTGATCATACATCCAGTGCATAATACACACTAACCCCTTTTTCTAGTTGATTCAAGACCACTTGCCAAGCCTAAGGATGAACTCAGACCCTAGATGATAGAATAAATTGCACACAGAGCTTCGTAGATGATCAAGAATTGAGATTCTAGACATAGAGCCTCCTGAAGTATTAGAATAGAACATAGAAAGCTCAAAAGAAGTAGATCAGAGGGACTATAGAACCAAAAATAGGACTATAACACTAGACCTCCAAGTGTCTAGTTTTTGGTGCTACTATCTAGGTAAAAAATAGACTTTTGAGTCCTATTTTTGATAGTTTTCCCAGTCAACTCAACAATTTATAGTTCTAAAATTCTCCATCTCAGTCCAAAAATTAGCTAAGTTCACTCTATATCCCCTTGTTTTATATTTTTAGTAATTAATTGATCATATCTATATTTATAAAATTGGTAGGTTAATTTAGGCATACTATATTTGCATACTTTATAGATTAATCTAGACCTCTTTACTAATTAGGAAATTAAACCCTTAGTTTCCCAAAAATAGTAAAACATTTGGTGAACCCTACTTACTTCGAATCTTCACACAAAAACCCTAAAAACCCTAGGCTATTTATTTTTTATTTTTTACCATATTTTTCTAATTTTTATAAAATTTAAAAATTTGAAAACTACAAATTTAAGTGCAATATTTTCAATAATTCACTAAAACCCTAGTTTCCACATACTAGGTTCTTTTTGCACGAAACCACTTCTAGACCACTAGGAAAAATAGTTTTCTAATTTTATATATATTTTTAGATTTTTCCTAATATATTTCAAGCCAAATATACTAATTCTCAATAAATTTTTCAAATTATTGCATTAATTTTTGAAAAAAAATCATTTCAAACCCTATTTACATCACTTAATTTCTAATCATTTTCCAAAATATTCCTCTTATTTTCTATAAATTTTGATTGAATATTAAAATAAAAAATCATTTTCAAATTCAAAAATTCATAGTATTGTGCAAATAATAATTTTGAAAAATCCCTAGGTGCATACACTAGGTCCTATTACATTCTAAACTATCACCTTACATGTTTGGCAGCTTCATATCCTTTTTTGCATAAATTCTAAACTACTATTTTAGACTTTTGCATTTCTTTTATCCAGTACTTTTCAATTTTAACATATTACCTATTACAGCTTTTTGCAAAACATTGAAATACATTTCAAATGATTTTCCTACTTGTATAATAGCCTAATATACCAATTTTGATGAAAATGATAAAAGAGAGCTTCAAAAAATCTTAACCAAATACCTAGATATGAAAGATGACATGATTAGAATACTATAAGAGGAACAAAAAAAGGCAACCAATTGTCAATCTTCTCAAACTATAGATCCACCAGTTGCACATGACACTACAAGGGTAATTATGTCACAACAACCCCCTATAGTAGCCCAACTTTATTCTATGCCACCAGCTATAGCTATTACATCCCTATATCTTGATGTGGCAGCCCTGGTGTAATATATTTGATCTCTTCAATCCAAGGTATAACATCTTGAGCAAGGTACCACTAGATCTACATAGGCATTGGACTTCATCACTTTATTGCATACACCTTTGGCATGACATATAGTTACTAAACCCTTGCCACCTAGATTTATACAACCTAAGCTCACTCTTTATGATGACAAGGGTAATCTAGAGACACATTTGAGAACCTTTCACGTAGCATGTTTGGATTATGTACCAAATGACTAGTTATTAACTAAGTTATTTCAAAGAGACTCAAAGATGATGCACTACAATGGTTTCGTAGTCTACCAAATTAATTAGTCAATGCATTCAATCCTCTTACTGACATGTTCCTAGCACACTTCAGTATGAACATCAGTGATAAGGTGTCATATGCTCAAATTGCACAATAAAAACAAAAGTTAAATGAGCCTCTCATCGAGTATGTTCTCAGATATAAGACCATATTAGCTAAGATGACTAGCCCTATGGCAGATCAAGAGTGATAAGACCTCTTCAAATAGAGTCTTCTACCAATTTTACATGAGACAATCATGTTTAAAAGATTCTCTTCTTGCACTGAATTGTGTCACACTTTAAAAGAATGAGGAATAAAACTCATATCAATGGGCAAACTCAAGTACACAAGTGTATTGGATACAACTAATAAGAGTAACAACAAAGTCCCATATAAGGTCAAGTTTAATGATAGTAAAGGATAGACTCATAAAATAGTCAATGCAACTTCAAAGCCCCCATAGAGAGTCACATTATTAGCACCTCCACAGTGAAATTTTACAAATCTACCAGTTTCTCCAGTTAGAGTTATACAATAGCTACTAGAATGTAATATCATTCCTATACCTCCTATCAGAGAAGTTGATCTAACAAAGCCTCTTCTATGAGGATATGATCAGAATGCATTTTGTGATTTTCACAAGGAACTAGGCCATACTATAAATAGATGCATTAGTCTCAAGCATAAGATATAAGAGTTAATTAATGCCAACCAGATTGATTTAGGCACTTTAGTTAAGCCTCCTCAAGCCAAACCAATGCAGGATAAGTCACTTAAAATCTTTTTAGATCCATTTCCATAGCATAAAAAGTTATAGGTATAAGACACATCAGGTGTACATCATGCATATCAAGCACATCCTCTATCAGCTACATATAAGGTAGTTGATTCACATCCATTGAGCCACATGATTGACACCTTGCATTCCAACCTTCTAGTTTGGCCTTCTATCTTCTTTTCTAAATAGGAGATTATCGAGGATGACATAGATTATCATACACTCTTCATCAGATCTTTTATTCATGATCATCCCATTCATAGTATTCTAATTAATAATAGATCTAGTGTTAAATGTGTATTATGACACTAATACAACACTTGGGGTATATAAAGCAGAATATCACTCTAACTAATATAGTTATAAATAGATTTAGTGGACATAATCAAACTACATTGGGTGAGCTCATTATTTTATTATAGGTTGGTCCTACATGAATGACCACCGCATTCACTATAGTTCCTAGCATACGAGTTTTTGATATGTTACTTGGTAGACCTTAGATATAAAAACTCCAAACAATTCCATCTACAATGCATCGATGCATGAAATTCATTCATATTAATCAAGTTATTATAGTTACTAGAGTTCCATATGAGTTGCCACTTCCAGTTTTTGTGCCATTTTTAGTTTTAGAGCTAGTTTCAATTTCAGCACCAGTTCTAGCTCCATTACTAGTACAGAGGGTCCATACACCACAACTTTGGGATTATAAATAGCTTCATGTTATAATTTTCACACTTAGAGTAGTTTCATTGAGATCTTAGGCATCTACACATTGAGCATATGTTAAGAGATCTTCTCCTACTTATAGATGGGTCCCTAAGAGCCCTAAAATTGCATCTACTTCTCAAATTTATAGAGGATCCCTATAGTCAATTTTTAATTCATAGATTTTAGAGAATTTATATCATATCTAGCTTTTAGAGTCTCTATCTCAGCACTTCCATCATGCCTCACAATCACATATAATTCCACTTTTTTATACTAGACACCATGACAGGGAGTCTCATCTAAGACTCATTAGATAGTATCATTCCTTTGTAGTATTTCCTATACATAGTCTCTTTTGCATGATTGTACATAGCTTATTCCAAAAATACAAAAATAATACAAACTTTAAAAAATACAAAAATATGTCAATTATATGCATCATCTATGTTCTTACATTATTGAAACACTATGTTAGACTTACATTACGTTGTTATATGTTACTTGTTTGTTGATTTATCTATATTACCAAGCTTCAATTGATCTTATTTTAAGTGTGTGCAGTGCATCCAGATCCTTGATTGCTTTACACCACCCATTGAGGGGACATCTTACGTCTACATTCTAGTTACATATCAATAAATCTACCCACTAGGGACACACTCTACATGACTACATCATCTAAGTTATATCATTCTTACACTACATAATTCAGACATCTTATTGTAGTATGTTCCTTAATTGCTTACATAGATATTACATCAACATCCATTAGCATTTATCATACTTCTATATTTCATAGAATATACATTAGTCTTGTATTACATATCTTGTATACTCTTGCTTCTTGATTTTTATAGTTAGATGCATGTTTACTTCTTCTAGTACTTTGCAT
This sequence comes from Torreya grandis, assembly GCA_037957365.1. Classification (NCBI taxonomy): domain Eukaryota; kingdom Viridiplantae; phylum Streptophyta; class Pinopsida; order Cupressales; family Taxaceae; genus Torreya; species Torreya grandis. Next base: position 1,508,272 of record JARHVA010000924.1, read on the forward strand.
GATTCCACTCTTCACTTTTATTAGCTAGATGTGTTTACATTTTCCAATTCTTGTCTATATTTCAGGACATTTTCCAAATGTCCTTTACTCCTATCTATATGTGTGTGCCTTTGGACATTTATCGATGTCCTTTATGTGTGCCTTTTTATGTGCTTGTAGCCCTTGTTCTGATCTTTGCTTATTCCTTTTATGTGTGTGTGTGGCATTTGAACATGCCTTTTATGCCTTGCATGTTTGTTTGGCCCCTTGGCCACCCTTGTGTGTTTCTTGATTCTTGTCTTGTATGCTTGTTTCCTTGATCATTTCTCTTTGTGTGCAATTCCATGATTCTAATAATGCATTTACTTTGCTTCTTGGATTCCATGATGGACATCATGCTCCATCCCTCCATGCTACTAACAACTAACAACTAACATCTCACATTCTATCTTTATGTTATGCACATGTTATTACATTGTTATATCTGTCTAGGCATACCCCTATAGATCTAAAAATATCTCTTTACAACTTTTTCTATATCTTGAGATCATGAATATCAATGCTATATCAAACATTTACATAGCTTAACACACTTCTACGGATTCTTCTTTTGAGGGTAGCCATTTTAGAGTATTCATTCCTACCCTCAAAAGAGGGGGAAATAAATAGGGGTTTTGTCATAGAGATCAAAGATTCTATTGGTCCCAAAATAAAAACAAACAAATAAATATAGTTTTAGATCAGTTCATTCTAGATTTTAGAATTCAGTACAGTCAAGCTAGATTAAGTGACAGAAGAGAACACAATCTAATTTTTAGTTTTGGCTCTAGACAATAGCACTAAAAATGGGACTATAGCACTGGACACCAAAGTGTCTAATTTTTGGTGCTAGTGTCCAGATAGAAAAAATTCTAGTTTTTCTAGAATTAGGTAGAGGGGTGAGTTCAGTCACAATATTTCCATAATAATATAGTCTAGAATCCAGCACTTTTCCACTAAGAGAATCTACATACAGGGGGAATCATGCATGGCATGAGGGCTTCTACTTATATTTTAGACATGGTAGTTGACAAAACTTTTAGTTCATAATATATGTTTCAAACACTAGTTGGTGGAAGTGTAAGTAACACATGTGCCTTCTCTTTTTTGAGTTTAGTACATTTTTTTGCATGTTCACAATAGTTATGTGCCTTACTCCATCTACATGTGGTTGGTATCACTTTCAAGTAAACTTTGATACAATTTTTCTTCCTAAGTTCTTGAGTTGATTCTAATTTTAGAGGGGATTTTTATATGAGTTCCAATCTCCATATTTTGAAGTGGCCAACATTAGCCTAGTTTCTAGTTACATTCAGTTATCCATGCCAATATTATCAAATTACAGCACGTTCATGAGATTCATGAGCTATATTATATGACATTAAACTTATATTAGTATCTATCTATTTATCTTCACATCATGTGGCAATGATGGAGCCAAAGGTCTAGCTAACCTTAGTATTCTTGAGCCACATATTCAGAGGGATTGGACACATAGTCCAGACATTGATTAGGACATGCATGATTCATTAACTTTGTATAGTTGGTGATAATGTAGCTAAAGGGATTGCCTTTGCATTCTTGAGCCACCTTCTAGTGGATTGAGCACTCATTTCATTCATCAATGTAACTCTTTGTTTGGTATTCATCTAGGATCACTCAACACAACCTAGTAGCATAACAGGTTTTGTATTGGTTCATGTACCTAGTGAGGTGTATTCATTATTTTATCTTCATTTCCCTCTTTGTACCCAACTTTGTATGTTCTTATTTTAGATATAGCATATCTAGTAAGAAATGATCTACTTTGACTTTCCTTGTTTTTAGATTCACACAGTACAACATGCTCTCACCATGCACAAATCCAACATCACATAACTTCTTGGGCTTAGCCTCACAAGTAAGTTTAGGTACACTTATATTTCTCTCATGTATCCTATTATTTCACTTAGTTGCATACTTATAATAAATGGGGGGTAAATGTAATCACATAAAAATACAATTTGTATAACTTGAGCATGACTTATGACATCCAAACCATATATCTTTCATGCTTGCTTGCACAACACACTATGCATGTTTTCACTACTTCCTAGTCACTTGAAGCCTTCCTGAATCAGCCTCAACTACCCCAAACTCCTCTTTTAGGCATAGACCTATCCCTTAAGGTCCCTATCCCATTCGACAATAGAACCATAAGTTGGACTATAGCGCTAGACCCTAGGGTGTCCACTTTCTAGTGATATTGTCTAAGTCACTCTTAGCCTCAAATACTTAGACTTCTTTAGATCCTTATCTTTTTCACTATTAGCCTAACATAAAGTCATCTAACCCAAGATCATCAGCTTCCTTATAAAATCATATTCAAGGATCATTTATAAGGGTTGGCAATCATTCAAAAGGCATGAGCTAGAAATAGACTAAGCAAACTTAGGCAAATCTTCTTATTCTCTACATATAGCCAATCAATGTTATTTCTAGCCTACTCAAGCTCTTACACATGTCATGAGTCATCTTAATCTTGCCTAGATTCACATAATACTTGTATTACATACATATGATTACACAATACACATTCAATTTTGGATAACTACATTGGCCTTGATCCCTTCTTAGAGTATTGGTATGTAGGCAGTGTAGCCACACATGCGGTGTGATCATACATTCAGTGTATAATACACACTAACCCCTTTTTCTAGCTAATTCAAGACCACTTGTCAAGCCTAAGGTATAACTAGGACATTATAGGATATAATTAGTTTCACACGTAGCTTCACAAATAATTGAGACCTAAGATTCTAGACACAGAGCCTCCTGAAGTATCAAAATAGAACCCATAAAGCTCAGAAGAAGTAGATCAGAGGGACTGTAGCACCAAAAATAAGACTATATAATTGGACCTCCAAGTGTAAAATTTTTTGTGCTAGTATCTAGGTAGATAATAGACTTTTGTGTCCTATTTTTGATAGTCTACCCAATTAGCTTAGCAATTTGTAGTTCTAGAATCCTCCATCTCAGTCCAGAAATTAGCTAAGTTCACTCTCTATCCCCTTGTTTGCTATTTTTAGTAACTAATTGATAAAATATAGATTTATAAAACTATTAGGTTAATTTATGCATTCTTTATTCGCATACATTCTAAATTTATCTATACCTCTTTACTAATTCAGAAATTAAACCCTTAATTTCCCAAAAATTGTAAAATAGAGACCTAATTCAATTACGCCTTCATTAGCACATGTTACCATATGATCTTCTTGGAGAACTTTAAAACTTCATACATATAATTAATACTTCATATTCCACTCAAATATACCCTTAATAATATCATATTATTTCTATGACACCTTTTATCTCCAATCACGACTTGAAGCACACCATTGAACTATTCACAATTAGGCATGTGCATACCCATAAAGTCTATCTTGAAAAATTGAATATAACACAATTTTTCCATAAAATAATGAAAAAAAACATATAAATATAACTTTTAAAACCTTAAATACTTCACCAAGTGAATTATACTTCATTACATAGGGAAAAAGGGCACAAAAATACTCTTGCAACTTGATCACTCATAACTGCCAATTTTCCTTAAAGACCAGTCATGGTGAGTTTGACATTCAACACCTATATTACCATTTATATAAACTTATGATGCATGTGTATTATCTTATTATATCATTTTAAGATATTCATATATAAATTTAATATGGTCAAATAGCAATATTGATCTTACAGACTAATCTCACAACCCTATTTCTCATTGTCCCATCTGAACTAGATAGGTCAAATTATGAGCGACATTTTCATCATATTCACTGACATCAAAAACCTATATCCAACATGATAATGTCTTAAAATTATTTAAAAACATCTCCATTTACTTTTATTCATCTCTATTCTATTATAACACATCCCTAATCAACTTCTCACTTATTCATGGGTTTCTCACTGTTTGCACCATTAGGCCTATTAGCGATAGGTTGTCTTGGATGACTAGTTTATAACACTTAAGTGATAAAAACTATCCATAAACCACCATTAAAACAAACTAAAAGTCTCAAACTTTTTCTTTCATTCATTTATCAACATTACTTGGTCAACTTTGACTGCTACAATAGATATATGAGAAACTAGCACTTTTCTATAATGTCTACTCACACAAATGACAATGTAATCACACTTGAAGGTTCCTAGGAGATTTTTAAATAACCTCAAATCACTTAAATATCCATACAAAACCATTATGATCACTTTAGAATAATATCTTTCACATTGGGTCATTGTTAGGGTTTTAGAGAGGGTTAACATTATTTCTAGTGTTAACAATTATCTCATAAAGGATTGCCCCTCATTTCCAAAAATAATTCTTGGAGATATTATATATGACCCTTCCCCATCTCCCCTTAATATCTTAGGTTCCCATACATATGTCACACATTCCAATGAACACCTAAAAGTCCTTCTTGGGTTGAGAACCCTTCATTATGTGTACACGATAGACCTCAAAACCACTTTTCATGCCTTAACTTGAAAACCATGACCTAAAACTTCATACATATGATTAAATAAACTTTAAATACCTTTTTAAAATATCACATATTCACATATTCCTTTTAAATTTATCTTAATACCTCATTAGGCCATGCTCTCACCATCTTACTTTACTACACCTGACTCTTCACACCTCATTAGGTCTTGAAATAAACCTCAAAACTATTTCCACGTGATCTCCACCTCACTTACATGCTCACACAACATCTCACATTCTAAAACAATTTTAAACATCCTTCATATTCATTGATAATAGATCATAATGCCTCATTAGGCCAAGTAGGGTCTAAAAATGGTTTAGTTGTCTACTAAATCCGTAGGTTCTACCCCTGTAGGCTCATCTTGGGAATCACATGAGTGATATAATTCTTAGTATACATGCTCAATAAAATTTATACAACCACTCATACCTGTGTGCACTTATCTCACCAATCCATCATGCTCAAACTTTCTCACTAGGACTTTATATGCCATGACTAAGCTTCTCAAACACTTGAAACTTGATAACTAACCTTGAAAAACTCTTTGATACTTATACATCTTGATCACATGCCTTACATTCTCCTCAAATAATTTTATATGTATCAATTTTGCTATCAAATAAAAATATTCTTCAAATACTTCATGAACACCTTTCATAAAAACCTTTGAATTAATGACAACATCAATGCCAAACCTCAACAATAGCAACAATGCTCAACAAAGGTGTTATATTTCTAGGTATTTATTAGGTGAGGAATGAATGAGGATTGATCTTGTATTAATACCAATCCATTTTTATAATATCTCACATTAAATCACTTAGGTTTACCATATAAATATTTTTCATTTGTAAATTAGTTGACTTTATGGCATTGGGTTAGGACACTTGCATTGACATAGGTATCTGACTAAGACATAAGTGTTTAAAAAGTACAAAAATGGGTACAAGTCCAAAACTTACAAATATGGAAGATAAGTAAGTTTACATCATTATGGGAAAGATAGAAGTCATGTGTCCCTAGAATGACATTGGTTGAACTAAGAGATAAGCAATGAGCATGGAAAGATAGCAAATGCAAGCTTTTTGGTAGTGGGAAAGATCTAGAACTGAGAGGAACATCCAAGGTCTATATTTTCCTAGTGTACAATACTCATGTACTATATAATTCATAAATAGTGTCTATAAAAAAATAAACATAGGATATACATTCTAATAATAGGAATTAAATAGAGCAATAAATAATGATAATACCAATCATATGAATAATCAAATATACCACCAAAATTAAAATGAATACCATAAAGGGAAGAGACTAACCCACATTAAATAAGAAAAAATTATATCTAGTAGTAAATAAAAGCAAGACTATAATGGATTACTCATAAAATAAAATTAAAATGGTAGTTATACTAGGAAGGGGAACATCACGCAATGATTTACATAAATTATTATGGACTAGCAATGTAAAATCATACTTAGCTCAAATGGAGAAAAAAAATCCCAATGAAAAAGTAAGCATGGAATACTTGGACATTACACTCATTATAAATGCTATAAGATAGTGGGAAACACATAAGGAACACATTAATAATTAGAATACTTTGGTCATACTCCTTAAGACATAATACATTTAAGAAGAAGGTAAGTTTAAGGCTCTCCTAGAGCATACAGGTAGAGGAAGTCCTCATCAACACATAGACGTATGTGAAAATTATTAGAGACAAATTGGAGATACTAATCAAAAATTCTAGTATAATTTTTTTAATAGACCCTAGGATAGATACTACAAACATGTTATATGCACCAGGAAATACATGAAAAAACCTGATACTGAGACCAAATCATTACACATATAACTTCTAGGACCCATATCAAAGAGTATGTCATGCATTGAGAAAATTAAATCCTTTTCAATATCACTAGATGAAGATACCATATAATGATTCAAAAAGCATATAATAGAAAAATTAGAGAATCAAAAAATAATTAAGTTTTTATATGAAGTGTATGAAACCATTCCATTAATATGTTAGAAGACAAAGAAATAATAACCCAAAAAAGAAATAAAATATAATCCTTATCACATTAACTAAAAAAATTAAAAAGGGGAGAGATAAGTGGTCAAAATTGATGAGGATAAGACAAGTTATTTTTACCATCCATTAATAGTCTAAGAAGAAAACATAACACATGAAGGAGATCCTAAATTGGAAAAATTTGGAGATTATTAGGAAGAATAAATAATCTTAAAAATATTATAACTATTAAAATAAAATGAAGATATTTTCTCTAAATAGTTAAAATAAATTTGTGGCATCAAACCTGAGTTAGCAAAAATAAGCATTCAATTAAAGATAGAAGCAAAACTAATCAAGAAGAGACCTTACCAACTAAATCCTAATATGAAGATCAAAGTAAAGACTCAATCTTTTGTTATGATGAAATTAAAAATATAGAACATGTAACTAATGAATTTTCATTAATTTATAAAACACATGGAGAAACACAATAATAAAATGTTAGATTCATACATTATAGAACTAGTAGAAGATGCAGAATGGATTAATCTGATGGTCATACAAAAAAATGGGAGACATAAGAATATATGTTTATTTCAAAGAATTAAATAAATATTTCATCCATTACCCATTCCAAATGCCATTCACTAATGAATTTTTGGAAAAAAAAATTAGATGAGAGGCGTATTCATTTACAAATGGATTCTCAATGTATCATCAAGTTTATATTGACAAATAAGGTTAACCCAAGATAACATTTTCCACAAAAAGGGGTTCATTAATATATACATTTGTTTTATTTTCCCTAAATAATTCCCTAGTTGTATTCAATTGAATCATGATCAACAACTTTAAATATTTTACCCATGACTTATTGGAAGTGTACTTGGATGAATAGACTATGTATAGTTTACTAAAATATCACATACAAGCACTAATATTCATGTTTGAAATATGATGTATGCTAAAAATTTATTTAAATCCAAATAAATTCATGTTTTTGACAACATTTAGGACACTATTAGGTCACATAAGTTGTAAATAAGGCTTGATTATTGATCATCTAAAACAATAATAATTGTCAACATGCCATGCCAAAAATACAAAAATATGTTCACAAATTACTAGGATATATAGGATATCACTGTAAGATTATCAGAGGTTATGTCATGATTAATGCACCAATAGAAGAATTACTAAAAAATAAAAATAATAAAATTATTGATTGGAATAAAGCATGTCAACATGCATTTGAAACATTGAAAACTAAGATCCTCAATACACCAATATTAATATTTATAGATAATAAGGTTTCTTTTCATGTACATGTTGATGCTTTAAAGGTAGTGATACATGTGGTATTAGCACAACCACAAGGATACATGGATCATCTGGTATCCTTTACAAGTATGAAATTAGCTAAAATAAAACAAAAATATTCTATTACATAGAGAGTAATATTGGCAATGGTGTATGTTATTCAAAAATTTAGACACTGCTTTCTTACTACACTTTTTGTGTTCTATATTGATCATGAGCCTTTAATATATATCCTAAACATACCAATACTTCAAAGAAGAATAAGTAAATGGTTAATGTTGTTTCAAGAGTTTGACTTTACTATAACTATCAGACTAGGAAAACTTAACAATAGGCCATATTATCTATCCTACATATAAAATGGAGAATATCAAGAAATAATAAATGATGAATTCCCAAGAGCACACTTATTCCATGTAGAAGCAAACTTAAATGATATAGAGATAGTTACATAATTTTTTGCAATAGTGGAATTTCTCTAAGAATATTAAAAAATGGATAAGAAAAGACTGATCATATAAGCATTTCTTTTTACATTAATTTAAGGTGTATTATATAAAAAGGGACATGATTAAATATTGAGATGAGTGGTCTACAATATGAATGGCATAATATACTTAAGGAAAATCATGAAATAATTATGATTGGACATAATGTAGGATAAAGAACTACATATAAATAATTGTTGGTAGGACTATGGTGGTTTATCCTTTTTAAATATGCCCACCAGTATGCACATAAGAGTGACATCTATCAAAGAGGATGGAATTTGAATGTAAGAGATGAGATGCCACTAAGACAAATAATCACATTGGCACCCTTCAAAAATGGGTAATTGATTTTATTGGACCCATTAAACCTAAGATAAGAAGATCCCAAGCCCAATTCATCATAATAAGAACTAAATATTTGACATGATGGGTTGAACCTATGCCAACAAAAGACACAAAAACAAATACCACAATAAAATTCATCTATTAAAATATCATTACATGATTTGGGTGTCCCTTATTCACAATATGCGATCAAGGAAAACATTTTGTCAATCCAATTTTTTTAAGTTATTAAAATATTTTCAAATCAATCATAACAAAATTACACCCTACCACCCATAGGAAAATGTAATGGTGGAAACATTTAACAAAGTTTTCAATAAGGTGTTGAGTAAAGCATGTAACCTAAATATCATTGATTAGGATATAAAAATACCCATCGTGCTTTAGGCATACTATATATCTTCTAAATGACTAACAAAGTATTGCATGTTCCAATTGGTGTATGGGTTATAACTCATGGTGTCAATGGAATTCACTCTACCAATTTTAAGAATGGTAGTAACATTTTAAATCAATGAAAATAAATCTCTCCATGAAAAATTAATATAATTGGATTAACTAGATGAAAAAATATTTCTCACCACGTACAACTAGAGTCAGGAAAAGAGACACCAAAAATCATGGCATCATAAAAATTATAAATATAAATAATTTCATGGAGACCATATTATTTTATGACAATAAATATAATAAACTAGGAAAATTAAAAATTGGATGGTTGGGACCATACATTGTCATAAAAATATTTTTGACTGGCATGGTAAAAATTAAAACATTGGTAGTAGAGTGGCAAGGGTTTGCCAAAAAAGCCTACTTGAAAACATATCATATCACATGACATGAAATAATTATGCAAAGAAAATATGAATCTATATAATTATTATTAAAAAAATAAAATAAAAAATCCTCAGTTGAAAACTAATAATCTATGGCTTGAGAAAAGAACTAAACATGAAAATCCCAAGCTAAAAACTAGAAAATGAAAGCTTGAGGAAAGAAATAAACATGAAAATCCTAAGTTGAAAACTAGTAAATAGTGGTTTGAGGATAGATAAAATACATGAAATAAATAAGTAAAGTTGGGAGGAGTAGCATTGGTCCTATAAATCCTTTTGGGTGAGTGTAATAAGGATGCCACAACATCTTATGCTAGATGTATAAGTTTTAGGTAGGTTGACTATGTTAATTCTAGAGGAAAAAGGAGGAATAATGAGTACATCAAAGACATTGAATATTCATAATGGATAAGAAAATAATAAATGAAAATATTGAGGCATCAAGAGAATATAAATTGAAAACACTTGACATTAAATGAGAAATGGAACTTAAATAACTACAAGGGCATGATAGCTAAGCAAACTGTTAAAAGCATGATTCACAAGATTTATGGAAATATTACACCACAAGTCACATTCAAGGCAATCATGACATAACATGAAGGGAGGTTAAACATAAATTTTTAAATATCAATCACCACTCACCTGAATTCACAAAAATCCTTCAAGCATATCAAGACTCCCATTCATATCAAGATTATATAGAAAGTGAAGAATAAATAGTAAAAATGATTGTTCCACAAATGGTTGATTATACAAAACTCTTAATTCTAAAATATAATCACATTCCATTCAAAGCCCTTAGACCATATCCACAAGAATAATTCTTGATAATTCCATATCAAGTAGGGCAATCAAAGGACATATTTAGAAACATCCATGTAAATTTCACTAAAATAAACCACGTGTGGAGGAAAATTAGAATGATATCATCTAGAAAATCCTAGACACAAATGCATGGGAATGGACCAATCAGGCATAAATGATAATTCAAATGAAACTGGTTGCATGGGTTGAATTCCCATAGTTCTACTTAAACACATACACCATAAGAATCCTCCTAATTTGCCTCCACAATGATATTTTTTTCTTGGAGAAACCACATTACCATAGAATACATTGAGCGCATCACAAGATTGATGAGGGAGGGGAATAACATTCATAAATATGATAATAAAGGGTCCTTAAAAGTAAAATAAACTACACATAACCTGGGAGCCATCATAAATTAAAGGGGCATCACAATAAACTCAATCATAAACCCTATACTCTAGTACACAGTAAAGGTAATTTCATGAAAATTATACTTCACCAAAAAATAGGATGTCGCAAGTCCTAAAATCACAATGGTGGATTTTGACATTATCTCTTTGAAAACTAAGTACAACATTTGTCAAGGTTTTCTAACTAATTCAATACCAACATTGACAAAATCAAAAGGGGTAAGCATTATTTTTGCTATGGCTCACTACTTGTATGCTTAGTAATGTATTTTACTAATACACTCCTTGGGGTAGATAGGTAATTTTAGTGGACCCAATAAAAATCCATAGGAGAACAAATTAAAACCCATATGGATACCATGAATCCATAATAATAAATTCCAGCTCCATTATGATGGGGGGTAGGTTAAATAAAATATTCATTACTAGAGTATGTATTTTTAGAGAAGTTGTCAACAAACATGTGAATGAATTATTATTTACTATAAATATTGACCTCCTTTATATCTTCCCATTTGAGACGTGTACCTCTATAGTTCCTCCACTTCCATATGAGATCTCAAATGATTAAGTTGAGCAAGTATTTGATGTCATCAAATCATTTCCCAAAATCCTTGGGAAACCAATACTACCAAACATCAAGGAAATAATAGAATAATTATTAACAAAAACATAGGGCCAACCCCGAGGTAACATAAATATAGAGGAAGTAGATGAAGAAGTCATAAAATAATAAGTATCCAATCTAAACATTTTACTTTCAAGGACCCCTACCACCCCATTCCATTTCGAGTTACAATCTTCAAAAATAGGAAAATTAATTGCTACCAAACAAATGTAAGACATTCAGTTATCCCCATTCAATCAAAAGGGAAAAACACTTAAAATGATTAGACACAATAATCGATGACTTTTCATAGATGGAAAGAATAAAAAGTGAATGAATACATCAGTAATAAAAACCACTAGTAATTCTAATTCCCTAAAGACAATAATAGAAATAAATAAATCAAAGATTCAATGTCTCCAAATTAGAGAAAAATTTGGAAGACAAATTAATAAATATGTTAGAGGAAGAGGCAAAGGAGGAAGGAGAACCATAGGATAACCTCGAAACTATAGAGGCCTTGTCAACATAAGAACACATTGTAGAGGATACTAAATAAATAAAACCAAGAGGAAAATAAAAAGAAATTAATCAAACAAAAGCATAAGAGATAACCAAGGCCATGACATTGGCAAAGGCACAACAATAGACAACCATGACACTTGCAGAAGTGTAGAGATTATAAGCAAAACAAAAATGACAAATAGAGGAAACTAGAAGAAAAGTAATAAGAAAATGTAGAAATAAAAATAAAATGTAAAGAAGAGGCCAAACAGAAAAAAGAGGAAGAGGCAAAACTAGAGAGAGGATTGAAAAATAAAGGATTGCAAAAGAAAATATTGCAATAGAAAAGGTTGAACAAGAAAATTTTGAGAAAGAAAGACTAGTGAAATAGAAAATGAAGAAATAAAGATTGGAGAAAGAAAAAAGCCAAAAAAGAGATTAAAAAAGTAAAAATTAGACGTAGAATAAAATAAAATGGTAGTAGACACTATGGAGAAATAAAAATAATAAAAGCAAATAGTAGAAGTTACATGAAAGGTGGCATCCAAACACCCCACTTCTATTTCAAAAACTCCATCCTCCATCCCCCCACACTAGGTTGCCATAATATCTACCTAACAATCCATTATAGTTACATAATTTCTCACTCCATGAGACTCACTTGCATAAATACATACTATTTTATCAATAAGACAAAATATTAGTATTGTTCAGCTAGTCAAAGGGATAATAGAGCCCATACCTCAAGGAACAAACATCCACCTCTAGAAATTATTTCCCTTTTAGAAACAACATTTGGGTACCATTCTTTAGGATAGTGAAAATCAATATTTGATGGATAATTGTGTTTTCCTAGAAGAGGCCATCATAAAACCATAAAAATCATCTCCAAGGCACAACCACATTATGACACAAATCTAAAATGGCCACTAGAACAATGCCTTCATGAGACAGTCTAAAATCTAATCCAACATCAAACATTCTCAAAGACAAAGAAAAAAATAATAAGGGAAGCCATTGTTGAAGAATTTCAGTTTGAAATAAATTAAAATCCCTTAGTGGATAATACTTAACATTGGTAAAATATCTAGACACATATTACTTCCCTTAGAAAATTGATTGCAAATGCCTCCACATATTTCACATACACTCTTGAATAGCCCACTACAACATAAGAAGAAAAGAAAGCTTTAGATGCCTTAGAGGATGAACTCAATCATGTTATGGCCACATATAACATCATAAAGTATCCTACCAGCACAGAGAGAAAATTAATTTTAAATATGTCAGATCAATTCCAATCAAATCAAGTACAACAAACTCAACTCATTTCAAAAATTAATGAACATGGTGGCCTAATCAATCAATATATGTAGAAATTAGAATGAGTTACCATAAAGATCAATAATTTTAACAAGTCTATAGATATTAATTCCCCACCATAATACATTATATAATTAATTCTAGAGATTATTATGCTGGAACAGAAGGCACAATGAACAGCTAGAAACTTGACAAAATGGACATCTGTTGAGAAAACTTTGACTACCAAGTACCACAGTTTCTACAGAAAGATAAAAGTTATTAGTGTGTTGAAATATTCTTCATTTTGATTATCTTGAGGACAAGATAATTTTTAAAGTCCATGGATAGTGTTGACATAATTATTCATGAAAATATCTAGTACAAATGTAAGACCACAAGAATATATTGGTCATACCACAACATCAAACATCCACAGACATCATTCATAGTATCAACAGAGTTTAGTGGCATCCCAAAAAGCAAAACATAAATGTGTAGCCATGAAAAAGAGTTGTATCTATTTGTATTTTTAATGTAATGTTGTATTTAATCATAATATTTAAATTTAGGGAAGATATCCCAACATGAACTTATTCAAATGTATGTACTTAAATTCAATGAATTAATAATGAGATGACCTATGCATCATTAATTATGTTATGCATTATCAGTTTTATATTCATTTATGATTTATTTATAATGCATATTAGATTAACATAACAAGTATTATTCTCTTATGATGTCAACACTAATCTAAGATATTCAAACTATTTAATCATGACTTAGCATTGAGTTTATGTCAACACATTTTGTAAGGTTTATACATTGTAATCAATATAAATCACTTTTTAATTTATCATATAAACCCATAGAATTGAAGATCCAATGATTTCAAACTTTGTCTCTTTTTTTTTAGGTATTTTTATAGAGGTATCATAACCCTTGCCTATGCCCCTAGGGTGTGAACCAACTATACAAATATTTTGGGATTCAGGACTAAAAAATAGGGTTATTCATTATTT